>CM059037.1:52179569-52779569 GCA_030279155.1 Forsythia viridissima | reverse complement strand
AAGAACACTACGAATATAAAGAAGATAACCATCAGCTTCTTGGAGGAAATGCTGGGATTTCATTAGAGAGCATACAATTCCGGGAACTAATCAGATGGCTTTTCATTAAATTTAGATGGCTTTTCATTAAATTGATGTAGTAATTTAATAAATAGGAAGAAATGTTAGACTTTGTTTGCTGATCTTGAACTTGTCACTTGATATCATGATTATATATTTATGTGTTTCTACATGTTCATTTTTACTCTCCGTATTGAATAGGGGCCTAATCCCTAGCCTTGCACTATTTTTTTTTTTTTTTTTTAAATAATTATAGCGAAAACCTTCATTGGCAAAGTGGACATAGTTCTCACATTGAGGTTTAAGCACTATAAATATGTTTATGTTTTGCTTGTTTTCTGATTTTGTGTTTGCGCTCATAAGTAGGAAATTTATAAATTATAGCACTATGGTAAAAATATCCTGTTTTGCTCATTGTTCTATTATTGTTTTTCTGATTATTATTGCTCCAGAGACTAATGATTAGGGCTTAACCTCTAGCAGAAAATTGATCACACTCAATACACTTGCATGATGTTGCCGATATCTCAAGACTGGGAGGACTCGGAGCCATAGTGCAGTAAGTTGTGTCCCTCCAGTTACTTGGTGCTGCCCTTCTATAGATCAAAATTGCTTTTACACTCGAACAGTACAGTTTTCGAGCGATCTCATGTGTACCACTTCTCCTCAGCTTCTTCCTCATAGAACCTTTGTATTTTGTCTTATATTTCTTCCAAAATACAATCTGGGATCCCACGATTGATCACCTTGAAAAAACCCATATCTCTGATGCACAATGGGCTGTGTCCACAATGATTTTGCACAAAATAGGTTTGTTTTTAATGTCATTAAGATCTATAACAGGAATACAGAGTTCTGCTTCCTGGATCAGAAACCTTGTCAAATCTGTCCATTGGTTTAAAGAGATTCCGAGGGACCATGGTGCTTCTAGCATCAACTAGTCCCTTGAAACCAGCTTTCATCTCATCAAAAGCTTTCAATTCATTAATCCTGTTATAGTTCTCTGCTCCTTTTCGGAAGCAACTTCAGTTAGGCTGGTATATTTCATTTTTCTTTGCTTCAAGGGATTTAGATCACAGAAAGTAAACAATGGTTTTCTTCTCCCTCAAATCTTATTCACCGTCTCTTAAGTTCTTTGTATTTGTGATGTCAATTCTTTGATTAGACCATTGAAATTCTTGGCCCTACTCTGTTCTTAACCATTCTATTCTCAACATTTCCGAACTCATCATTTGACATCATCTGAACCATTCTACTACTTATGGCATGAAAAATACTCACTTTAGCTGACTAAATAGAGTTTGCAGACCCACGACAATGAGGTCGAGCACTCCACACCCAAGTAGGCTCAGCCAAGGCCGACAACTGTTTGTGGCCAAGAAGTTGCCAAGCCGTTCCTCGGCCTTTGTTAGAGCTTGGCCTCTACATGACACGAATACAGATACATGTCTGGTCTCACCTACCGCAACATGGGCCTAAGCACTCTTATAAGGTTTCTTGGTTTCACAAAGATGTGATGAGTGAATTTGATAGCCCTTTTAAACGTAAGTTTCTTGGTTTCACAAAGATGTGATGAGTGAATTTGATAGCCCTTTTAAACGTAAGCTAACCTGAAGCTTGGAGGCCACCAATTATATGTCTCGTAAAAGAATAGTTAAGCATTGAGGGGGGCTAAGTGTGCTTGCTTATTCCCACGATGGATAGTAATGGAAAACTAAAGCTCGTCTTCTCTTTTGCTTTGTAACTTGATTTATATACTCCACAGTGACAATCTTGACCATGAGAAAGTAAATAATAAATTACAGTCAAAACTAACTTGTCATGTTACGATTTGGATTCGGACGAGCTAACGCTAAAAACAGTCAACTGAAATTGAGGAAATTATATATTTTGAAAACCAGTTGACATGTATAAATATATATGTTGTGGTTTCCTTGTGCTATTATTTTCACTTTTTTGCTAAAGGTGGGCAATTTAGTTATCATTGTGAAATGAAGTGCGAATTATTATGACAAAATCCCGTACCAACACTATGTTCGAATAAACTATTAAAGATTGAAAAATATCGTTCTATAATTTGAATAATAAAAGATGAGACAAGTCTTCGATGATAAGTTTTAATGTCAATTTCCTCTTTTAAACTTTTGTGTCAGCATCATTCTTTAACACAAGTTCAATGACTAAACTAGATCTTAGCAACCCTTAAAGCCAACTTAAACAAGAGTTTGGTGTTGGAGAATATGGAACGTAACAAGAAAAGTAGGAGGTGGAAATCGAGAGGATAAACTCGAAAAGAAAGTCTAATCAACACTATCTTCAAATGCTATTTTTCTGGTCTCGATGTTTGTAGGAAGAATCGACAAATAAATTTTGACCAAGCAACAAGTGAAAAATCTGAACAAGAACGAAGAACAAAATAAATTTAAGATTTTTGTGATTTGGAGATTGAATGTATATATGTATGTGTGGGATTGTTATTTTACATGTCAAAATCCTCCAAAGAACTTAAATTTATAGGTGTTGGAACACCAATACACAAAAAAGGCATGATACGTGATACCCAAACTCCCAATAAAATAATGATTTTTTTCTTTTTCTTTTTTCGATTCAATTATATATTTTGAAAATTGTATTTTAAACAAAAATGGAAGACGCCAAACATTTATTTTTAAAGAGTAACCTAAGAATTCTATATAACTCTTGGTTTGTACAGAAATTAAAAGGAAGGCATTAAATTTTTGTTCTTGAAAAAATATACAATTGCCCAGAATAGAGATTCTCCATTCCTAGCTTGCAAATGATTTCTTGGTTGGTAATCCTTTTGTTAAAACGTATGCAAGTTGATTACTTGTCCCCACATATGGAGTACAAATCAAACCGTTGTCCAAATTGATCAACCTTTATGTGCTTTGTTTTGATCATGTTGTACTGAATTGTGATCGCGGACATGTTATCATATTAGAGTCTCATTGGCGGCAACCATTTAACTTTAAGATCATCAATAATAATCTCAAGCCATAATATATAATTTGCAAATACCAAGAGACATTGCTCGAAATTCTGCCTCGGCAACTGATTATTTCTTGCTTCTCCAAGTCACTAAGTTACCTCCAAGAAACGTGCATAATCAACATCAGTGTAGGCTTCTAGTCTCAATTTGGAGGCCTTTTCTTTACAACAAACCTTTACCACAAGTTCCCCTGAGATTGTGTTGGATTCAATAAACTGCTTGAAGGTGAGTATCTTTGGGATTGTGCATAAAATGATTTACCACACTTACAACATATGCAATGTCTGGTCAAGTGTACGATAAGTAAATAAGCTTGCCTACATATCTTTGGTTTGACATGACTCATGATAGATTATCCATTTGACCACCGGAGGGGTTCCTGCTGTCATATATTCCTCTTACCACTTATAAGGCTCTTGAAGTTAGAGAGCTAGATCAAAGGTCTTGAAAGGGCTCTATTGAGCTCTCTAACGTGAGGTAGCTACTTCAAGCTATGGAGGTATTAAGATCCCCTTTAAAGAGCTAAAAGCCTCTAAAAGATATAACCATAAATGAAGCGCAGCGAGAGCAGCTATCAAAAACTATGGGACAGGGGAACCAGCGATTAGGAGCGGCCTTTAACGAAGTAGGGGCAGAGCTGGGGAGGTCCCAGGGGGGACCTGGACCCCCCAACTTTTTGAGTTTCTTTTTTTTTTTTTTTTTTAATATATAATTTAACTTTTACATAATATCAATTTAATTGATGACAATTAAATTCATTGACCAAATATCAATTAAAGCTTGTTTGATATAGTTTATAAATTAGTTTATTTGATCGAAATAGTTTATTTGACAAAGAATAGTAAAAAATGTCAAGAAACCAAGGTAAATTTTTTGATCAAATAAGCTATTTTGGTCAAGTAAAGAGCCCGTTTGGTAGAGTTTATAAATTAATTTATTTGACCAAAAATAGTTTATTTGACACAAAATTTTGCCTTGGTAGTCGTTATTTTTTATCATTATTGGTCAAATAAATTTGTTTATAATCTCTACCAAACGGGCACAAACTAGTTCATAAATTAGACCAAATTGACTCTTAATGTAAGGCTATTGGACCTATTGGCCTAATCAAATTAATAATACAAAATTACAAATAATTAAATCATTCCTTAAATGATAATACAAAATTAATAAAAGCACTTTGCTTGTTATACATTTCGTGTTCAAATAATAATTGTATATAACACTATCAAAAGGGTTTAAATTTGTGTCTATCGACTACATAGTTTAGTTTAAGATAAAATAGATATATATTCTATTTTTGTGCAATAACTTCTTGTAAGTTTTTTTAAGGACTATGGCTTATAAAAAAATATTAGATTCTCATAAGAATTGACTCAATAAATATGGTTTGAAAAAAAAAAAATCAGGGGCGCTTCCCCCGAACCCCCATGAAAAGGTTCTCCTCCCCCGGAACTTCAAAAGTCTAGCTCCATCACTGGGAATTGGGTCATATGATCAGTGGCTCTTGAGACATTGACCTACGAGTTGGAAAAGATTACGTTGGAGGCACTTAAAGCAAGAGATGATGGAGTTTTGCCTGATTGTTTGAAAGAGCATGTGACCTGATGATTTTTCCAGAGTGCACAAGAAAATTTTCCTATCTCGGAACACAAACACTTTTCCTTTCATCCAATTACTTGTCATTCAATCTGAATGCTGATAGCCATATTGAGAGAGGATAAAATTTCATATGAAATGTCCAAATGTGATTTGTTTTACTTTGTTTTCTTGGCACATTCTGTCTACAGAAATAGATCAACCATCAATAGCCTAATCGAGATAGAGGAAAAAATTAGCATCTTAACCTTTAGATCTGAGTCTTTTCTCTATCCCATAATACCTTATACACAGAATCTTTTCTCAACTGAAACTGACCACACATCTAGTTTTGGACAGCCATCCTAGATGAGTAAAGCTTTTATATAAAGGAACCTATACCAGAAGCATCCGCAAATAATTTGATGGCCAGAAAGACGGTAAGCAGATTGTAGATTTTGCAGTTCACCGACCGTTTGATTTGGAAGTTTCTCTGTTGTTGGTTCAGTCAAGCTGGATATTTGGATGATCTCCAAATGACAATCCAGAAACAAAAGTACTGGCAAATTGTGTTACAGAGGCAATGTCTACTTTTTCTTTCCCAAATAGCAGTAGCCACCGATACCATGTGGGAAAATGTGAACTATATTGATTAAAAATGACACAAGGAGCAATACATTTATATGATTCAGTAAACACTAATCTAGGTAAATCAAATCAGAGCTAATCTGGGAAAATCAAAAATTGCTTGTTCAGAAATCTCACAATACCCAATCCATTTAAAATCGATCATTCAAAGAACCCCAAAATTAGAACCATCAAGAATATGTGTAAAACCCCAAAATATTAAATCTCTTCATAATCGCCAAGAAAAAAAATACATCAAATACCATTTTCAAAACCCTAATTCAAGAAAAGTGCTCTCAAAACTCAAAAATTCATGTCATTAATCGTGTTTGGAGTGAATACTGGAGATAAGGATACCCCTCGTTCTTGTTCGAAAAAGTGCTCACTTGAGGAGAAGAAGGCAAAGAGTAGTTTTAGCGACTAGGATCTTTGATTTTACATTACGACAAGTATTTTTGACTATAACCAAACAACAATTACTTTATGAAAAGACATTTTTTGGATTCCAGTTCTTTTCGAACTGAAATTTTTCGCGCATTGAACAATCTAGTCGTGTTCATTTTATTCATGTATATTACGTCAATGTTTATTAACCTGATCTAGAACAAAAAACACTTTTGGCAGCTTAACTAAAACTTAAGAGCTCCCTGCTTCTAATATTGCAAACACAAGAACTTATTTGAGCATTGACAAATGCAGTAAGTTTGATCTTGATAAAATAACAGAGAAATGTTACTTCATGTAGTGAGTATACCTCTGAAGACTACCAGCTATGGAAATTTCGCAAAGACTCCAGGTCTCCATCACTATTTTTGCTTTTAAATTTCATTTGGAAATTGCATACACATTAAAAGGCAACATTCATTATATAATGTGCAGATTCTCAATGGTGGCAGAGTTTAGAAATGTTAGGAGGGTTGATATCCGAGGGAAGATAAAAACATTGTACTGGAAGACTTGTTATGGAGCTTATCTTGTATTTAAATTAGGCAAAAATGGGATAATCAAGTTTGTTAAATATGATGAAGATGTAGAAGCCCAGAAGCGAGCTATTATACTATTGTTTACCTTCAACCAAATAAGGATGGAAATGGGCAGATTGCAGTAAAGGAGACTCGATGGATGGAAGGAAATAGAACTGGGGAAGTTCTATTATGATCTAAGAGACAATGGTTGTTTCATCAAGATCAAAGAAACAAAACAAGAATTCAATAAAAGAGCTCTCTAAGAAAGACAACTTAATTAAGGCTGCAATAGTCTACACCTACATCGCAATTTACATTAACCAGTACTATATTTCCACAGTCTAATCATAAATTACACGCTACATATTATTATGGTTATAAATAGAGCTGGCAAATGGGCTGGGTTGGGCCAGCCCAACCCGTCAGAACAGGGCCACACATGAAACTGGACTGGGCTGGCCCAGCCCAGTTTTGTATGGGCCAGAAATATGCTAGCCCAATCCAGCCCATTGGCCCAACTTATCTTTTTTTTTTTAAAAATAAATTTTTTATACACAATATCATTTGTAACATATGTATCAAATAGTGATACTATAAATGACTAAATTGATATAAAAGTATAAATATGGGGATCAAGTTGCAAAAATTTAAAAGTTGAAGGACTTAGGTTGCAAATAAAAGAGGACGAAATTGAAATGAAAGAGGAAGTATAGGGACTAAAGTGAAACTTTTATAAAGATGAAGGACTTATTGTGCAAATAATTAAGGACTCAAATGCAAATTTAAGTGAATTCACGTGAAAATATATATTTTGTGGTATACATTTGATTTTAATTTATTATTTTATTAATTAATATAATTTTAAGAATGTAGTATTTTTAGAATAAATTTGTTAAGTTGATAAAATTAGAATTATTTTTAAAAAGTGGTTTATTTATGAAAAAATCCCTTGATATTATTCGAATTATGTATTAGGGTTATTCACAAAATGAGTTAATTAGTATTAAGGAGTCCAAAAAATAAAATAAAAAATAAAAAATAAAAAAAAAATCAAAATCAAAATTAAAATTGGGCCGGCCCAACTAGCCCGCGGGCTAGATGGGCCGGGCCATCTTGGCCCAGTTTTATATGGGCTATGGCCAACCCAACCCAACAAGGCGGACTACATGGACCGGCCCGCGGGCCGGACCAATTTTGCCACCTCTAGTTATAAATGAGGAATAGTTGAAATTCATTATGCTCTTTCATACTTGTGAAACTTGTTGATTTGTGGCTATAACTTATTTTTTGCATTTCCTTATATCACTCTTTAACCATTAACTTTTTTAAAACTACTTTTTAATTGGGTTCCTACTGCAAGTGAGGAGTCATCTTCCTAGGTTTCATAGCTATGAAATCTGTTCATTTGGTGGGTTGATTGGGTTAGTTTTTAATGGAACCGATAGTATTGGGTTGGGCTCGGTTATGGCCCAAAATCGACCCAGCTCAGCTCATGCCCACCCCTAGTCCCTGTCTACCATCCAGCGAAATCGAGGCTACGTCGATTCATCATACAACGAAGGTTTCATAAGTTTATAACTTTAATCAAAATCAGGGCAGAAAATGAAAACTCAAAATGTGCAGAGATTGTTTAATGAAGGAAAAATTCTTATACGCTTACAACTTCATTCCAAATTCTATGGGAACCTAAACGGATGAATTTTCTTAAGATACAAATAAAAAACGAGTTATCTTCTTCGAAGCTATGCACAAGGTGGCTCGTTTTCGAGATTCTTAGAAAGATTTAGAGACCCTCCATGGTGGTGGTGAAAGTGAAATTGAGAATTAAAAATCACATTTTCACGTGTTGCATTACACATTCATGACTTGATAGCTTCGTTGTAGAGAAAAAAGTCAGAAACCAAATATTATAAGCGTATAAATTGGTTTTACACTTTGTTATAAGGGTATAAATAAAGTTTTCTAAGTTTATTGCTTTATTCAAAATCAGTGCGGAAATTGAAAACTCAAATCTTGAGATTGTTTAATGAAGAAAAAATTTTGATACTCTTTCAACTTCATTCCAAATTCTATGAGAACCCGAACGGATGAATTTCCGTAAGATATTATTATAAAACGATTTAACTTGTTCGAAGCTATGCATGAGGTGGCTCGTTTTTGAGATTCTTAGAATGATTTAGAGAACCTCAATGATGGCGGTGAAAGTGAAATTAAGAATTGAAAATAACATTTTCACGTATTGCAGTCAGTGGCGAATCTAGGATTTTTAAGTTGTGGGGGCTAAAAAAAAAATTTTGGAGGCGAGACTTTGACGGGGGTTCGGGGGCAGCGCCCACGAAATTTTTTTTTTGGGACAATCTAATCAATCTACAAGTAAAATATAATAACCAAATTTAATTTGCAAATTCACATCACAAATATCAATATACAAAGCAACCAAACAATCATTCATCCATTGACCACCCATCTCCATTTCAAAAACAAAAAAATATAGCAAAGTTACGACGTAACATTAATGTATTATATCAAAAAACATCGCAAAGTTACGAATAAATTAGAAATATCTATTTCATTAAAAAAAAGAGTAGTCTTTCACACTTGTTAAGATGAATTTTGTGAGACTTCAATTTGATGATTTTGTGATTTCTCCCACTATTTTTAATCTTTCATTTTTTGACAATGAGAAACGTAAAGAGCTAAAGGAAATGGAGTTGGAAAAATAAAAAAAAAAAGTGTAAAAGTCAAATGTGGACCATTTACTAAAAAAAAAAAACACAAATCTGTCAAATGGCTGTGGGGGCCATGGACCTCATGGCCCCCATGCCAAATCCGCCCCTAATTGCAGTACTTGAGAGGTTCGTTGTAAAGATAAAATTCAGAAACTAGTAATTATAAGCATATAACTTAGTTTTAGTAAATAACACTTTGTTATAAAGTTATAATTAAGGTTCCGTAAATTTATACTTTTATTCAAAATTGGTGAAGAAATTGAAAACTTAAAATTTAATGAAGAAAAAATTCTTATACGCTTTCAACTTCATTCCAAATTCTATGAGAACCCGAATGGATGAATTTTCATAAGATATAATTATAAAACAATTTATATTGTTCGAAGCTATGCATGAGGTGGCTCATTTTTTAGATTCTTAGAATGATTTAGAGAACCTCAATGATGGCGGTGAAACTGAAATTGAGAATTAAAAATTACATTTTCATGACTTTATAGCTTTGTCGTAGAGATAGAAAATTCAGAAACGCATAATCCTAAAGTTGTTATAACTTTATAACAATGGTTTCATAAGTTTATTGCTTTATTCAAAATCAGTGCGGAAATTGAAAACTCAAATCTTGAGACTGACTGCTTAATGAAGAAAAAATTCTTATACGCTTTCAACTTCATTCCAAATTCTATGAGAACCTGAACAGATAAATTTTCTTAAGACATAATTATAAAACGAGTTAACTTGTTCGAGGCTATGCACGAGGTGGCTCGGTTTTGAGATTCTTAGAATGATTTAGAGAACATCCATGATGGTGGTGAAATTGAAATTGAGAATTAAAAATAACATTTTCAGTCATTGCATTACGCATTTATGACTTGATAGCTTCGTTGTAAAGATAAAATTCAGAAAGTGGTCATTATAAGCGTATAATTTAGTTTTAGTAAAGAACAATTTGTTATAAGGCTATGATTAAGGTTTCATAAATTTATACTTTTATTCAAAATCAGTGCAGAAATTGAAAACTCAAAACTTAATGAAGAAAAATATTCTTATACGCTTTCAACTTCATTCCAAATTCTATGAGAACCCGAATGGATGAATTTCAGTAAGATATAATTATAAAACAATTTAACTTTTTCGAAGCTATGCATGAGGTGGCTCGTTTTTGAGATTCTTAGAATGATTTAGAGAACCTCAATGATGGCGGTGAAAGTTAAATTGAGAATTAAAAATAACATTTTCATGACTTGATAGCTTCGTTGTAGAGATAGAAAACTCAGAAACGTATAATCATGTGTATAATTTTCTTATAGTGTAAAAAATATTATTATAACTTTATAATGATGGTTTCATAAGTTTATTGCTTTATTCATAATTTTTAATTTTGACGTCGACTTTTTAACTACTTTTTAAGTTCTACAAAACAAGAACTAAAAGTCGTAGTTAAATTAACTCTTCGAAATCCACTAAAAGCATATATAATATATAATTCTTAATCTAAGTTATCGTATATTTCAATCAAATATTTATTTAAAGTTTCCTCAAAGTTTTCGAATTTTATTAAAAATTTAAGAAATTTATTTAGAGTTTATGATAAACTTCGATTTTTGAAAGGTGTTTGAATGTCTTAACTTAAACTTGTAATAGACAAGTAGCCAACTATGGTCCACTTGTTCATGTGTTACAAGACATTTTACTACAAATCGTCATCTCAAACGTC
This sequence comes from Forsythia viridissima, assembly GCA_030279155.1. Taxonomy (NCBI): domain Eukaryota; kingdom Viridiplantae; phylum Streptophyta; class Magnoliopsida; order Lamiales; family Oleaceae; genus Forsythia; species Forsythia viridissima. Next base: position 52,768,886 of record CM059037.1, on the reverse strand, counting down.
ACGCATTGCCCTATTACTATATATACATCCCAAATGTCCCTAAGCTGTCCACTCATTTCTGCTACATAAACATTTTTATTATTATCCAACACACAAAATAAAATGTCTCGCCCTCATGTGCTTCTGTTAACTTTTCCTTCACAAGGCCACATCAATCCAACCCTTACATTTGCCAAGACCCTTATCAGGAATGGCATTCAAGTCACCTTTGCAACAAGTTTATATGCCCATAGGCGAATGGCCAAAGCTGTCGGTGACATCATCAACGACATTACTTTTGTGGCGTTCTCTGATGGATATGATGACGGATTCAAACTTAGTGATGATTACGAGCATTACATGACAGAGATTAGAAACCGTGGTTCCAACACACTAAGGGTAAGGGACACGATTCTTGATAGTGCCAATCAAGGTCATCACGTTACGTGCATAGTTTACACCCTTCTATTCTCGTGGGCTGCAGCGGTGGCACGTGAAGTCCACATCCCGAGTGCTCTTCTGTGGATTCAACCAGCCACGGTGTTGGATTTATACTACTATTATTTCAATGGTTATGGTGAAGAAATCAATAATTCCTCCGACGATCCGTCGTGGGCAATCCAGCTGCCTAGACTTCCATTGCTAGCTAAACGTGATCTTCCATCTTTTATGCTTCCTTCGAGCAGCTATAGATTTGCGCTTCCGTCGTTTAAAGAGCAGCTAGAGACATTAGATGCAGAAACAGAGCCAAAAGTGCTTGTGAACACGTTTGATGCACTAGAGCCAGATGCACTTAAGGCCATTGAACATTACAATTTAATAAGGATTGGACCCTTAATCCCTTCTGCTTTCTTAGATGGAAAAGATCCATCGGATAAGGCCGTTGGTGGCGATCTTTTTCATAAATCGGAGGATTATGTGCAATGGTTGAACTCAAAGCCTGAATATTCTGTTGTTTTTGTGTCTTTTGGGAGTCTTTTGAGGCTCCCAAAAGTTCAAATGGAGGAGATTGCTAAAGGACTACTAGAGTGTAGACGACCATTTTTGTGGGTTATACGCGCAAAAGAGAACGAAGAAGAAGACGATGAACTAAGTTGTTTGGAAGAATTGAAACAATCGTGACACATTGTGGTTGGAATTCAACGTTAGAGAGTATAGCATGTGGTGTTCCTGTCGTGGCCTTTCCAAAGTGGACTGATCAAGGTACTAATGCAAAGTTGATACAAGATGTGTGGTGGACAGGCCTAAGGGTGAACCCGAGAGAAGATGACAAGGTTGAGAGCGACGAGATCAAGAGGTGCATTGAAACAATTATGGACGACGGAGAAATAAGTCGAGAATTGAGAGAGAATGCTAAGAAATGGAAGAATTTGGCAAGAGAAGCTATGCAAGACGATGGTTCTTCTACTAAGAACTTGAACACCTTTGTTGAGGAACTTGGAGTTTCTTGTTAAGTCAATAATTTAGTATCCAAGTTTTAGAGCATGTTCGGTGCAGATTATTTTCCAAAAAATAGGAATTTTTGCATACATTTTTTTTATTATTCAAACTTTGTAAAAAGGTAAAAAGTTTGAATAGTCAATAAAAGTAGGCAAAAAATAGATTTTTTTTTTTAAAAAAAAAATATTGCACCGAACAAGTCATTAATTAGTTTTCATTTTTCATTCAATTCGTTGAAACTTTATATGCTGGAATTTTCTATTTATGGACAAAGAACAAGCAGAAGATTGGCAGTTAGTCATGAACACCCAAGAGCTACAACTTGTACCCATTGTTGAGCGGCAAGCTGGAAAGACCACTGTCTTCACCTGATGGTCAATAGTTTGTGGTTCAATTAATAAGCTTCCATGTGGACCACAGCACTGAAAGAAAGTTGATCCTTTCTTATTGAACAATTTTTACGGCCGATCCCATTGTCTATTTCCTCTCTTCCCAATGAACAAAACTTAATCCTCTGAGTCAACTCGTTCTCGGCGTAGTCCCACCTTCTGTTACCACCCTTGAGTCTTTGGAATTTCCTGATCTTTTGCATTTCTAGCCGTTGCTGTTGGTGTTGTTGTTTTCCGGTGGTTGGTGGCAAGATCTCATTCGTCAGTGACTTTGGTCATGGGTAGGCAGTTGATTAGAGAAGAAGAAGTGAATGAGGAGGTTGATAGTAAATTTTCTTTTATTTTCTTTTATTCTTTGTTTTTTATTTTAATTCGATAAATGGTAGATTGGACATTTTAAATTTTTTTTTGACTATTTAACTGTTAAACTAATAGTTTTTTGAACAGAAGACCTTTGCTTGCGCGCTTTTTAAAGATCAAGGACCTAAGGTGCTAGACATTGAAAGTTTATGACCTCATCATTACAATGTTCAAAGATTTGGGACCCGTACTATTTACCCTTTGAATATTTGATAATAAATTTGCTTGACAATGAGTAATCAAAACCAAAACATCACAAATATACAATATGAACTTTTTCAAAATGAAATAATTAGATTTATATTTATGTTATAACAATATTTTTTAAAACAAAATTTGTTACTTCAAAACATATTAAGATATGAACTATTTTCTCATTTAATCTATGCAACATTCTCTCGTTTTCACTTTAACTATGTACTCAAAGCATTTCTTCTATACAAATTTTACAAAAATTGTAGTTTGGACATATAATTATGAAAAAATTAAATATTATCTTTAAGATATATTGTGATAAACAAGTGGTGCCAATAGAATTAGAAAAATTCCATTTTGATTTTGGCGTCCTTGAACTAGACTCAATTAATGTTCATTAATTTAAGAGACAACCTTCAACTTTATAATAATATCAGAGATATTTCTTAACGTTATAAAAACTACACTAATTTTTTTTTATATTTTAAGTTTTGAGTATTCACCGTCTGAAATGAAGTTGATATACCTAAAATGTTCTTATAAAAAAATATAAAAATTTCTAAAATTGGTTTCAATTTAAATTGTTCCTTTAAATTATAAATTAATACTTAAAGATAGTCTATACACAATTATTTCATCATGCATACTAGTAGAAATTTCAACTTAAAATTTGTTGAAAACTTTGGTAATAATTAATGATTTAAATGTTTTTAATTAATTATAAATTAATATAATATATTAATCATTACATATATAATTCAGAAGAATATCATAATATCCATTTTAATCATTTTGATATTTAATTGTACTTATAAATAACAAATTTTTTAAATTAGACGTTATATATATATTCAGAAAAGTAAAATACTACTTATAAATAAAATAAGTAAAATTTGTAGTTGGGTGCAAACTAGGGTTACAAATTGGGTTGTGTTAAATAGGTGTATAAATCTAATAAAGGAATATACCGAAATGTGTTGTGCTAGCATGACCTAATTAGTCCTAACTAGAGGTGGCAAAATGGGCTGGCCCAGATAGCCCGGTCTCTGGGCTGGGTTGGCCCAATAAAAACTTATCCAAATAAAAATTGGGCCAATTCAGCCCGGTATAACTAACCCACCGGACCAATTGGGCTGAAACCGGGCTGGCCCACTTATTTAGGACTGGCCCAGTAAAAAAAGTTTTGATCCCAAATCACCCACCCCAACCCCAACACCAACACCCCACCCCTACCCCTCTACATCTTTGAAGCAGCAACAGGGGGGGTTTCCCCTCTCGTTTCCGGCACCGGTCGGTGCCGGAAACGAGGGGGGAAACCCCCTTCCCCCCCGGTTTCGCGAAACACCAGGGTCGCGATCCCTGGTTTCGCGAAAAACCAGGGATCGCGAACCCTGGTTTCGCGACCCCGGGGGGTGTGGGTTTCTCCCCCCTTTGTCGCAGAGAAATCTCGGCGACAAAGGGGGGAGAAATCCCCTCGCGAAACCAGGGTTCGCGATCCCTGGTTTCGCGAAAAACCATGGGTTGCGAACTCAGGGGAGGGGGATTTCTCCCCCCCTTGTCGTCGGGATTTCCCCGGGGGGGTGGGTTTCGCGACAGTGACACAATTCACCCATGCCATGTGGCGGCGCTACCAGCATTTCTTGGACAAATCGACGCCGCTGGAGTTGTACCGTTGGATCTTCCTGTCGGTCATCACGCTGATCTATGCCTTGCGCGTGTATGTGGTGCAGGGTTACTATATCATAACGTACGGGCTGGGGCATCTATATCCTGCAACTTCTTATAGCATTCCTGTCCCCGAATGTGGACCCCGGGGGGTGGGTTTCGCGACCGTGTCGCCGAGAAATCCCGGCGACAATGGGGGAAAGATCCCCCACCCCCAATTTGGTGGGGGTGGGGGTGGGGGTGGGGGTGGGTGCCTTTTGGTGGGGTGGGGTGGGGTGGGGTGGGGTGGTGAAGTTTTTAAGTTTTTTTTTTTTTTTTTAAATAAATTAGATAATTTGTTGGGTTGACCCGGTAGCCCTATACACAAAATCGGGCTGGGTTAGCCCAACAAATATGAGCCCGTGTAAAATTGGGCCAGGACTAGCCCATTTGCCACCTCTAGTCCTAACACAGTCCAAGTCAAGAAAATTACTAGATGTGTTGACTTGCGTACTCAGGGTTTGTATATATTAATTTGGAGAAAAATTATATTTACGTACATACTCAATTGTATGAAGAATCACAATGTTTTTTGTCCTCCTCGACCTCTTTTGAATTTATCTATTTATTGATGTCACTATAAGATATGATGCTATTGTAACATCATTGGTGTTAATGAAATTGATATAGTGCCGTACGATTATATTTCGATATAATTGAAATCTATTTTCAACAATAGAACTTAAATTTGAACAAACATATCTTAAGTAAAACAATTTACTAGAATTCGGAGCTAACTAAATATTTTGTGAAATATGAAATGAGGGACAAATTGTATTTATAGAAAAAAATACACCTAAAACAATTAAACAAAGAAAAGTTATAGAACTTGTGGACACTTTTGTTCACCTAGATTCAAACATTGTTACTCAAACTCGACAAGGTTTATCTAAAAAAAATAGAGGGTTGGTATGTATAAGATTTATAAGTTGGAGGTAGGACAATTGACTCCAAATTTACTGTCTCAAATAAAAAATTTATATATCATTAAATATATACAATTATTTAATTTGTTCACATTTTCTGTTAAGTTTGACTTATATTTATTTGATAATGTGTAAACTTTTTATTAATGAGATGGTTAATAAGACATACATTTAAAATCACTGTTCTAAAAAGTCCGCATAAGCCTCACCTAGGTTTCACCTAGGCTTGAAGTTCGGCCTCCACACTTAGCCACGCATCACGCATTATCCTCGCATTGTCCTTATCTCGTTTTCACTTAGTACTTGCTCAGGTCCGTAAAATTTGAAACTCGACATTCACGTCTAGCCACACTTTACGTTTTTTAGAACGCTATTTAAAATAGTAGATCTTGGTCGAGTACAAATTGATTCGTTCTACCATATTATTTAATACCCGATATAACAAATAATATCTTATTCAACCTGATTTATTTTACAATATCTTAAATTTACAACATTCTGGTAGGCCACATACTAATGTTAGTACTGCAAGAGACGGTTTAGAACAGCTTACGTCATGCATGAGCAACATTAAAACTGAATTTATGATTTATCCTCGTGAATCTCTGTCCCCACATTTCATTTTGACAGCTTATGCCATGCATCAGCCACTAGATTTATCTTCTGCTGACAGGTTTATTTGGCTGGTTTATTTGGCAAGAAATGGTCAATAATGTGATACTGTAAAAACTAATTTTTTAGTTAAATAAATTATTTTTAGTCAAATATATTATTTTAATAGAATAAACCATGCTTATAAACTACACCAAACGAGCACCAACCAACCAGACTCCACTCATTTTTCAACACATATTGCCCAATCTTTCACTAAATTTCTAATTTTATTCAAATATTTTGTAGGACAAATAATTTTTATTTACACATTTTGTAGAATACTAAGATAATGAATGCTTTGAAAACGTCATAAATAAATTATAATTTATTTATTAATAAAATATTTAATTTAATATGAACTCAAACTCTAATAACTTACTAATTTTATTATAGTACAAGAATTAAAGCATAAAATTTTATGCGTGTTTGATTGAGTTTTTGATAAAATACGTATTTGAAAAGCTTATAAAAATTATGAATCTCATAAAATTTGTGGTTAAAATTAATTTTTGATTTTGACGTCAATTTTTTTAAATTCTACCAAACAAGAGCCGTAGTTAAATTAACTCTTCGATATCCACTATAAGTCCATAATAATAGGTTATCGTAGATTTCAATCAAATATTTATGTGAACTTTTCTCAAAATTTTGGACTTTTATTAAAAATTTAAAAAATTTATTTGAAGTTTATGATAAACTTCGATTTTTGAAATGTGTTCGAAGCAAAATAACTAACGTCTTAACTTGTAATAGCCAAGTAGCCAACTAGAGTCCACTTGTGTTACAAGGCATTTGACTACAAATCGTCATCTCAAACGTCACGCATTGTCCTCTTACTATATAGTATATATACATCCCAAAGGTCCCCAAGCTATCTACTCATTTCTGCTACACAAACATTCTTATTATTATCCCACACACAAAATAAAAATGTCTCGCCCTCATGTGCTTCTAGTATCTTTTCCTGCACAAGGCCACATCAATCCATCCCTTACATTTGCCAAGACCCTTGTCAGGAATGGCATTGAAGTCACCTTTGCAACAAGTTTATATGCCCAAAGGCGAATGGCCAAAGCTGCTGGTGACATCACCAATGATATTACTTTTGTGGCGTTCTCTGATGGATATGACGACGGGTTCAAACTCGGTGACGATGACGAGCATTACATGGCAGAGATTAGAAATCGTGGTTCCAACACACTAAGGGACACGATTCTTGATAGCGCCAATCAAGGCCGTCGCGTTACGTGCCTAGTTTACTCCCTCCTACTCCCGTGGGCCGCAGCGGTGGCACGTGAAGTCCACACCCCGTGTGCTCTTCTGTGGATTCAACCAGCCACGGTGTTGGATTTATACTACTATTATTTCAATGGTTATGGTGAAGAAATCAATAATTCCTCCGACGATCCGTCGTGGGCAATCCAGCTGCCTAGACTTCCATTGCTAGCTAAACGTGATCTTCCATCTTTTATGCTTCCTTCGAGCAGCTATAGCTTTGCGCTTCCGTCGTTTAAAGAGCAGCTAGAGACATTAGATGCAGAAACAAAGCCAAAAGTGCTTGTGAACACGTTTGATGCACTAGAGCCAGATGCACTTAAGGCCATTGAACATTACAATTTAATAGGGATTGGACCCTTAATTCCTTCTGCTTTCTTAGATGGAAAAGATCCATCGGATAAGGCCGTTGGTGGCGATCTTTTTCATAAATCGGAGGATTATGTGCAATGGTTGAACTCAAAGCCTGAATATTCTGTTGTTTATGTGTCTTTTGGGAGTCTTTTGAGGCTCCCAAAAGTTCAAATGGAGGAGATTGCTAAAGGACTACTAGAGTGTAGACGACCATTTTTGTGGGTTATACGCGCAAAAGAGAACGAAGAAGAAGACGATGAACTAAGTTGTTTGGAAGAATTGAAACAATTAGGAAAAATAGTACCATGGTGTTCCCAACTTGAGGTCCTAACACACCCTTCTTTGGGTTGTTTCGTGACACATTGTGGTTGGAATTCGACGTTAGAGAGTATAGCATGTGGTGTTCCTGTCGTGGCCTTTCCAAAGTGGACTGATCAAGGTACTAATGCAAAGTTGATACAAGATGTGTGGAGGACAGGCCTAAGGGTGAACCCGACAGAAGATGACACAGTTGAGAGCAACGAGATCAAGAGGTGCATTGAAACAATTATGGACGACGGAGAAATAAGTCGAGAATTGAGAGAGAATGCTAAGAAATGGAAGAATTTGGCAAGAGAAGCTATGCAAGAAGATGGTTCTTCTACTAAGAACTTGAAGGCCTTTCTTGAGGAACTTGGAGATTCTTGTTAAGTCAATAATTTAGTGTCCAGGACTTGGAGCGCGTTCGATGCATATTATTTTCTGAAAAATAGGTTTTTTTGTCCTTTTTTTTTTTTACTATTCAAACTTTGTATTAGGGTTTTCAACAAAAGTAGGCAAAAAATAGATTTTTTCTATAATAAAAATTGCACCGAACAAACCCATAATTAGTTTTCATTTTTCATTCAATTTGTTGGAATTTTATATGCTGCAATAATGCGATAAAAAGTGCTTAATCCCTCTTATTAGAGCTTGTTTGATAGAGTTGTTCTAGTAAATTTTGATAAAAAAATTAATGAAATACGTGGTTTAAAATTTAATAAAAATTGTGAGTCCAATAAAATTTAATGTTGATTTTTTACCAAATTTTTTATTTTTATTTTTTTGTAAATGTAAATATTGGATTGGAAATAAATTAGTGTTCACAGTCACGTGTTTGCTAGCACCACTATCTACATACCATGCATCTCCCTTATTTCAATTGCGAGCAATCAACAATGTTTCTTGAACATTTTCAGTTTCCCTTTCTTGGACAATCTCAACTCTTTTACTTCATTTTCTTCTTCTTCTTCTTCTTCTTCTTTTTTGAAACCCACAATCCTTCAAGAATGATATTGGGGATTTTACATTTCTTGCATCTAAAATAACGATCTTTATATTCATGGTTTGACTTTATTAGCAAATAATGCAAGGTTTTGTAATACTATATTTTTGTGGTGACTTGCCTTTTTGTTTGCCACGCTTCTCGTTTTTCTTGCACTTGCTAGATTGTCATTTCTTTTGAGTCGAGCTTTTTAGAATTTGAGATTTGAGAGCTTGGTCAAGGATTGAAGGATTTCAGCTCTTTACTCGCAATTCAAAAGATAAATCTTAAAGATGCAAGTAAGCGTATATTTAGTAGTAATGAAATTATAAGTTGTTGGTGAATATGTGGATACAAAGTGGATTGTAAATTATGGGTCATATGAAATGTGTGGATAAGAAATATATTTGACTAGCTGAAATTAAATGTATAAATTTTTTATCATTCATTGAACCAAACTTTTCGAGATTGAAACAATTAGCGGAATATAAAATTTAGTAGGTAGAACTCTAAAATTAAAAAAAAAAAAAAAAATTGGTCCTCTTAATAATTAAAGCATCAATTTGAGCTTTTTGCTATTAGACTACATAATGTATGGTATTTTAAGTTAAGAAAATGAATTCATGAATTTTAAAATTTTTAATTATTCATATGCTGTTTTTTCTTCTTTTAATGTGAATAATATAAGAAATAGTAAGTCAAATAAATTCAATGACCATAAAAATATTCATTTAGGACCTTTTTTATGTTAAAATGGATTAGATTAAACATTATTAAACTTTTAAGTCCTGTGATGATAAAGTTCGGAACTATCTATTTATGACACTCCGAGTCCCCATCATATGAAAAGTGTGCAATTGATGACCATGAAAAAGTTAATTTTTTTTTTTGGTCCCATATTAGTTTTTTAGTCAAAGTAATATAACAAAAAAATGACTTCGAAGTTGACCAGAAAAATAATGGAGGCTAAATAATTGGATTTGGATGGGGACTACTGGATCTTGATGTCTATATTAATTAGTGTTCACATGTTCTTCTTAAAACAAATTATTTTGCTCAACGACAAAAAATATCATGTTGGATTTACAGGAATACACAAAAGTTCACCTTAAATAGCTGTCGCTATTGTGAGGACCTAATCAAAGCGAAAACGTTGTTGATAGATAAGTTCGGTTTCGTCTTTTTAAATGAATTACAAGTTTAAGGTGACAAATTTACAAGTTTTATATCTCGTGTGTACTGATAGTAGCATCATTCAACTGTAAAATATTTTGTTGGTGTTAGGGACGGATTCAAAAAATTTTGGAATATGAGTTGTTACTGAAAGAAAAAAAATTTTGCACTTTAAAATTAGATTGTTACTAAAAAAATTATAAAAAATAATTTTTCTCGGGGCGGAAATGAACTCACCTAAATCTGCCCTGGTGGACGTGTAGTTATTCTCATAATCACGAACCGTAGGAAGGTTTTCTCCACCAATGACAAAAAAAGTAGTATGTATGTCACTACGTCTTTATTCTCTCAAACTAAAACCCATATATTTCTCTCTCAATTTCTTTATATTCTTCAAAATCAAATACCCTTCAAACAAAACCATCCCCCTCCCCCTCACCCTCATTTATGCGATGCTTTACAGTAGTGGGGTCTCTCAACTCATCGATCCATTAAAATCTTCTATTACGATCAGATCCTATCGGGAAAAACAAATTATTTTGCTCAACGACAAAAAATTTCATGTTGGATTTACAGGAATACACAAAAGTTCACCTTAAATAGCTGTCGCTATTGTGAGGACCTAATCAAAGCGAAAACGTTGTTGATAGATAAGTCTACAAATTTAACGTGACAAGTTTCCAAGTTTTATATCTCTTTGTTAAAGAGAGTCTCGAAAACGAAATTTTTTATCTATGTCAGAGGTCCTTTGATCAGGCGAGTTGTAAATCAAGGAATATGTACGAGTGGCAGGGACCTGACAGAGAGAACCAACAGGCCAACCTCTTGGACAGACCTCCACAATATTTCAGTGAAAATATACCCCGACGGGAATCGAAGTGTGTACCGGTAGTTGTCATCATTCGTTCGTAAAATATTTTGTTAGCGTCAGAGATAGATTCAGAAATTTTTGAAGTCTGAATTGCTACTGGAAAAAAAAAAAAAAAAAAAAAAAAAAAAAAAAAAAAAAACTGTATCTCAAAATTTAACTGTTATAATATTATATTATTTTAATTGGAGTTTAATAATATTGTCTATATTCCATATCATCATATATTTGTATCTAGAAACATCGTTGCATGGCAAAGGTCTCAAGATGTGGGAATAAAGCTATTGGATCTTGTCCTAAATGTAGACCCAAACCTAATTCGAGTGAAAATAGACAGAGAATTTGTCTCTTGATTTATTATACATTTTTAAGTTCAATGTTATCTATAGTTTTATGAGTACAATTTGCTATTGGATTACTAGCCACTAATCTAACTAGGTTGTGTGCCAATGTTCAACGACTAGTAACCTCAGGCTTATTTAACTAATTCCTCCACTATCGGAATTTAGTTTTCGACTATTGTTAATATTGCGATTTTAAAAATGATTTATAGGCCTATTTTTAATTTGGAAAAATTGCATATAAGTCACTTATAAGTGACTTGTTCTACATTAGGTCAAAACATTTTTTAAAATTGTGATTAAGTCATACTATTCAACAATATTTTAAATTGGTCTCAAAATTACTCTCCACAAATCTTGGCGTCTTCTTTCATATCTACAAACCTCCATTGGCACATTCTTCCACCTCTATAAAACTCCATTAGCACATTCTTTCACCTCCACAAATCTCATTCGTCGTGGTTGAGCAGTTCTTCTCATACGGCGCGGTTGGGGTGGAGATTCTGGTGTTGCTTTATGGGGGTTTCATGGTTTCACCGGCTAAAATTTTAACAAACTTGGGTATCTTGACTTGTCTCCGACGAACATCTATTGTTATTAATTAATCTAATTTAAAACTCTCAGGCAAGAAGGGCGAGAGGTAGTGGATTTGGCTCCAAATGACGGCAGAGGTGGTGGCAGAGTTGGTGGTTGTGGTGTACAAGTGTATTGTTTGTGATGGGATGAGCATAGAAACGAATGTTCAAGAAATATATTGGTTGTGGCCATGATTTCTTGCTATAAATAGGAGCTTGAATTTCTGGAGGCTTCAATGTTGTAAATATGAGCTTGAATACTCCACCATCTGATATAAATAGAAGCTTGAATGTTCCACCATCTAATGTAAATAGGAGCTTGAATGCTCCATCATCTGATGTAAATAGGAGCTTGAATTTTTGGGAGCTTGAATACTGTAAATATAAGCTTGAATGTTCCACCATTTTATGTTCCACAATTTTACATAAATAGGAGCTTGAATTTATGGGGGTTTGAATGTTGTAAATATGAACTTAAATGCTCCACCATCTAATTGCTGTAAATAAGAGCTTGAATGCTCCACCATATGATGTTTAGTCATGTTGTGTTGTTTGATACTGTATTATATAAAACAGTATCATAATAGAAACGGGTATAGAATTTGCATACGTGCTTAGAATTTTTTTTTATAATATATTTTCAAAATCGTCTCGACGAACCGGTTAAGACTAGTAGCTTTGCCACTACTGACAATGAATTTTATCCATTTGAAATTGTCTTTTTAGTTTAAAATGGCAATTTTTAATTTTTCTTATCTAAACAATATCATACATACTAAAATAATATCATAGATAAATATATCTTAATATATCAGTATCATATATAAAAGTATCTTAATAAAACAATATCACAAACTACAACCCAATAAAAAAATATTATCATAGATTAAGTAACAATATCATATGTTAAAATATTATCGTAATAAAATAGTATCAAAGATAAAATCATGATATAAATATACCATATCACTTTATTATAGATAAGGTTGAAGTAATGATATTGAAAACAGTAACATAGATAAAACTAAATGTATCATGAAAATAGTATCATAGATAAAACTAAAGGTAATGATATTGATAACAATATCATGATATTGAAGTAATGATATTAAAGTAATAAATGTTGAAAACAGTATCATAAATATAACTAAGTAAAGATGTTTTACTGGTTGATACAGTGTCATATGTTGAAATATTATCATAATAAAACAGTATCAAAGATAAAAGCATAAATAAAACAGTATCATGTATAAAACTTAGTACAAGATGTTTTTAATGGTTGAAGTAATGATATAGTATCATATATAACACATTATCTAGATAAAACAGTATCATAGATATAACTAAGTATAAATATTTTACTGCTTGAAATAATGATATTGTTCTTAAAAATGCTCCATTACTTATACAAGACCATTGATACTGTTTGCATTCAATAACAACATCATATATTGAAACAGTATCATAGGTTGAAACATTATTATAATAAAACTAAATACAATATGTTTTAATGGTTGAAGTAATGATATTGTTCTTAAAATGATCTATTACTAGTACAAGATCATTGATTGTATTTGCATTCAAGAACAGCATTAAAGATAAAAGCATGGTATAAATATACCAATACACATTATCTAAACAAGACAGTATCATAGATAAACCAATATCATATATAAAACTAAGTACAAGATGTTTTAATGGTTGAAGTAATAATATTGTTCTTAAAATGCTTCATTAGTAGTACAGGATGAATGATACTGTTTGCATTCAATAACATTATCATATGTTAAAATATTGTCATAATAAAATAGTATCAAAGATAAAAATATGGTATAAATATACCAAGGCTTATTTGCACAAATGGACCCTGACTTTTGCACTTACTGCGAGTTGAGGACCTATCGTTTCATTTTTGACAGTTTAGCCCCTATTTCAAATGTTTTTAGCGGCAATGATCCTTTTCATCAATTTCCATCCAAATGACCGTGAAATTTAACGGTGGAAGTTTTTTTTATTTAAAAAGGACTTATTTGCACAAATGGTCCCTGATTTTTGTAAAGGAAAATTTGTAGCAAAAGTCCCTAATATTTCAGAAAGTGTTGAAAAGACCCATAACCTTCTAATCCTAACACATATGACCCCAAACCCTTTTGACAATTTTACCCATAACTTAAATAAATTAAAAATAACTCATAAACATTTTCAAAAATACAAATAAGTCCTAAATCTTTTTATTTTTTTACAGATTTACACTTAAACTAATAAAAAATGTGTCATCAAGTCCCAAAACTTTTAATTTTGTTCACCAAAATGACATTTAAAATGTATTTGATTAAAATCAGATTTTTTTAGTAAAAGTTGTTGAAATGTGAGGTTGAAAAGTTGTGGGACCATAAAATGTGTGATTAAAATTAATTGTTGATTTTGACTTTAGCTTTTTAACAAAATCAAAATTGAAAACAAACGGGCACTTAGAGTCTCTACAAATTTTGTCCAGTGATCTATTAATTAACAAAAAAATTATATACATGATCAAAATTTGACCAATTTAAAATTTTAATTTATTTTTCATACCAATTAGAAAAAGGTAGTGGTGGACTGGAGATTGTGAAGAATTTTTTTTTAATTATTATTTAGTAATTGGTAGAGCTGGCAAATGGGCCCGATAGACTAGCCCAACCCGAAATTAGACGGGTCACATAAAAGATTGGACTGGACTAACCCTGACCCAGTTTTACATGGACTGGTATTTGTTGGGCCAACCCAACTCGATTTTGGGTTACAGGGCCAATGGGCTGTGGCCCAAAATCGGGCCAGCCCAACTTACATTTTAAACTTATTTTTTTAAAATAATTACTTATAATTTTGTTAAAAAAAAACAAAACAAAACAAAATCCACCATTTTTCTCCACCACCCCACCCCACCCCACTTGAGAATCTGACCAGAGGGGAGGAGATTTCTCCCGGCGATCAATCTCTCCTATTCACGGCGAAACCAGTGAGATTTCTCGTTGGTTTCATGACCAGAGTGGAGGAAATTTCTCCCCCTATGGTCGCCAGGAAATCCCGGCGACCAAAGGGAGAGAAATTCCCTCCACTTTGGTCACGAAACCAAGGAGAAATCTCACTGGTTTCGCCGCGAATATGAGAGATTTCTCTCCCATTGTTTCTTGCCGTCTGGTTGGAAACAAGTTGGGAGAAATCCTCCCTATTTGTTGTGACAGGGAGAGGGGATTTCTCTCTCCTGTTTTCGGACGTGCCCAACCGAAAACAGAGGAGAGAAATCTCCCCATTTGCTACAGAGGGAGGAGAGGATTTCTACCCTTCGTTTTTTGTCGATGGCGGCCATCGGCCGAAAACCGGGAGAAATGGGAGAAATCCTCCTCCCATTTGCAGCCACATTTCACCAGAAGGAGTGGAGTGGAGTGGGGTGGGGTGGGCTGGGGTGGGGTGGGTGGGGTATTTGAAGTGTGGATGAGGGACTTGGGCAAAAAAAATTATCCGACCAGCTCGGTTGGCTAGTTGTATCGGGCTAAATTGACCTAATTTTTATTTGATCAATTTTTTATTAGACCAGCCCAGCTCAGAGACCGGGCTATCTGTGGGCTGGCCCATTTTGTCATTTCTAGTAATTGATATGAAAAATAAATTAAAATTTTAAATTGATCAAATTTTGATCATTGGTATAATTTTTTTGTTAATTAATGGACCATTGGATAAAATCTGTAGAGACTCTAAGAGCCCGTTTGTTTTCAATTTTGATTTTGCTAAAAAGCTAAAGTCAAAGTCAACAATTAATTGTAACAACACATTTTATGGTCCCACAACTTTTCAACCACACATTTCAACAAATTTTACTAAAAAAATCTGATTTTAATCAAATACATTTTAAATGTCATTTTGGTGAACAAAATTAAAAGTTTTGGGACTTGATGACACACTTTTTATTATTTTAAGTGTAAATTTGTAAAAAAATAAAAAGATTTAGGACTTATTTGTATTTTTTGAAAATGTTTATGAGTTATTTTTAATTTATTTAAGTTAGGGGTAAAATTGTTAAAAAAGTTTGGGGTCATATGTGTTAGGATTATAAGGTTATGGGTCTTTTCAACACTTTCTGAAAGATTAGAGACTTTTGCTACAAATTTTCCTTTACAACAATCAGGGACCATTTGTGCAAATAAGCCCTTTTTAAATAAAAAAAACTTCCACCGTCAAATTTCACGGTCATTTGGATGAAAATTGATGAAAAAGACCATTGCCGCCAAAAATATTTGAAATAGGGGCTAAACTGCCAAAAATGAAACGATAGGTCCTCAACCTGCAATAAGTACAAAAGTCAGGGACCATTTGTACAAATAAGCCAATATACTAATGTACATTATCTAAATAAAAAATATTATAGATAAAATTAGAATTATAGATAAAACAGTATCATAGACAAAACAATATCACAATAAAACAGTAAATTAGCGTTTTTTTTTTTTTTTTTGTAATTGTAAGTGTATGTTGGTCTTTTAGCTCTAAAAAGTGACTTTAGTTGAATTAAGTTTTGATCATATGACTTTAGAGCCCATAAGTACAAATAGATGTGGCAAATGGACCAGATGGGCTGGTCCAGCCCGAAATTTGTTGAGCCAAACAAAAAATTGGGTTGGGCTAACCCTGACCCAATTTTATACGGCCTCATATTTGTTGGGCCAACCCAACCCAATTTTGTGTCACAGGGATAATGGGCAGCTCAACATAAATTTTTTAATTTATTTTTTTAAAATAATAAGTTTTTTTTAAAAAAGAGAAAAAACTTCACCCCCACCCCCATCCCCACGACCACGAGTGAAACCAGGGGGAGGGGAATTTTCTCCCCTTGTTTCCGGCACCGGTGCCGGAAAGAAACAAGGGAGAAAATTCTACCTTTTTGCTATTCCGGTGAAGGTGAGGGTGAAGGGGTTTGGGGTTTGTGTTTGGGTCAAAAATTTCAAAATAATTGGGCCAGTTAGGTTTCAGCCCAATTAGCCTGTTGGGTTAGTTGTATTGGGCCAAATTGGTCCAATTTTTATTTGATCAATTTTTTATAGGACTGGCCCAGCTCAGATTCTGGGTTATCTGGTGGGCTAGCCCATTTTACCACCTATAAGTACAACAACAGTGACCGATCTTAAATTAACTTTTTTAATTTTTAGAACACCAAACAGAGCAGATTTGGAAATATGTTTATTATTTTTCATGGCAGCCCAAATACTCGAATTAAGCACACTATTTTGTCCCGATTTCCACTAGTATCTTATCAGGGCCCATTCTTTACAAAATACACGGAAATTACGCTACCTACTGTTTTTATTTCTCAAACATGTTCACTTATTTTATATTTTCAAAATACTATTTAGGACATGTTCCGTGTAGTTTTTTTGGAAAAAAAAAATAGGTTTTTTTGAGTACATTATTGACTTTTCAAACTTTTTTGTAGTATAAAAAAGTTGAAAAGTCAAAAATTATAAACAAAAAAATAAGTTTTTTTGAAAGAAAAATAATTATCGAACATGACCTTAATATAAAAACAAAAATCTTCCACTCCCTATCTAAAATTCTAGTCACCTCTATCTCTAAAATCCTTGTCTCTCTTTCTCTCTCAATATATAAGTAAAATTGTGTGTGTGTGTGTGTTTGTATATATATATATATATTTTTTTTTTTTTTTTTTTTGAATTTTTTATTTGGGGTAGATGACCAAAATCGGTTTTGGGCCGAGGCAAGTGAGACAAAAAAAAAAGTGCAAATGTAGTCCAAAATTGAAAGGGCCCATATTAATTTTGTAAAAGACTTGTGGGTTTTGATTCGATACTACAATTTGGAGAGCCTAATTTGTAAAATTTGTCTCAGATCCTAAAAATTACAGGACCGGTCCATGGAATAACGACGAAAGCGGTGGTGCAAATTAAAGTTATAGTAGTGGTTTTGATGTAGGTGGTTGGAAGATGGGTTGGTGGTGCATATCTGTGCGCGCAAAACTTTATTTAGTTTTGATAGTTTTTTAGACATTATATACTAATTAAGAAGTGATAATGTGGTCTCGAAGAATTAAATACTTAAGATTATTGACACTTAAAGATACATCGTTACACTACAAATATAAAAAATTGAAGCCAAGACAAGAACGACAAGTCCTTTTTTGAAAACTACATATTATTCTATTTTGAATGGAGAAAATTAACTCCATGTTCACCATTTTCTAAGAATTCATCTGATTTGAGAGTTTTAAGACATCTAGTGGCAACGAAAGCGCCAACTATTTATTGTTTTGCAAATCAAAGTCAAACACATCATAATTTTATATTAGATAAACTAAACGTATAAATAAAAAAGAAAAGCGTTACCCATGTCCAATCCATCTAGCCGTGGTCAAACACGATCAAGCTTCGTCATGTTAGCCTCCCAACTCGTACACCTTCGAATGGCCCCAACCATCAACAAAATCTTATACCCAAATCCCACTCACATCACTCCCTATGAGTAGAAAAGATTCGATCTCGAATTATGAACCACATATTTACTCTACGAATTATCACCTTGATAGCCAAATGTTTGCCATTGAACACATAGGATATAATGACGTGAAACGATAAGCATGCGAAGAATTAATTTAAGAAATTGGTTTAATATTCCTTCCCGTGAGCATATTAGTCTAACATCATTGTCTAGGTAATTCAACCAAAATTGAGTACACTTAGATAAGAAATTTAGTAGCATATGTACCATGCACAATCCTCGTACCACTCTTTTGTCAAGGCGTTTTGAGTAAAAAAAAGTAAAGGTAAATTAGGCTTAATTAGTTGCTATTTTTGTATTAATTAATGATTAATGTTTTCCTCCATCACATGATTCATGTTTTATTGTCTTTAACAATCGGTTTATTTCTTTGCATCACATTTTTGTTTGAGACACATTTTGAAAATCGTGAATTTCTAATTAAAATATAAGTGTTTCAACTTGAATTCTAATAGATTCTTTAGAATTCTAGGTGTCTCAAATAACTCGTGAATTTCTAAAGATTTCTCATTACTCGAAAGAATTTATATAGATTTTTGTGAATTTCGAGCCCATAGATATAAATACCAAACCTAATCCCTTAGATTTTAATAAATTTTAGTAAATTTCGAGCTCCATAATTTGTTTTATTTTTTATTTTAAATATTCATATTAAATTTGCACACAATGAGCAATCAAAGCGTAAATTTCACAAATATATGATATGAATTTTGTCAAAATGAAATAATTAGATTTATATTTATGATATAGCAATATTTTTTAAAACAAAAATTTGTAACTTCAAACATTTCAAAATATGAACTATTTCCTTTTTTAATCTACGCAACATAATATCTCGTTTTCACGTTAACTATGTACTCAAAGCATCTCCTCTATAACAATTCTTACAAAAATTTTAGTTTGACTCAATTACATTTATGATATATTGAAATAAACAAATGGTGCCAATAGATTTAGAAAAATTCCATTTTGCTTTCTTGTTGGACAAGGAAATGCGTGGGGTCCTTGAACTAGGCTCAATTAATGTTCAAAATTATACTAACTTTTTATATTAATTTTAAGTTTCGAGTATTGACTGTCCGTCTGTCCCGAACGAAATTGATACTCTTAAAATATTTTTATAAAAAAAAATATATCTTATTCTACTTGGTTTATTTTATAATAAATTTTTAAAAATTAGTTTGATTGTAATTATTGAATTTGAGTAGAAAGAAAAGTCACGTACTAATGTTAGTGCTACCAAGGACTGTTTAGAATACGGGCATATGCTAATTGGTAAGGCTTGGGGTGACGTGGGAAGAAATCCTCCGACAACGCAAGTTCGATTCCTGTGTGGGACAGATTTTTACTGAAATATTGTGGGGATCTGTCATGTGGGTTGGTATGTTGGCTCTCTCCCTCAGATCCCTGCCACTCGTGCATATCACTTGATTTACAATCTGCTTGATCAAGAAGCTTGTGACACAGATGGAAGACTTTGCCGTCGAGACTTTCTCCCTTAGTAGAAAGACTGTTTAGAACAGCTTATGTCATGCATGAGCAAAGTTAAAACTGAATTTATCCTCATGAATCCATGTCCCCACATCTCATTTTGACAGCTTATGTCATGCATTAGCCACTAGATTTATCTTCTGCCGACTGTCTTATTATTTCTCAACAAATATTGTCCAATCCAATCTTTCACTAAATTTCTATTTTTATTCAATTTTTTTTTGTAGAATACTGAAGTTACTAAATGATTTGAAAACGTCGTAAAATAATTATAATTATAATTTATTAATAAAATATTTAATTCAATATGAACTCAAACTCTAATAACTTATTAATTTTATTATAGTACAATAATTAAAACATAAAATTTTATTCTTGTTTGATTGAGTTTTTGATAAAAAAATTTAACAGAAACTTGATAAAATACGTATTTGAAAATTTATAAAAATTGTGAATCCCATAAAATACATGGTTAAAATTAATTTTTTAATTCGATGTCAACTTTTTAAATTCTACCAAACTCTTGATTCTTCGAAATCCACTAAAAGTCCATAATAATATACAATTCTTAATCTAAGTTATCGTATATTTTGATCAAATATTTATGTAAAGTTTTCTCAAATATTTTGAATATTATTAAAAATTTAAGAAATTTATTTATAGTTTATAATAAAACTTCAATTTTAGAAATGTCTTCGAATCAAAATAGCTGACGCCTTAACTTGTAATAGCAAAATAGCCAACTAGAGTCCACTTATTCATGTATTACAAGACATTTTACTACAAATCGTCATCTCAAACGTCACGCATTGCCCTCTTACTATATATACATCCCAAAGGTCTCCATGCTATCTACTCATTTCTGCTATACATAAACATTCTTATTATTATCCAACGCACAAAATAAAATGTCTCGCCCTCATGTACTTCTAGTAACTTTTCCTGCACAAGGCCACATCAATCCATCCCTTAGATTTGCCAAGACCCTTATCAGGAATGGCATTCAAGTCACCTTTGCAACAAGTTTATATGCCCAAAGGCGAATGGCCAAAGCTGCCAGTCACATCACCAACGACATTACTTTTGTAGCGTTCTCTGATGGATATGATGACGGGTTCAAACTCGGTGATAATCACGAACATTATATGGCAGAGATTAGAAACCGTGGTTCCAACAAGATAAGAGACACTATTCTTGACAGCGCCAATCAAGGCCGTCGCATTACGTGCCTTGTTTACACCCTCCTACTCCCGTGGGCCGCAGCGGTGGCACGCGAAGTCCACATCCCGAGTGCTCTTCTGTGGATTCAACCAGCCACGGTGTTGGATTTATACTACTATTATTTCAATGGTTATGGTGAAGAAATCAATAATTCCTCCGACGATCCGTCGTGGTCAATCCAGCTGCCTAGACTTCCGTTGCTAGCTAAACGTGATCTTTCATCTTTTATGCTTCCTTCGAGCAGCTATACATTTGCGCTTCCGTCGTTTAAAGAGCAGCTAGAGATATTAGATGCAGAAACAAAGCCAAAAGTGCTTGTGAACACGTTTGATGCACTAGAGCCAGATGCACTTAAGGCCATTGAACATTACAATTTAATAGGGATTGGACCCTTAATTCCTTCTGCTTTCTTAGATGGAAAAGATTCATCGGATAAGGCTGTTGGTGGCGATCTTTTTCATAAATCGGAGGATTATGTGCAATGGTTGAACTCAAAGCCCGAATATTCTGTTGTTTATGTGTCTTTTGGGAGTCTTTTGAGGCTCCCAAAAGTTCAAATGGAGGAGATTGCTAAAGGACTACTAGAGTGTAGACGACCATTTTTGACACGACCCGTCCTGAATCACCCTAGTGGACCCAGAACGTGCCGTGCGCCGATGATGGGTGCCAGCTAGACGCCGGACCCACCATTAAGGCCTTAGACTTTTCTATTACTTATCGACTCTTCTTGGACTAAAAATCTTTTATAAAAATTTTGGCAGAGTCTCCTTTGTAATTTGAACAAAACCAAACCTGAAAAGCAACAAATTCTCAAAACACAAAATATATACAAAATCCATTGGGTCCACCTGACCAAAATATGAACCAATAAAGAACAAAGTATAACCAACTCAACCATTTCCACTATCATTTGTAAAACAGCCCAAAATATAACCTTTACATCAAAAAGGCGGCAAGCCCATCTAACCTCTACATGCCACAAATAATACCAAAATGAAATATGCTAAACTGGTGGACATGAGACAAATGAATGATAATGCATTGCTTAACAAAATGCATTCATACAATTAAGTAGATCAAATGGCTGTGGCTGTTGCAGAATCTCCCAAAAGTTGCTCAAAAGGCTCAACTGCGTCCTAATAAGAAAAAGAGTGACAAAAAAAATGTGAGTTTATAACTCAGTGAGTGGAGAGTTTGAAAATGATTATACTTTTTCCTGTTTAGAAACATTTACTGAAATTCTGAATTTTTCCATAATACTTGTAAGCAATAAAGATTATGAATTCTTTATACTTGATATAAATAATATAACTGCAACATAGTGAAACTGAGAAATGCTATCATAACTGTAATCTTCAAATAAAGCGTAATCGGATTAAACTGTAAGCTGTAATTAAAGTCTGAAACTACATAATCTGAAATCTGAAATCTATATACTGATTATTCTGAAATATATAATACCACACCAAAAAGGTACTCTAGATAACTGATAAACTGTAATCTGTAATCTGAATCTGGTCATACGCGCGCAGAGCTGCCCCCAAAGGGCTAAGCACCCCGGTACACGGCCCAAAGCCTATATGTGTACAAGAGTGGGTCCCAAAGACCTAATAATCTGGTCATACACTGTGGAAACAGATTCACCCCAGTGCAGAGCGGGTAAATCACCATATCTGGTCATACACTGTGGAAACGAATTCACACCAGTGCAGAGCGGGTAAAAGTCACCTGGGTACTTTTTGGTGGTTTTTAAAATAAACTTTACTAAATTCTCATTTACAAAAGTTAACTTGTACTAAAAAAATCATGCTTGATCAATACTCGAAAAATGATTCATTTTTGCAATTTATGTAATTTACTAAAAGCACTGAAATAATAAAGCAATTCATATAACTTTACGAATCGATATAATATAATTAAAATGCTTATTTCTGAAAAATAAATTTTTCCACTCACAGAGTTTTTGACTCGAACTAAGTTGGTCGGTATACGGCACCAACCTCCTCGTCACCTCCTGAAATAAAATATATTTGCTTGAATCAATAAATAACTATCTCAAGAAATACTAAGAATAAATTTCTTAACTTTCTTTGCAAGGTCGTCAAGCTAGAACCCATTTCTATTAACTCAATAACATGAATTTTCCTTAACATTCTCGACATTCCTAACCTTCTATAAAGCTCAAAAATAATCTCCTTTATAATACATTTGCTTAAAGGACCCAAATTGGAATCCTAGGGTTTGCTAAAATCATCAATCCAAGCTTATAATATAGATAAACCAACATAAGCTTTAATATCCTTAAAATAGCTTAAATATCTAAATAATTTCACTAAGTCTAGAACCCTAAAAATTCATCCATTAAATCCTTCATTTAACATATAATATGGTTCATAACACTAGAAATCACTCATATTCGTTCATAACATTCACATTTAAACTCATAAGCAAAAACCCTAATTTTTAACCTCATTGTAAAATAAGTGGATTCTTGCTTACCTCTTGAAAATGGAGAAGAAATGGAGAACCCAAGTTTTAAATCAATCCGGCCGGTCACAACCTTCTTCTTCCTTCCCTTTTTCCTTTTTCCTTTCTTTTTCTTTCTTCTCTTTTCCCCTTTCCTTCTCTTCTCTGTCGCGTTTTTCTCTCTCTCCCTGCCTCTGCGTATGTGACTGTATTGCCAAGAAAAATGACCCAAAATCAATTTACATTCAAGCCCCATTTGCAACTTAAGCCCCTAACTTTCAAAAAGTGACATTTAAATCCTTAAATATCCATAATTTATAAAATAGCCCAAAACAATTTATTTGCTTAATTAAAGTCCAACTTTGACTTTTTGACTTTGACTTGACCCAAAATTTCTTTGACTTTGACTAAAAAGAATTTGACTTTGACTAAATTGAAACGGGTCGTAACAATTTTTGTGGGTTATACGCGCAAAAGAGAACGAAGAGGAAGACGATGAACTAAGTTGTTTGGAAGAATTGAAACAACTAGGAAAAATAGTACCATGGTGTTCCCAACTTGAGGTCCTAACACACCCTTCTTTGGGTTGTTTCGTGACACATTGTGGTTGGAATTCGACGTTAGAGAGTATAGCATGTGGTGTTCCTGTCGTGGCCTTTCCAAGGTGGACTGATCAGGGTACTAATGCAAAGTTGATACAAGATGTGTGGAGGACAGGCCTGAGGGTGAACCCGAGAGAAGATGACACGGTTGAGAGCAACGAGATCAAGAGGTGCATTGAAACAATTATGGACGACGGAGAAATAAGTCGAGAATTGAGAGAGAATGCTAAGAAATGGAAGAATTTGGCAAGAGAAGCTATGCAAGAAGATGGTTCTTCTACTAAGAACTTGAAGGCCTTTGTTGAGGAACTTGGAGATTCTTGTTAAGTCAATAATTTAGGGTCCAGGATTTAATTAGTTTTCATTTTTCATTCAATTTGTTGGAACTTTATATGCTGCAATAATGTGATAAAAAGTGTTTAAATCCCTCTTGTTTGATAGACTTTTTTAGTAAATTTGGACAAAAAGTTAATGAAATACGTAGTTAAAAAATTAATTAAAATTGTGGCTCCAATAAAATGTATGGTTTAAATTAATTCTTTATTTTTGGAATTTTTTTTTTCTTTTTCTATTTTTTTTTTTTTTTTTTTTTTGTAGTTTGAACTTTGAATTCAAACTCTGGACTTCCTCCAACCTCGTTCAAATTACACATCTTGCATAGAAGTGAATGTATTATAATACAAAAAGACGATGAACATTTGTAAGTGAAAATATAGGGTTGGAAATAAATTAGTGTTCACATTCAAGTGTTTGCTAACAACACTATCCACATACCATGCATCTCCCTTATTTCAATCGCAAGCAATCAACAATGTTTCTTGAACATTTTCAGTTTCATGGACAATCTCAACTCTTTTACTTCATTTTCCTTTTTTTTTTTTTAAACCTACAATCCTTCAAGAATGATATTGGGGATTTTACATTTCTTGCATCTAAAACGATCTTTGTATTCATGGTTTGACTTTATTTGCAAATAATGCATGATTATGTATTACTGGATTTTTGTGGTGACTTAGCTTTTTTGTTCACCACGATTCTCGTTTTTCTTGCACTTGCTAGATTGTCATTTCTTTCGAGACGAGCTTCTCAGAATTTGAGATTTGAGAGCTTGGTCAAGGAATAAAGGATTTCAGTGCTTTACTCGCAATTCATGAGATATATCTTAAAGATGCAAGTAAGCTCGTGTTTAGTAGTGATGAAATTATTTTTTAAGTGTTGAAATTATAAGTTGTTGGTGAATGTATGGATAAAAAGTAGATTGTAAATTGTGGGTCTTATGAAATGTGTGGATAAGAAGTATATATATTTGACCAGTTTAACCAATTGAAATTAAATCATCTTGTTTCGCGCAGAAAGTGTATCGTTCGCTAACAATTAAAGGATTCAGACGATGTGTAAGGGACGCCAAACTTTTTGAGACAAAGTCCCAACAAGGGGTGCTTGATTTATGAAGATTACAATAGTGACAAAGGATGAAAAAGCAAAACAAAATGCCTCCAAGGGGCACAAGCACACTGGAATTCACTGTAAAGAAATATTTAATACTAAATGGAATGAAATTACATTTCTCTGTTTTTCGAGAGTTGTCTTCTTATTTCTTTTCATTCAATCCCCTTTCTTTTATATCTTGCCAAACGGTTTTACCACACGTCTTCCTTCGATCTTGCATAAAACTTCTCATCGCCCAATTTCTTCCTCATCGCCCAGCAACCGCCTCGTCGCCCAATAACTGCCCATTTCTTCCATAATGATTCTAACTGTTTGTAACTTCCCCATGATGATCCAACTTCCTGTAACTCCTCCATGATAATCTAAGTTTGTAACTCCTCCACGATAACTCAAGTTTATAACTCCTGACAACGTGGGAACAATGATGAGACAAGTTTGTAACTCCTCCACGATAACTCAAGTTTATAACTCCTGACAACGTGGGAACAATGATGAGAAAAATGAGAAAAACTACTTATGGACAATTACTCTTATGCGGTGATTGATCGTTCTAATCGCCCAACGCCCTGGGCGTTTCTGATCTGGGCGATGTTCATTTTGGGCCCTACCTGGCTTGGACAATTTCCATTGGGCTTATATACAAATTTATTTGGGCATCTATTGGGCCTGGTCGACATATTCTCTAGGCCCATATGCTTGGGTACTTCTTTATGGGCCTATATATATAATTTCTCTTAAGTCTCTTTTTAGGCCCTTGTTATTTCATATGTCAACACATCTAATGAAAGTGTTGACAAATCTTTAGCTTCTTCAATAATTGCTGCTATAAAATATAATTTCTGTGGCAAGCTTTGGAGAATTTTCTCCAAAACCTTTTTGATCTCGTAAAATGCCATTTGATTTACTATAGAGGTTACCCTTGTAAAATAATTTGAAATGCTTTCTTCTTCTTGCATTTCAAGTGTCTCAAACTCAAACAGCAAGGACTGTAATGGTACATTTTTTTACATTTTCTTTTTCTTGATGCATTGTTTGTAAAATGTCTTAAGCTTGCTTTGAAGTTTATGCACATTACGAGCTTTACTGTCTTTTTTTCCCGCTTGTCATTACGAGCACTTTCTTGTGCTTGAGTCATTCAATCTTCAGTCTTTGGCTCTTTAAAACCTTCGTCAACAATGCTCCACATTAAAATCTAGCAATAAGAGGAACCAAATTATTTGAATTTGCCATAACTAAAACTTAGAGTTTCACTTTCTTTTTTAAAGAAGGACTGAAATTCTTGAATTGTAATCTACTCTTGGAAAGTGACAAGAAATTTTGTTGATCACCTTTCTGCTGACCAAAAAGCACTTGATGCAGATTCATTGTTGATGATCACCATTCTGCAGCCAAAAAGCATTTGATGAATCTTTTAAATTCAAAATATTGTTTCAATGATCAGGTGCTGCCTCCTTTTTGTAGTTTCATATTAAGTTGTATGTTTGGTTTTGATTAAAAAGTTAAATTTTAAATTAACAATTAATTTTAATTATATAGTATATTTTATGATATTATAATTTTTATCAATTTTTCAATTATACAATATTTTATCAATTTTTATCCAAAATTTACTAAAACTTTAACAAAAACTTTGTCAAACAATCCTTAACCTTATGCAACATTGGTTTTCTAATATGGAGTGTTGAATTGAAATTCATTCAGCTCTCTACCAAGAACATGTTTGTTAATGTTTATAAAGACTTATAAATTGATCAAATATTATTTTTATCTACATATTTAGTAAGACCTACAATTTTTATTTACTTTTTATTATACATTTTGCGAAACTCACTACTTCTAATTTATAAAAAATTTTACCAAGTTTACTCTAAATTTTTAGGGGGCGGAAGTTAGATAATTTAGAAAATTATGAATTTTATTGAAAAGTACTTGATTGAGTATAACAGTCAACGATTCACTCATTTTTAATCCATTTTCCTCACTTCACTTATGATTCTTCAATACTACAAATTTAGCATCTTTATATAGGATGCAACAATATAGTATTCTAGATTTTTGAGAAGAGATAATTGCATGAAAAGTCTCCAACACTTTAAAATCGTTGAAGATATGTCCCTAACTTAAAAAAATAGCATAACACGTCCCTAATGTCTAAAGAAATAGGCATCGTAAGTCCCTCTTAACATTTTTCATCCATTTTCTCCGTTAAATTTCAAATTAAGCTATTGGATTTTGTTTAATTTTGATGGGATTGGAATCACAGAGTCAAGGAATGGAATTTACAGGTAAGTCTAAACCCCTTAATTTAATCAACTTTCAAATATTTTCAAAATTTTTACTAAATTTGCAAAAGTATGTAAGTTTAGATCCGTTGGTGTAAGATTAAGAGAGTTTACAGGGAGAAGCTAGTAAAGGAAACGAATATAATATCTACTTGCTCAACTATTCTGCTTACTGAAATTTAGGTTCAAGAGAAGGTTCTAGAGAAGTTAACTTAAGGGATAATAGAGCAAGAAAAGAAGAGAGTTAATGCTTTTACACACTCTTCCTTTGAGGACATACTCAAGTCAGCTAGAAAGACTATTCATGATTTTGCGAAGCCTTTAATTGCCTTGATGAATGTTTCTGATTAGGATCTATACCAGGCTGCAAATGCAATGGAAAATTATGTTGTGTACGCCAAGAAATCCCACAAAAAAGTATACATTTGAAGCTTATGTTGCCCAGAGGATTACGGGTACCGCCTGCCTCCATCTCAGCCTCCGCCGCCACAGCAACAGCAGCTGCCACTGCCTGCGATGGCCACGACAAGTAATGTGAGCACTGCTAGCGTAGCTACCAGTGAATGCCCAAAGAGATGTGAGTTCGTAATTTTTTTTATTTTTGTAAAGGAAATCTTTTTCTGAAGAAGTCGTTTGGTAGGTGAGGAAACCAGGGTTTCCTTTGCTTGTTGGGCATTAAACCTTCCGGCCAATGCTGCCGGTCAAAGCGAACTCCATGGTCTGGGCACATAGGTAGCATGTAATGGAAATTAGTTGTTGCTTGCAGATACTATGATAAAACTCAATGTAGATCTACCCCTTATAGAGCTTCATCGTTGGCTGCAACGGAAGTGGAAGCGAAATCTGTGGAGGATACTGAGAGTGAAGCAAAATCAAAGCATGAATTGAAAATTTTCAGTTGCGAAAATGTGGTGGAGGAATAAAAAATAGCAATGAGAGTGATGAATTAGGAAATTTAGTGAATAATTTCTCCGATCGCTTAATTTGGAGAGAGAAAGCGCATGCAATGCAATTCTGATATTTAACGGAGAAAATGGATGGAAAATGTTAAGAGAGACCTACCATGATAAAACCCAATGCAAATCCACTCCTTGTAGAGCTTCATCGTTGGCTGCGGCGGAAGTGAAAGCGGAATCTATGGATGATACTGAGAATGAAGCAAAATCAAAACATGAATTGAAAAATTTCAGTTGCGAAAATGTGGTGGAGGAATAAAAAAAATAGCAATGAGTGTGATGAATTAAGAAATTCAGTGAATAATTTCTCCAATCGCTTAATTTGGAGAGAGAAAGCGCATGCAATGCAATTCTAATATTTAACGGGGAAAATTGATGAAAAATGTTAAGAGGGACCTACGATGCCTATTCATCAAATGTTGGGGGACGTGTGGTGCTATTTATTTTTTGTTAGGAGCATATCCGTAACGATTTTAAAACGTTAGAAGACCTTTCATGCAATTACCCCTTTTGAGAATTACACATGTCATTCAAATATCAATAACTTAGTGTTTATTTGGTGGAATTTAAAAGTAGTTTTTCACAAATTTTGAAAAAATTAATAAAGTGTATTTCAGTATTTAAAAAAGTACGAGTCCCATAAAATTTATGGTTAAAAATAAGATTGAAAAATCCAAATATATTCCCGGGCCAATACAAGTTCTTCCAAAGTGATATTTAACATATTCCAATACATTGAAATTTACTTGGACTTTTAACTGTTTTCACATTCTTTAAAGGATTCATAAATTGGGCAATGATATAATACTCTTAATGAGCACATCTTACTTTATCCAATGGACACATTAAGGTCATTAGATCGTTGCCCTTCATAAATTAGTGTACAAGTACTTAATTTTATAAATTACCTTTCAAAATTATTAGATTATGTTTGGTAATTTTTTTTATAGATTATAAGTAATGGGTGTGGATAAAAAAAAAAAAGTGGGTAAAAAAAAAAGTGGGTAAAAATTGTGTTACTACAAAATATACAGAAATAAAAATGATATTTGACCAACTTATAAGTGCATTGACAAACATATACTCAAGTAAAATTAACCAAATCAACACTTACAAATCCGCTTAAAACTAATTATAATCTGATAATCAATTATTAAACATCATTATATTAAATAGCATATCCAAATTACTATACTATCCTGAAATCTCCAGAAGCTTTTTGAGATTGTTGTAGGTAGAACCCCCTTCTTTAACAGCTTCTATAGCCAAACCTCTCCATTTACCAGCATTTTCTCTCGTTCTTTTCCCTCTATCTTCATCTCCTACAACAATGTCCAAGCATTTCTTGATTTCTCCTCTTTCAACAATACTTTCTTCATTTGCTTTTGCTCTCACTCCTGTGCCCCAAACCTCCTCCACCATCTTCGCATTCGTCGTCTGGTCTGAAAACTGTGGGCAGCAAACTACTGGTACCCCAGAAACCAAACTTTCCAGCGTTGAATTCCATCCACAATGTGTAACAAAACACCCAATGGACTGGTGGCTTAGAACTTCAACTTGTGAACACCATGGCACTATAATCCCATCTCCCTTCACCCCATTTTCCATCATTTTATGCACTTCTTCTTCTTCACTGTTTGATGATCTGAGTACCCAAAGAAAAGGCCTTCCACTTTCCACTAATGCATGCATAATCTCTTCTTTTTGCTCTTTCTTTAACACTGCCAAGCTTCCAAATGACACATAGATCACCGAACACTTGGGCTTCGTGTCTAACCACTGAAAATAATCTTCAGATTTACTGAATAAATCTCCACCAAATGACTTGTCTGTCAGATCACTTCTATCACAGAAAGCTAATGATATTAGGGGACCAACTGCAATAATATTCATATTGGCTATGTCTTTGAATGATTCTTGTTCTAATTCTTCAAATGTATTGACAAGAACAAAGGATCTGGGGTCTTGTTCCAGGACCTGTATGTGTTCTTGCATCACAGGAATCATGAAACCACTCAAGGGACTTTCCGGTAAGAGAAAGGAAGGTAAGTCACGGAATGAAAACAATGGCAACGACTGTAGCAGTTTTATCGAAACCGATGGATCCATTCGGCCATGTATACCATCTTGGCTATTGAAGAAGCGGTGATAAATGGTAAAAGCAGTGGCACACTGTATAAAAAGAAAAGCAGATGGTACCTGAAGTTCACGCGCCACCACAGCCACCCAAGGAAGGAGGATGCTGTACACTAAAAGGGTCACTGGTTCTCCGTCGGCAGAATACTTTTCCATAAGATGCATAAGTTTTTGTGAACCTATGCTCCTCAAGCTGGCAACGTAGCTAGAAAAACCATTGGACTGGTAGTCATCGTCAATTTCATTGGAAAAAGAGGCATACGAAAATCCCTTGAGGGTTGGGAGAGATTCCATTTGTTTGAGGCCGCGGTTAGTAGTGGTGACTAAGGTGACCTTCGCACCACTGCCTGCGAGGTTCTTGGCTAGCTGTAGGGATGGATTGATATGGCTTTGGAAAGGGAAAAACAGGATCAGATAGTGTCGGTACATTTCTTCTTTGGTAAATTGCAAGTGGGAAATGGAATGAGAATATAAAATATACATTTGAGATATTTGAAAGTATTTATAAGTATTTATGGAGTTAAATGTTTCATTGCATGGTCACTTATCTATTACTTTCATCTTCATTCATTCACTCAACTTCAAAATGTTTTTCAATACTCACTGAATTTTTAAAAATACTCCACCATTACTCACTGAACTTTCAAAAATACCTCACCGTTATTCACTGAAGACGATTTTGTTACGATCAAGTGATGAAAAATCTACGTAACAGATGGAATATACATGTGGCAAATGGAATCATTCACCAAACATCTGAAATTGTCTATGTCATCCAAAATTGCACGACATTTCATCATTTAAAAAATGTTTTAACCGAAATAAATTGAGTGAAAACGTTTTTTAAATGATGACATGACGCGCGATTTTGGATGACATTGACGATTTTAGATGCTTGGTGGATGATTCCGCCTGCCACATGTATATTCTATCTGCCACATGAATTTTCCATCACTTAGTCGTAACAGAAATGCTTTCAGTGAGTAACGGTGAGGTATTTTTGAAAGTTCAGTGAGTACTCAGAAATATTTTAAAGTTGAGTGAGTGAATGAAGACGCAAGTAATAGTTTAGTGACCAATGAAACATTTAACTCGTATTTATGAGATGAGTAATTATAAGTTGATTAAATATTATTTTTATTTAATAATTATTTGATTGTTAAATAATTATGATTTGCTAATGTTTTTTTCTTTTTTTAAACTTAACAAACAAGCACTCAAAATAAGGGAAACTTGCATTTTAGGGTCGTTAGCCTTTTCAAAAACTGTATTTGAGTCTCAAACTTTTCATTTTTAGCCATACAAGTTCCTAACCTTTGATTAAATAGACAATTGAAGGACATTAAGATGATTTTCGTCCAAAACATAGTTAGTTCTATCATTATCCTAGTTTTTGACAATTTTTAATAATGCTAAAACTTGCATTCTCCTTTTCCTATTTAAAACAATTAAAAATAAAAGAAAACAAAAAAAACCAAACATCTTCACCAACACACCCAATCCTCCCGCATGAACCCCCCTAGCCCATGCCCACCGCCGCCGCTGTCACCACCAATCATCCCACATGTCTTTGCCCCGCTACCCATCTCACCATTTCTCCATTTCCGCTTTGCGAAATCCCATCATCGCATGCCACCACCTGAAACCAACCATCAAATCCCACCACCAACATTCCATCACCACAGTAATGCTTATCTTCCAGTCAGTTTTACTTCTAGGCTATTTGTGTCGAGGTGGTTAGACAACCGAGGCTGTTTATGCCGAGGAGGTTAGACAACCGAGGCTATTGGTGCCGAAGAAGTTAGACAACCGAGGCTATCAAAGTCCGACCCTGGTTGCGTGCTAAGAAAGCCTTCCCTACCAAACATGTGATTCAATCTCTGAAAAGATTGATGGGACTGCCTGCCAATGCGGCTTGCCATAGTCATAGCCCCTTAGTTTGCGGCTTAAAGTGACTTCCTCATTAATGCTAATGACGTGACACCAAAGATGTGACTCAAGAACCCTTAAGATGGAACCACGTGTCGCACATCGAATGAGATCATTCTTGTAGAATTTGCCTATAAATACTAAGTTTATTTTTACAAGAAAAGGATGTTAAAATATTACTCTCACAAGAAATATCAAGTCCTCCATACTAATTATTCTTCAAGTATTATAACCACCTGTGAAATCGTTAGTTAGAGGCCCTCAAGCTATTATCTCTCCCATAATGTGTTTCTCTTTATCTTTGGTTACCTACCCACTCGGGCCTAGGCATATCTGCGTGGTTGAATAAACCACGTGGCAGTCCAAGCAAGAGGAGAAATACACGTAGGAAGAGGAGGCGTGGAGTTCCTGTTGGCAGCCATTTTTGGAGGTCAACAGATTGACGCCGTCTGTGGGAATCGTGACTAAAAGCCTTAGCCTCCTTGGACAAAGGATCTTTCTTGAAGAAATGACGCTATGCAAGTACTAATTGGGGCTAGTATAGGTCATTTGAAGAAGAGGCTTAAACCTCCTTGGACAAAGGAGTTTTCTTGAAGAAATGACGCTATGCAAGTACTAATTGGGGTTAGCATAGGTCCTTTGAAGAAGAGGCTTAAACCTCCTTGGACAAAGGAGTTTTCTTGAAGAAATGACACTATGCAAGTACTGATTGGGGCTAGCATAGGTCCTTCGAAGAACAGGCACCGGCATATGAATACTTATAAATCAAGTTTCGATTATTTGCTTGTTTGAGGCATTTAAGAAGAGGCACTCGAAAATTATATATACGAGCTTATTCAACTTGATTAATGGTTTAAATTTCCTAAGGCATTGCTTGTATGTCGTTGGAGCCTAGGTGACACCTCTGAGAAGAGGCACCGTCATTTGATTATTTATAAATCAAGTTTCGATTGTTTACATGTTTAGACTTCTAAGAAGAGGCACTAGCCTTATAGAAGTGCCACGTCTATCGTTTCATCATTTGATTTGAAAATGCAACCCCTAAAAAGGGGCCCTAGTACTTAATCAAGTTTGGGGTAAAATCTTCTCGTATGCCTCTCCAAAGATGTAATCGCGGCTTATTGGAAGGGCCTCTACAAACAAGCTCCCTTATTCGGGACTTAGTTTTTATAGAAGCGTCATACCCACACAAGGGCATAGCCTCTTCATTAAGGCATGGCACTAGCTAGAAAATACCCAATATCATGCCTCATCCGATATTGGAAGGGTCACTACAAACAAGCTCCCTTATTTGAGACTTAGTTTTTGTAGAAGCGTCATACCCACACAAGGGCCTAGCCTCTTCATTAAGGCATGGCACCAGCTGGAAAATACCCAATATCATGCCTCATCCGATATTGGAAGGGCCTCTACAAACAAACTCCTTTATTTGGGACTTAGTTATTGTAGAAGCGTCATACCCACACAAGGGCCTAGCCTCTTCATTAAGGCATGACACCAGCTGAGAAATACCCAATATCATGCCTCATCCGATATTGGAAGGGCCTCTACAAACAAGCTTCCTTATTTGGGACTTAGTTTTTGTAGAAGCGTCATACCCATAAAAGGGCCTAGCCTCTTCATTAAGGCATGGCACCAGCTGGGAAATATCCAATATCATGCCTCATCCGATATTGGAAGGGCCTCTACAAACAAGCTCCTTTATTTGGGACTTAGTTTTTGTAGAAACGTCATAACCACACAAGGGCCTAGCTTCTTCATTAAGGCATGGCACCAGCTGGAAAATACCCAATATCATGCCTCATCCGATATTGGAAGGGCCTCTACAAATAAGCTCCCTTATTTGGGACTTAGTTTTTGTAGAAGCGCCATACCCACACAAGGGCCTAGCCTCTTGATTAAGGCATGACACCAGCTAGGAAATACCCAATATCATGCCTCATCCGATATTGGAAGGGCCTCTACAAACAAGCTCCCTTATTTGAGACTTAGTTATTGTAGAAGCGCCATACCCACACAAGGGCCTAGCCTCTTCATCAAGGCATGACACCTGTTGGGAAATACCCAATATCATGCCTCATCCGATATTGGAAGAGCCTTTACAAACAAACTCCTTTATTTGGGACTTAGTTATTGTAGAAGCGCCATACCCACACAAAGGCCTAGCCTCTTCATTAAGGTATGACACTAGTTGGAAAAGTCCAATATCATGCCTCATCCGATATTGGAAGGGCCTCTACAAACAAACTCATTTATTTGGGACTTAGTTATTGTAGAAGCGTCATACCCACACAATGGCCTAGCCTCTTCATTAAAGTATGGCACTAGTTGGAAAAGTCCAAATATCATGCCTCATCTGATATTGGAAGAGTCTCTACAACCTAGCATCTCCCACTTGGGAATAGGCTCTTCCGTAGCAAGTATCTCCAACTTTGGAGACTCGCTTCTGCAACCTAGCCTCTCTCACTTGGGATTAGGCTCTTCCACATGAAGCCTCTCCAACTTTGGAGACTCGCTTATGCTACCTAGCCTCTCCCACTTGAGAATAGGCTCTTCCGCATCAAGCTTCTCCAACTATGGAGACTCGCTTATGCTACCTAGCCTCTCCTACTTGGGAATAGGCTCTTCCGCATCAAGCTTCTCCAACTTTAGAGACTCGCTTATGCTATCTAGCCTCTCCCACTTGGGAATAGGCTCTTCCGCATCAAGCTTCTCCAACTTTGGAGACTCACTTATGCTACCAAGCCTCTTCCACTTAGGAATAGGCTCTTCTGCATCAAGCTTCTCCAACTTTAGAGACTCGCTTATGCTAACTAGCCTCTCCCACTTGGGAATAGGTCTTCCGCATCAAGTTTCTCCAACTTTGGAGACTCACTTATGCTACCTAGCCTCTCCCACTTGGGAATAGGCTATTCTGCATCAAGCTTCTTCAACTTTGGAGACTCGCTTATGCTATCTAGCCTCTCCCACTTGAGAATATGCTCTTCCACATCAAGCTTCTCTAACTTTGGAGACTTGCTTATGCTACCTAGCCTCTCCCACTTGAGAATAGGCTCTTCTGCATCAAACTTCTCCAACTTTGGAGACTCGCTTCTGCAACCTAGCCTCTCCCACTTGGGATTAGGCTCTTCCACACGAAGCCTCTCCAACTTTGGAGACTCGCTTATGCTACCTAGCCTCTCCTACTTGGGAATAGGCTCTTCCGCATCAAGCTTCTCCAACTTTAGAGACTCGCTTATGCTACCTAGCCTCTCCCACTTGGGAATAGGCTCTTCCGCATCAAGCTTCTCCAACTTTGGAGACTCGCTTATACTACCTAGCCTCTCCCACTTGGGAATAGGCTCTTCCGCATCAAGCTTCTCCAACTTTGGAGACTCGCTTATGCTATCTAGCCTCTCCCACTTAGGACTAGGCTCTTCCGCAGCAAGCCTCTCCACCCTTAGAGTCGCGCTTCTGCTACCAAGCCTTTCCCACTTGGGAATAGGCTCTTCCGCATCAAGCTTCTCCAACTTTAGAGACTCGCTTATGCTATCTAGCCTCTCCCACTTGGGGATAGGCTCTTCTGCATCAAGCTTCTCCAACTTTGGAGACTCGCTTATGCTATCTAGCCTCTCCCACTTGAGAATAGGCTCTTCTGCATCAAGCTTCTCCAACTTTGGATACTCGCTTCTGTTACCAAGCCTCTCCCACTTGTAATAGGCTCTTCCGCATCAAGCTTCTCCAACTTTGGAGACTTGCTTACACTATCTAGCCTCTCCCACTTGGGATTAGGCTCTTCCATAGGAAGCCTCTCCGACTTTGGAGACTCGCTTATACTACCTAGCCTCTCCCACTTGGGAATAGTCTCTTCCACAGTAAGCCTCTTCAAAGCAACGGAGATCGCTTAGCACAACCTCTATGCTTCAAATTTCTCACCCACTTCAAGCTCCGCACCTCACATAAATGAGAGTTCCCGACCTTGTGGGACTAAATCTCCTAATTACAAATCTACACTTTTCGAACGCTACCAAGTCTAGCACCCCTCATAAATGATAGAGGTCCTGAACTTGGAGGACTATTGTTACGTCCCAATCCCACTTAGGCTCCACGTGTACACGGTCAAAGTCAACCGAGGCTATTTGTGTCGAGGTAGTTAGACAACCAAGGCTGTTGGTGCCGAGGAGGTTAGACAACCAAGGCTATCAAAGTCCGACCCTGGTTGCGTGCTAAGAAAGCCTTCCCTACCAAACATGTGATTCAATCTCTGAAAAGATTGATGGGACTGCCTGCCAATGCGGCTTGCCATAGTCATAGACAACCGAGGCTATCAAAGTCCGACCCTGGTTGCATGCTAAGAAAGCCTTCCCTACCAAACATGTGATTCAATCTCTGAAAAGATTGATGGGACTTCTTGCCAATGCGGCTTGCCATAGTCATAGCCCCTTAATTTGCAGTTTAAAGTGACTTCTTCATTAATGCTAATGACGTGACACCAAAGATGTGACTCAAGAACCCTTCAGATGGAACCACGTGTCGCACATCGAATGGGATCATTCTTGTAGAATTTACCTATAAATACTAAGCTTATTTCCACAAGAAAAGGATGTTAAAATATTACTCTCACAAGAAATATCAAGTCCTCCATACTAATTATTCTTCAAGTATTATAACCACCTATGAAATCGTTAGTTAGAGGCCCTCAAGCTATTATCTCTCCCATAATGTGTTTCTCTTTATCCTTAGTTACCTACCCGCTCGGGCCTAGGCATATCTACGTGGTTGAATAAACCACGTGGCAGTCCAAGCAAGAGGAGAAATACACGTAGGAAGAGGAGGCGTAGGGGGTTCCTGTTGGCAGCCATTTTTGGAGGTCAACACTATTCATTATTAGTTGTGATCGTCACTGGTCTACGTTATAGTAGGCCATTCGATAAATTGTCCAATGTCTTAAAATGCATCACAACTCCATTGTACAATGAATTAAAAGGCTCACTGCCACCTAAATTAGTAATAATCACAACTAATGATGAATATCATTATCTTGTGCTTGTGCTATGGTTGAATATTGAAAAAATTTTAAAACAAGGAAAAAAAATGTTTGTGCTAGTGCATAGGATCACATGAAATGAAGAGTAAAGCAAAGGAAGAGGTGAATCAAAATTTATGGTGTTGTGGTTTAGGACTTGAGAGTTTTTCTCGTTGGAGAGAAGCTATGATAACATATAAAGATTAGTATTGAAGAGTGTAGAGAGAAAATTAACCACACTGTATTGATTCATTTATTTCTATATTTATAGTGGTTACTATAAGTGTCTTACAGATAATGATTTACACTAGAAGTATATTTGTACTTTCTTATAAGTACTTATAAGTCAGTTAAACATTATTTTCATATGCACATTTTATATGACCCACAACTTTTACCCACTTTTTATCCACACATTTCGTAGAACACAATGCTTATAATATATAAAAATCTTTACCGAACATACTCTACTACGACTATACAGATAAGGATAAAAAAAATTACAAAATATTTATCTCTAAGGCTGTATTTGATTGCAAGTGGAAATTTAGGTGGAAAGAAAATATTTTCCATAAAAATGAATTATCAAGAAATTATGGATTGGAAAATGTTAACAAATTTTCTATGAAAAATAAATTCTCATATCCCACAAAGAAAATATTTTTTTTGAAAACAAGGAAAAAATTAGGGATGGCAACGGGGCGGGTCGGGGCCGGGTCGCCCCCCCCCCCCCCCCCCCCCCCCGCCCCCGCCCTGTCGGGGAATTTTAACCCCCATACCCGTCCCGTTCCCCGTTTAAATCGGGTCGGGTCGGGTCGGGTCGGGGCGGGTCGACTTACCGCCCCGTTTATATATTTTTTTTAATTTTTTTTTTGTAACCATTAATTTCAAAATTAAAAATATTTAAAAAAAAATAGTATTTCGGGTCGGGTTCGGGGCGGGGCTACTTCACCCCGAACCCGCCACGGGTAATTTTTCCTGCCCCGTACCCGACTCGAATACCCGATTATCTGGGGCGGGGAAATTTTAAACGGGGCGGGGGACGGGGCAAATTGCCATCCCTAGAAAAAGTGGCAAAAAGTGGGAAAATGAGAAAAAATTTCCATAGAAAAAAAAAGTTTGCAATCAAATAAAACAAAGAAAATAGGTGGAAAATGCATTTTCCATGAAAAATTTTTAACAATCACACAAACAAATTAAAAAATAGGCGGAAAAAAGACATTTTCCATAATAAATAAATGCCAATCAAACACACCCTAACTAATATTTGGTATTATTTGTTAGGGAACAAATTTACGAGATCAAATATTTAACTATTGATTATTATCTTTAGTAGGGGTTGTCATGCAGGTTGACCATTCCCTAGCTAGAGGACGGAAGAGGTAGACCACCCCGTTAGGGGCCTTATCTTTGATCAATGGGTGTACTTTGTAGATAGAGATAGACCAGAGTATGAGAATGGAGAGGGCTTGATCTAGTCCAATTCAACTCGAAGTGTTGACTTGTAGTTTAAGTTCAACCACTTAATCCCTAAATTAATTCAACTAGGTCTAAGTTAATTAAAATAGAATTTAATTTGAATAAAACCTAGTTGGAATTATAGTTGTTGCACTTAGTACGAAAATGATTAAAAATCCTTTTTATTTTCTTTCCGTTTTCTTATTTTCTTTATTTTCTCCCTTGTGTCCGAAATTATTGAGCCTTGCTACACCATGCTTGGTCGGTGCATCGAGCCCTAGACTTGGTGGCTTAGACTTGGTTCAATCATCCAAACTCTTGATCTAACTTTATTACGTCAAAATGTCTAGAATCTTATAAGAATTTTAGAAATATGATTTTTATTTTCAAATGTTACATTTAAGGCCTCAAAATCTAGTAAAAAAACTAATAAATTACAAAATGACCCAAAGTTTTATGAACTTGACAAATAAGCCACATATTATGTTTTATGGAGTTTCGGGATATTACAAAGTTTATCAAAATGCTAGTCAATAGTCGCTATGTTAACGTTTCAATAAAGACTACTGTATTAATAGACTTCGTGAAAAATGTAAAACTTAAAAATTTAATTTTAGTAACAATACATGTTAATCATTTTTACGATTTTTCTTCATTTATCAATTTCTTTTTCATTTCATAAAAGTCAAATTCTTTGTGTCATAAGTAAATATCGCATCTAATAACCGGCTTGATAACTATAAAGTCGAAAGCTGGCCAATTATGTCCTCTTATTTATATTTTTATTGAACCCAACTTAAATTTGTCCTTCAAATTTCTTGTTTTATCAATTGAAATTGAAATTTATTCACGTTTCTTGTCTCATCCAAGCTTGGAGTAGGGACAAAGAAAATACCCTCTTAAGTCTTATCCACGCCAATTTCTTGTTTCATTAGTCAAACTAATAAAATTGATTTTTGAATTATGTTTTTGTCCCATGTTCAAATCTTGTACCCATCACATCACTTCTTTAATTTCTCCAATGTGTGGCGGCCAAGATTCATGAACTTTTTATTCAACTATCAAATAATAATTTGAAAAGATGTGGAATTAGTCCAAGATATAGAGCTTGTTTGGTTCATATTTTATGAAAAAATTAGTTTTTTTATTTAAATAATTTTGACTTTTTAAAAATTTTAGATTTTACTATTTTAAAATAGAATTGTGTTAGATTAAGGGCAAAATAGTTATTTTATTTTTAAAAATTTTGGAAAAATCAAAATTGTCAATTAAAAAACACTCATATTTTAGCCCAAAATCGAACAAGTTCATAATATCTATATATATGACATAGCCTATCTAGTAGAAAATGTAAAGGTAACACCTTTAGTAATAATATATCGAGTCTATCATTTGCTATTGCCAAAGAAGAAATGGATCAAGAGCAAGTCACGCCAATGAATTACCATCATTTCTTGATCATTTTTTTCCCTATTCAAGGTCATATCAATCCATCCCTCCAGCTAGCCAAGAACCTTGTACGCAACGGTGCAAAGGTTACCTTAGCCACCACTAGTCGCGGACTAAAACAAATAAAGTCTCTTCCAACCCTAAAGGGCTTGTCGTATGCTTCCTTTTCGGGTGGTCAGGATGATGAAGAGTCCCAAACCCAGAAAGATTTTTCAGGCTTCATGGCTGATTTGAGGCGCACAGGCTCCCAAAGTCTCACCAATCTTGTACAAAAGTTTTCGGTTGACCATGAGCCGGTGACCCTTTTAGTATACAGCATGCTCCTTCCTTGGGTTGCTGCGGTGGCGCGTGAACTTCAGGTACCATCTGCTTTTTTCTCTAATCAGTGTGCAACAGTTTGGGCCATTTATCACCGGTTCTTGAATAGCCAAGATGGTATACATGGCGATATTAATTCTTTGCTTCCCATTGAAATATTGGGGTTGCCATTGTTTTCTTCAAGTGACTTACCTTCCTTTCTCTTACCGGATAATCCCTTGAGTGGTTTCATGATTCCTGTGATGCAAGAACACGTACAGGTCCTGGAGGAAGACCCCAGATCCTTTGTTCTTGTCAATACATTTGAAGAATTAGAACAAGAATCAATCAAAGCTATAGCCAATTTGAATGTAATTTCAGTTGGACCCTTAATTCCATCAGCTTTCTGTGATGGAAGTGACCTCACAGACAAATCATTCGGAGGCGATTTATTCAGCAAATCTGAAGATTATATTCAGTGGTTAGACTCGAAGCCGAAGAGTTCAGTAATCTATGTGTCATTTGGAAGCTTGGCAGTGTTAAAGAAAGAGCAAAAAGAAGAGATTTTGCATGCATTAGTAGAAAGTGGGAGGCCTTTTCTTTGGGTACTCAGATCATCAAACAGTGAAGAAGAAGAAGTGCATAAAATGATGGAAAATGGGGTGAAGGGAGATGGAATTATAGTGCCATGGTGTTCACAAGTTGAAGTTCTAAGCCACCAGTCTATTGGGTGTTTTGTGACACATTGTGGATGGAATTCAACCCTGGAAAGTTTGGTTTCTGGGGTACCACTAGTTGGATGCCCACAATTTTCCGACCAGACGACAAATGCGAAGATGGTGGAGGAGGTTTGGGGCATAGGTGTGAGGGCAAAAGCCAATGGGGAAAATATTATTGAAAGAGGAGAAATCAAGAAATGCTTGGACATTGTTATGGGAGATGAAGATAGAGGGAAAAGAATGAGAGAAAATGCTGGTAAATGGAGAGGTTTGGCTATAGAAGCTGTTAAAGAAGGGGGTTCTACCTACAACAATCTTAAAAGGCTTTTGGACATTACAGGATAGTACTACTTCGATGCGATTGGGGACAAGTGCACAACCAACCTCATCTCGACTATTAGGTTTAAAGTATATATAAAGGTTGAATCTCAACTTTAAGGGTGTCTATCACCCATGCTCTATGGCCTTGATAGAAAATGAGAGTGGAATAGATGTATTAAAGTATATATTTATTTATCTATGAATCCTTTAATCATGTGAAAATGTGTTCATTCTAGCATTAATTAAGCAAATGAAAAATTGTGAGCATTTTTCAAATATTTAATTGAGACGAAAGAGCATAATTATTGTTATTCTTCGTTACAATCTCAAAATTATTAATTAGAATGTGATCATTAAAATTGGTTTAAGAAAACATTCGGCTAAGAATGTCACATACTACACTTACATGAAAACCTGGGGAAAAAAAAATTAAGAATTGAAAAAAACACAAAATGAAAAGAAAAGAAAAAGAGGAAAGAAAATACTTCCAGACCTACAAGAAACATCGAACCCTAAAACATCCTGCCCCTCCTCTCTCTACCCCGCACACATTACACACCCACTACGCCCACAACAAAAATGGCCACGCGCCACCACTTCCTCCACCACCTCCTTCTCCTGATCTGTCTCCTCTCCTTTTCTTGTGCAGATGACTCCACCGCCATGTCTAAGCTCCTCTCCTCCCTCTCCCCCACACCCTCCGGCTGGTCAGCCACTACCCACTTCTGCAGCTGGACTGGCATCAAATGTGACAGTACTAACTCCTTTGTCACCTCCATAGACCTCAGCTCTCAATCTCTCTCTGGCACTCTCCCGCCTGAACTCAACCAGCTCTCCCAGCTCAACACTCTTTTTGTCCAAAAAAACTCTCTTTCAGGCACCTTACCTTCCTTCTCCAACATGTCCTCTCTAGAGCAAATCTTACTTGACATCAATGATTTCACTACCATCCCACAAAGTTTCCTTTTGGGCCTCACGAATCTTCAGACTTTTAGCATTAGTGAGAATATCAACCTTAGTCCATGGCAAATCCCGTTGTATTTAACTGAAAGTACAAATCTTGTCAATTTTTATGCTAGTAATGCTAGTATTACTGGAATGATCCCGGATATATTTGATTCCTTTCTGAATCTTCAGAATTTGAGATTGTCTTACAATAATTTGACTGGATCTTTGCCGGGATCTTTGGGTAATTCTGATATACAAAATTTGTGGTTGAACAATCAGAAGCAGGGGTTATCAGGGAGGATTGATGTTTTATCCTCCACGACTCAGCTGTCCCAGGTTTGGTTACATGCTAATGCATTTTCCGGGCCGATCCCGGATTTGTCGAATTGTTCGAATCTGTTTGATTTGCAGCTCAGGGATAATCAGTTTACAGGGATGGTGCCACCTTCTTTAACGAGGCTCCCCAAGCTTGTTAACATTACTTTGCAGAATAATAAGTTGCAAGGGCCTTATCCTCTATTTTTGAGCTCGGTTCAGGTAACGATTGGGAATACTAATAGCTTTTGCAAGGATACTCCGGGCCCCTGTGATCCACAGGTCACTGCACTTCTTGATGTTGCTGGTGCTATTGGGTATCCGATGTTGTTGGCCGATGCTTGGAAAGGGAATGATGCTTGCAATGGTTGGAGATTCCTGACTTGCGATTCGCAGAGGGAAAATGTGACCACTGTGAACATGGGAAAGCAGGGGTTTTCAGGTACTATTTCGCCCGCCTTTGCGAATCTGACTTATTTGCGGAGTTTGATTTTGAATGATAATAATCTCACGGGTTCAATCCCGAATGCTTTGACTACTTTGCCTCAGCTTCAGAATCTTGATTTGTCTAATAATAATTTGTCCGGGCCTATTCCGTTGTTTCCTGCTAGTGTGAAGTTTAATTATGCTGGTAATTTGTTACTTGGGAAGAATGTGAGTATTGGTGGGGCACCGGGGTCAGGACCAGGTTCCGGCTCACGAAGTGGGAGCCCAACGGGGTCTTCAAAAGGGTCCTCTGTTTCGGCTGGTATGATTGCTGGTGTGGTTATAGCTGTTGTGGTGTTCATTGGAGTTCTATTGTTCGTGTTTTATAAATGCTATGTTGAGCGGCGACAAAAGGGAGTTGAAAGGGTTGATGAGGGCCCTAAGCAAAGGATGGAAATGGTGAAGACTGACGTAACAAATGGAGTGAGTGGATATGCTGGAGTCAGAAGTGAGTTACAGAGCCAGAGCAGTGGTGATC
Organism: Forsythia viridissima; assembly: GCA_030279155.1. NCBI lineage: Eukaryota > Viridiplantae > Streptophyta > Magnoliopsida > Lamiales > Oleaceae > Forsythia > Forsythia viridissima. The sequence goes on along the minus strand of CM059037.1, from coordinate 52,724,817 downwards.
ATCGTGAAATTCCAATGTTTGAAGGTGGAAATGTTGCTATTTCAATAGAGGTTCTTCGACAAGTGACCAACAATTTCAGTGAAGAGAATATTTTGGGTAGAGGAGGATTCGGAGTGGTTTACAAGGGTGAATTTCATGATGGGACTAAGATTGCTGTAAAGAGAATGGAATCTGGAGCAATGGGTACAAAAGGAATGAATGAGTTCCAAGCAGAAATTGCAGTCCTTACTAAAGTTAGACACAGGCATTTGGTTGCCCTTCTTGGATCCTGTATTAATGGAAACGAGAGGCTTTTGGTATATGAGTACATGCCACGGGGAACTTTAAGTCAGCATTTGTTTGAATGGCAGGAACGTGGCTATCAGCCTCTCACTTGGAAACAGAGGGTTACAATAGCATTGGATGTGGCTAGGGGAGTTGAGTATCTTCACAGCTTGGCCCAACAAAGTTTCATCCATAGAGATTTGAAACCCTCAAACATACTTCTTTCAGATGACATGAGGGCAAAGGTTGCAGATTTTGGATTGGTAAGAAATGCACCTGATGGCAAGTATTCTGTTGAGACAAGGTTGGCTGGAACATTTGGGTATCTAGCACCTGAGTATGCTGGTAAGTATGGCCTATATCTGATATAATCCGATTAAATTATATTTACTGACATAGCGCAAAACATGAATAAATTCCATAAATGGTAGTTAGTGTTGATGCATAATGACGACATAGAAACTTACTATTGAGTAGAATTGTGTTTAGCTGTTGCGTTTTACTGTTGTGCTTTGGTTGCTTAAATCTCGAAATTGTGATACCGGGGCCTTTTTTCCGCCTGGATGTAAATAGGGTTGAGATTATAAGCTTCTGTAATCTTACCTGACTTAATTCCTGCCATTCTTTGAACGAGGTTTTATACGAATAATTTATATCGTATGTTAAAAAGTTTTGCTTTTCTTTTATGTTTGAATCTTGTATTGAGATACTTTAGAGCGCCGAGGATGTGTGGTCGGTCAACTACGAACTTAACACAGCATTTGAAAAACCTTGATTGAATCTATTTTACATCACCCTGTAGCTATTATCGAATGAATACTTACGGCTTCCATTTTCTATTTTCCCAACAGCCACAGGACGGGTGACTACAAGAGTCGATGTCTATGCATTTGGAGTTGTTTTAATGGAGATAATCACAGGTAGAAAAGCACTTGATGAGACAATACCAGATGAGAGGTCTCATCTTGTCACATGGTTCCGCAGAGTTCTTATCAACAAAGACAACCTTCGCAAGGCCATTGACCCGATTCTTGATCCTGATGACGAAACATACGAGAGCATATGCAAAGTTGCTGAGTTGGCAGGTCACTGCACGGCCCGTGAGCCATTCCAGAGACCGGATATGGGACATGCAGTTAATGTATTGGGACCTCTTGTCGAACAGTGGAAACCGTCTAAACATGAAGAAGAGGAAGATGGCATTGATCTCCACTTGAGTCTTCCTCAAGCCCTTCAAAGATGGCAAGCTGATGAAGGCACCTCGAGAATGTTTGACGATTTCTCTTATAGCCAAACGCAGTCGAGCATTCCCTCGAAACCTTCAGGATTTGCAGATACTTTTAGTTCGATGGACTGCAGATGACCCTAAATACAAAATTCAATCACATTGTAATGGAAAGGATGAAACGTAATGTCTCACACGGTCGAGTCGATTTTGTTTTTGGAGTGTTGAATATTGTATTTATTTATTTATTTTTATTTTTATTTTTTCACTTTACTTATCTAAACTTGAGATGATTGATTCTTTGAAGCTCAATACTGGAACTAGTGATGAGATTTGTAGGGTAAACATTTTATTTTATATCACTTAACCACTATGTGGCATGTAATAGCTGGGTGTGGTGTTAACATTATGTATCAAGTATTCTCGCCACTAAGCATAATCAGGGGCGGAGTCAGGATACGGTACACAGGACTTGGCTATGACATAAAAAAAGTTTTTTTTTTTTATACTTAACTACACATTTTCAAAAAAAAATTTCAGGACAGGCTTAGCCTGTCTGCGCCCCTGAACATAATTAGAGGTGTCAAGAAGGGCGGGCCAGTCGAACCCGTATCGACCCGGAACCGCGGGCCGTTCACGGGATAAGAAGATCGAACCGCAGGCCGACTCGTAAATCGGGTGGGCTGGGTGGGCTGTTTACAGCCCGAATGGTTCGTCCTTTAACTGTTGGCCAGTTTTGATTTTTTTTTTTTTAAAAAAAAAAAGACAGAAAATTCGAACTTTCATATTTAAATTAATATTTAAAAATAACAAATAAAAAAACAAATGGCAGTGAACCGTTTATAGTGACAGATGCGTGTTGTTTAGTCTTTAAATGTATATGAAAAAAATAGAAATTGAATTAAAAAATTAACAAATGTGAATTTATCTTTGTTATTTATTTTTTATTTAGTAATTTAACACATTTTTTGCTATATATGTAAACATTTTTTTAATTACAGTAAGTAACTAAATATTTTTATTAATATAAAAAAAATTTAATTTTTATTCATATGGGTCGAATCGGGCTGAACCGCAGTCCACATGGGCTTGACCCGGATGGACTGACGGGTGGGCCGAGCTAGTGTTCATTTTTTGTGAGCTGGGTTGACCCGATCTGTAACCCGTAATGGTGCGGGCTTTTTCTAATGCGGACCGTTACCGGACTTCATTAAAAGCGGGCCAGGACTCGGATTGACACCTCTAAGCATAATACAGAGTGTGATAAGTATACAATTATTTCAGTATTCTAACCACTTCGCCTCCTCATCGGCTTTTGTAGGCATGACTTTCGAAATAACGTACTATTATTAAACTACCAGTATTTGAGTTTTTGAAAGAAGAAATTACAAGATTTTTGGAAACTACAAGTATTACCAAACTTTCGTATTGAATTTTATAGTCAGTAGTGAAGCCTTTTCGACTTCACTTCCAACTAAAGATGTGAAAAAGTATTCGATAAAAAAAAAATAACAAGATGTGAAAAAGTAAAACTTCCTATATTTGAAGACGAAAGGTACGAATCATGTTTTGTAGGGCAAACATGATTTTGTGATGGTGAAAGATTCCATTTGGAAAATTGCTATATAATGACAAAAAAAAAAAAAAAGGATAAGATGTGCAAATTGCCTTTAATAAATGAATATCTGACACAATATCTCTGTAGAAAATATTTATTTCCAGACTAGTAGAATTGTGAAATTTTTTTATTTTTTATTTTTCGTTTTTTGCCAGCTAGAGAAGGATAAATGTTCACAAACTTAAGAAATTTGCTGTAACCAAGCTGGAAAGATTTTATATTTTTTGCATTATTTTCAATAAAATTTCTATAGTTTTTATATGGGAAAATTACAGTTAGAGTCCCAACGTATTGGAAATCTAGCAAGTAGGTTATCAACTAATTATTTTGACATATGCAATTGCCAACTTTTTATTTTTGTAGCACGACCCCTCAACGGACAAATTTACTCTTGACTTTGGACTTTGATCAAAAACTCAAATTTTTAATAGGAAGACAATTTTACTCTTATATTTAACAAAACAAAAATAAAAAAAATAAAGGGGTAAAATTATTTTTTTGGGAGCCGAGGCGACTATGAGAAATTGAATGGAGTTTGTTTTTTCTTTTTGTTATTTATTTATTTTTGTTTAAATAAACATAAGAGTAAGTTTATATTTGTAACAAAAAAAAAAAATTTTGAGTTATAAATTAAATACAAAGATAAAATTTTCGACTGTAATTTTCAAGCTATTAGTTAGCGACTTACTTGCAACATTTTCAATAAGTTAAAAATCCGAGATCTAATTTATTTTATTTTATATTGTATTTGGTAGGTTATAAAGGCGGAAGTCATATCTCACATGGGATTGGGGGTTGAAGTTGAACAAAAGGCATAGGGGGAGGAAAATGACCCTACATTATTGAGGGCGACTTGTGTTGTGGGGCCCTGCCTGTCCCTCCATATTTAAGGCTGTTTTTGTTAAGAATTGATACTTTGGATACGTAGGGCAACCAAAGACTAAGAAACAAAACATTAATATTGTTTGATGTTTTTAGATAACATGTTGAAATCGACATGTAGCTGCTTCGAGATAACACGGTCATGAAGTGATTGGTAAAACTTAGGCTTTTTTACACAAATGATGTCTGAATTTTGTACTTATTGTAAATTGAGCACCTATTGTTTTATTTTTGACAGTTTAACCCTTATTTCAAATATATTTGGTGACAATAGTCCTTTAAGTTAGTTTCCATCCAATTCTTTCGTTAAATGAACGCATGTTGAGCAAATTTGACCAATTCAAAATTTTGGACATAAAAAAGCAAATGAAAATTTGCAGCAAAAGTCCCAAATCTTTCAAAAAGTGTCGAAAAGTCCCCAAACCTTCTAATCCTAACCCATATGACCCAAACTTTTTTGATAATTTTACCCCTAACTTAAATAAATTAAAAATAATTTCCCAACTTTTTTTAAAATACAAATAAGTCCTAAATCTTTTTATTTTTTTTTACAGATTTACACTTAAAATAATAAAAAATGTGTCACCAAGTCCCAAAAATTTTAATTTTGTTTACCAAAATGACATTTATAGTTTCTACAGATTTTGTCTAGTGGTATGTTAATTAACAAAAAAATAATACTCATAATCAAAATTTGACCAATTTAAAATTTTAATTTATTTTTCATATCAATTACTAAATTTTGACCAAATTTGACCATGATCAAAATTTGACCAATTTAACAAGTACAAAACAATTTATTATATTCTATTATTCAAAATAATTTTTGGAAAAAAAAACAAAACAAAAAGGAATCATCATCCAAACTCAACCACCTCACCCACCCCCTCGCCAGAAACAAGAGGAATTTCCCCACTTGTTACTGACACCGACAGTGTCGGTGCCGAAAACATGGGGGGAAAAATCTCCCTGATTACATAATCTATATTTCCGAGTTGTCAGTGCTGGAAACATAAGAGAAAAATCTCACTTGTTACATAATCTACATTTCCGAGTCTTCCTTTCACGCAAGATTCATGTATGAATCCAAAATTTACAAAATCCAGATGTTGTACTTCGTGCTACATTGCTTGTGCCTAGCATTCTTCCCAATTCCATTGCCATTATGGTTCCATTACACGTTGACGAATTTAGCTCCAAACTTTATTTCTCTAGAATTGTCTCTCTCTAGGATCTACCGGTTTTTGAATTTTCCTTTTTGATTTTTTTCTTTCCATTCACAATGCAATTGCAGAAAATACCGCCACCAGATCCTGCTATGTGATATGAGTTGTAGTGGGTCCAAGGCGAACGACTTTCCACTTGTAGTCCATTGCTGGGAGCCGAAGGAGCTCATTACAGCCGCCACTAACCACCACTTCGCCCTGGCGGTGGCCCACATTTCAAACTTCAAGTCCCTCAAGGAAGTAGGCGACGCTCTCAAGAAATTCGTGGATGAGGAGCTAATTACTGCATCCACTTCTTGCTCATCTATGTCGTCGCCTTCCTTAGTTCTTCCGTCGGTGGAAAGCACTTCTGTGTTTTGGAGTGCGTGTTTTGTGTGTGTTTTGAATTTTGAGATTTTGTAGTATTTGGTTGGGCGGTAGTGATCTCCTACTCACAGTGGAGGTGGAGGTGGAGGTGGAGGTGGGGGAAAGATGATTTTTTTTAAAAAAAAATTATTTTGAATAATATAATATGATAAACTATTTTGTCCTTATTAAATTGATCAAATTTTGATCATGAGTATAATTTTTTTGTCAATTAACGGATCAATGGACGAAATTTGTAAACATTTTAAATGTCATTTCGATGAATATAATTAGAAGTTTTGAGAGTTGATGACACATTTTTTATTATTTTAAGTGTAAATCTGTAAAAAAAAAAAAAGATTTAGGACTTATTTGTATTTTTGAAAAGGTTTGAGAGTTACACTTAATTTTTAAGTTAGGGGTAAAATTGTCAAAAATGTTTGGGTCATATGTGTTAGGATTAGAAGGTTTGAGGACTTTTCGACACTTTTTTGAAAGATTTAGAACTTTTGCTGCAAATTTTTATTTGCTTTTTATGTCCAAAATTTTAAATTGATCAAATTTTTACTACACGCGCTCATTTAACGGAAGAATTGGACGGAAACTAACGGAAATGACCATTGTCGCCAAAAATATTTGAAATATGGGCTAAACTGCTAAAAATAAAACGATGGATCATCAATCTGCAGTAAGTACAAAAGTCAGGAACCATTTGTGCAAAAAAGCCGTAAAACTTATCTTGTCCACTTAAATCGTCATATTTTTTAAAATTTATTATCCTAAATCAGTGTAACTGTAAATTTGAAATTATTTGAAATCATTTAAATAAATAAAGATTTTATAATATAAAGGTGACTATAGTAGTTGCTAAATTTTTTTTAAAAAAAATTAATAACCGTATTTGATTATCGATAATAAAATAAGTATTTTCCCACTAATATAGTGTCAATATAAATAATTTCTTTTTCGCATTAAATTATGAAAACGAAAATATAAAATTACAAGTAAATATGGAGAGTACAAATAGCTAAGGATGTTGAAGTATTTGTATTCTTTCATAATTTAATAAATAATTATAAAAATTAATAATAACGTTATGTGTCACCAATAACATCAATATAAATCGTATTGAAAAAGCATAGTTTTTTTCGAAGTAAAAATGGTCAGGTCGCATGAGATTGATACCAGTAATAATCGAATTAAACGATGGTCGAAGGACCACTCATTAGTCATATAGCAGCTTGGAATTAGAGATCTATATAAAAAAAAAATAGTTGGAAAATAATTTAAAAAGTCTGAAAGAATTTTTGTGCAATGCAGGCATGCAGCTGTCTCAAATAGATGCACCATCATATAGCATTTGATGCTTAATAATTGTCATGTGGAGTAGTTAAGAATACCAATTAATATATAAAAAGATTTATGATTTTCTTTTGTTAAAAGGTAAAATGATAATTGATTGCAATTATAGACATGTCACATCTTTGTTAGAGCTTGTTTGGTACAAATTATAATGGGTTTTTAGTTTTCCATTATTTGACCAAAATCCATTTTTTGACCAAAATGACTCTTTTTTCTAGTCAAATATAACGGCTCCTTTGAAAAGTAAAATGTCATTTTGGTCATTTTCTCCCTATAGTCAAATAATGGAAAACTAAAAATCCATTATAATTTGTACCAAACAAGCTCTTAATACCTAAATTAGTGGTAGCAAGACAAGTACCATAAGTCACGGGTTTAAGGAGATTTTGCCTAACATGAAATAAAATTGTAATTAATTCAGCCGCTCCAAGTGCAAAACGGGATCGATAGGGTTCTAGAGAGTTCGGCATGGGTTTTATAAATTCAGCACACTTCCTGACGCATGGTCGTGATAGATCTGATTTTATAACTATATTTGTCAGCATGAAATAAAATTATAAACAATTCATCACCTTGACGTGTAAAATAGGGTCAATTCGATACTAGAGATTCAGTGTAGGGTGTTTACATATTTGACATACTCTGAAACATGGTCGTGATAGGTCTGATTCTTTGACAATGGACTATGTTTGGAAAAACTTGTTTATTTAAATTAATGCTTAAGTTGAACCGTAAAATATTAAAGAAGTAATAAAAAAATTAAAATTATAGTGTCATATTTAATGCTGCGTGTTAAACGTATCATAAATCATAACTTCTCTATTAAAATATTAAATGGAATAAGTGTTACTCTCTTTTTTGTGTCACATAATTACTAATTAATTATTCATTACTTGAATTTTATTTTGAAAAATAAGATTTTTATAAAGTTGTTATAATCTTTGGTCGGTTAAATAGAATATTTCATTTTTTAAAATCCAAATTTATAATTATGAGTTAAATTCATATTGGAAGGACAGGTGGAATGGATCCCAAAAAAGCTTCAATATTAAGAAATATAATCCTAAATAAAATTATTTTTTAAATGCTTATATTACAAGTTGTAGGCGAATGTGTGGATAAAAGTGAATTGTAAATTATGAGTCCTATAAAATATGTAGATAAAAAATATGTTTAACCAATTTAACTAACTAAAATTAAAAAATTTCATAAATGTTCTCATATAGTTTTAAATTGTAGGTATAATGATAAAAATACGATCTCAAACCACTAGACATTTGTACACATGATCCCAGTTGTTGTACACCCGATTCATCATTTAAGATAAAATTGAAAGGGAATACATAGGATCTCAAAAGTTATTTCATAAGATGAAACTAATATATAAAGTTAATTCCCAACAATGATTTATATATTGTATATTAAACAGAAACTCATACATTCTAGTATTGGAAACTGACACTTCAATAAACTAGGATCTTTGCTAAGCGTTCACATGTTTATTATAATTAAATATTAATAGTTTAATATTGTACTTGAATCAATGAAACGATACTAGATTTTGATCTGATTCACAATTTTGCTCTCTCAACGTTCAAGTCTTTTATGATATTCTTCCAAGTATATATTACACCGACATGTGTGTATCTTTTAATTGAATCAAAAACTAATTTCTAAATTGATCAGATTTAGAAAACCAAGAAGATAAAATTCAAGCCATTTAAGAATTTTCTCTCTCATCTTTTTCTTAATTGTTGGATTAATTTCACATCACATGCAATGTGATATAAATAAAGACAAGCGTCCTAATTGCAAACAAGGACAAGAGCCTTAATTAGTTTATGATTAATTTAATTACACATGTAATTCTTGAACTTATATCACAATTACAATTAAGTTCAAAACTTTCACAGTAACTGTAATTAACTCCAAAACTTTACAACCACATGGACTTATCCCGACATATATTTTTCAAACTTCAATAATTAGATTTCTAGTCGATCCTAGACCATCCGATCTAATTATTAGTCTCTTGCTTTTTTCACTAAAAACAAAAGTCTGCACTCTCGGAATATATAATATTACAAAAGCTGTAATACTTTCCTCTGACATACCATATATATATATATATATTTTTCATGTCTGAGATCCAATAATTAGGTATGAACATAAATGATTGTTTTGTCTTTCTAATTATTCTCACCGACTTTAAGTTACATAACTAATTCACAGATGTCGAAGTTTAATCGTCGTTAAACACTTAGCTCAGATTTATACCATTCAACAGAAAATACTTAAGTTGTCACTCGACCTATTTTTCAAGGCAACTTTCCTGACACGAATTCGTAGTCTCTACTTCGCTTATTTTCAAGCTCCCAACTCACCGATATATTAAATTGATCTCACACATTGATGAATCAAATAACTATCAAACTAATGAAAAGATATACACAATCATGTCAAGGAATTTAGATGAAATACCAGTGATCAAGTAGAATTTCATTCTTCACACAATCATGCTATATAATTAAATTCGACATGTAGTGTATTTAATACACTCTAAGTGTACTAGTGCCACTATTAAACCATTTCTACAATAAGGACAAATTGCATACCCAAACGATTAAATAGTCAATATTGCAACCTTCTGGTATAATGCGTCAACCCTCATACATTAATTGTGAATAATTTTATTCATGATCAAAATATAAGTTGTGTCACTCTATACTTCTCATCGCAAACACCCAATTTATATTCACAAGTGATTATTGTCATTTTTATTTACATGCTCAATATTAAACTAATACAATAATAATAAATAATTACAAACCCAAGTTTTATTCAATATATATTGTCATTTCATTACAACAAAATCATACTATTTGAGGATACAATCCAACACTTGGTTTCTTACATCGAAATGAGTGTGGTCCAAATCGATTCCGCTTATTAATTTGAGAATTTTCTAACTGAAATGAATCGAACGAAACCAGTCAATTACGGTCCGGTTTTGTTCAGTCCAGAAGTGAGTATAGCAAAAGTGGCCATTTTTTTTCCAGATTTCCCATCATATTGAAAGATATATAAGCTACTAAAAATTCAAAAAAAAACAGAGAATAACTAGTTACGCGCGACGCTTTTCGTTAAGAAAGTTAATAAAAAAAATAATTATGAAAATATAATTATTATTTTTTTGTTACACTCATATCGACCAATGGAATGATGGTCATCTTGAAAATACGGACCTCGCTAGAAATCAGATTACCAAAAAAAAAAAAAAAAAAATTTAAACAAGGCAATATCAAATACTTTAAATCTCATAATCTTTGGCTCTGTCTCTTGAATATTATTAGATGTGTCATTACCTTGCTACAACCCCCAACAAATTAACATAATCTCACAAAGATCATTAAGCAGCTACTGCACTTCTTGAATTAGTTCAACAGTTTCTTTAGTTTCCTCACTTTATATATATATACCTTTCAACTTCACATTTCTTCTCCAATCTTATATTTTTCCAAGTCTTTTCTACAAAAACAACTTGTAACATTTTGAAGTTCAAGTGTATCGATCGAAAGATGTACCCAAAGAAAACAAAAGACGAGGCGATTTTTGCTCTCTCTTTGTTTTATCTCCTCGCTTTCTCGGGTAAGTTTTTTTTTTTTTTCCCTTCACAGTGGGTATTTACATAGATATATAGTAACCCTTTTTGTTATTTTTTTCCCTTGTGGTAGATGCTTTAATTTCAAGAAGAATTGGCATAAATTATGGTCAATTAGGAAGCAATTTGCCATCTCCATATCGATCGATCGAACATCTCAAGTCGATGAAAGCTGGTATGGTGAAGCTCTACGATGCCAATGCTGAAATTCTAAAGCTATTATCAGGAACAGATGTTGGTGTCTCAATAATGGTGAAAAATGAACAAATCTCCGGCATTGCTTCAAACAAGAAAATCGCGGAGGATTGGGTACGCAAAAATGTTCTTGCGTACTACCCCGACACGAAAATTCGGTACATACTTGTTGGAAATGAAGTTCTTACCTACAATAATCAGAAAATGTGGCTTGATCTTGTACCAGCCATGAGCCTAATCAATAAATCATTGGCTTCACATAACATTCATAACATAAAAGTGGGGACTCCACTTGCTATGGACATAATGGGATCATCTTTTCCACCTTCTAGTGGGAATTTTAGTTCTAGAATTCCGAATGAGGTGATGATATCGTTGCTCGAATTCTTGAATTCGACTAGATCATTCTTTTTCATAGATGTGTACACTTATTATCCGTGGTCCGCGGATCCATCGAATTTGAACTTAGATTACGCGTTGTTTAAGGGCAGAAATCTAATTTACAAGGATCCAGGTAGTGGCTTGATTTACACAAATCTTCTGGATCAGATGCTTGATTCAGTCATCTTTGCCATGCAAAAACTAGGATTTCCAAACGTCAAGATGGCAATAGCAGAAACTGGTTGGCCTAATTCAGGTAACACATCGATTGTCACCAAAACTTTTAGCCAGTGTTTGTCAGTTTTACCTACTAGACGGTCACATCAGCTTTTCCGCTAGTCAAACTGACTTGAAATTTCGCTAAAGCTTCATATTAACTAGTTGTTTTCGACCCAATGCAGGCGACATTGAACAATCTGGTGCCAATATATACAACGCCGCAACTTTCAACCGGAACCTCATCAAAAGAGTGACAGCTGATCCTCCGATGGGGACACCGGCTAAACCCGGTATTGTCATTCCAACCTTCTTATTCTCTTTATACGACGAGAATCAGAAACCCGGGCCAGGAACCGAAAGGCACTGGGGGCTGTTGAACACGAACGGGACGCCCATTTACGACGTGGACTTAACCGGAGCGCTGTCCGAGCAAGACTACACCAATTTGCCCCAGCCATTGAATAACAAACCATTCAAAGGGAAGATATGGTGTGTAGTGGCAAATGCAGTAAACATAATGGATTTGGAGCCGGTTTTGGATATGATTTGCAGCCAGGGCAATGGGACTTGTGATGAACTTGCGCCGGGCAAAGGGTGCTATGAAACGGTGTCTATTATTTCAAATGCAAGCTATGCATTCAGCTCATATTGGGCTAAGTTTCGAGAGACTGGTGCGTCTTGCTACTTCAATGGCCTTGCTGTTCAAACCACTATTGACCCAAGTAAGATTTCTAGTCACATTAATGCATACTTAGCTCGTGTGATTGACCTAAACGTAAAGAAGGCTAGCATTTTCGTTTTGAATACATTGAGAAAATTGAAACTCGACTTTTCAGAAATTGAAAAAGAATTTCCTAATTCATTATAATTTTCTTTCTCGTAAGCTTTAAAGAGAGTTTGGTAGCTTACCTTTTACATGGGGTTTGCGTGACAGTATTAACTAATTTTGGCTTCCCTAAACTCGTATATTTTGAAGCTGGTAGAACCCATTAGGGAGGGTAACCCGACAAGACATGATGTGGCGGACCAACTCAAGGACGAGTGGGGGCCACTGGTTTCATCAAAAAAAAAAAAAAAAAAAAATTCCCCTTCAATAGTCCAATACCATAAAAAAAAAAAAAAAAATTGTTGCTACATGGTAAGTATTTTTTTCTTTTCTAAATAGCTCATAAACAGAAGATTGTTTAGTTATGTATGTTGTAAGAGATGTATTAATGAAATTGATAATTAGATTATTATATAATGTTTTCAACGAATGAGAATCCGTAAAAAAATTGTAAAAAAGTACTACATTTTGAATTATCGTTATTGTCTTATTTTAAATTATTATTTACGTAAATTTTTATTGCCCCCACTAAACTATAATCTTGGGTCCGTCTCTGAAGACATCAACATTCCTATATTTAGGCGAGGGATAAAAATAATTAAATCGAAATTGTGAACTTTATTTTAAGCTTTATCTAAGATTACACTTAATAGTGTACTTTAATTTTTACACCAAAAACCATAACAAGTTATTAGGTTTATTGCCAATTATATTATGAATAAATTTTTTTAGATGACATAATGCACTGGCTTAAAATATTTGTTTTATTAATTATGTTATTTCTAATTTAATATATTAATAATGTTTGTTTTTTTTCAAAAATTTAAATATCGAATTGTTTTCTTATTATAACCACTAAATTATATATGTTTATAAAATGCTTTCACAAAAAAAAAAAAAAAAAAAAATAGTTTCCTATTTTATTCAAAAGTAATTTTTTACGAGTCGTGTTGTGTCTTGTCGTGTCAAGTTTCTCATTTTCATGTTGCTTCTGATTATCAGAATAATTTTAATAAATTTACTCCTTATTGTTTAATTTTTTTCTAAAGGGAAAAAATAAATGACATGTTTTGTTGAGCAGGTCATGGATCGTGCCAATACCCAAGTATAACATTCTAAAGAAGAGATGGTTCAAATGGATAGCTTGAAGATATAAATTTTATAGTTTATTTTTTTTATCTTTTCCAATTTTTAACTTTTTTATTTAATTATCTTCTGAAAATTCTAGTTTAGTGATCAAATGTAACCTCAAATTAAGGCAAATGAAGACTCAAAATTAGCATTACAAATGAGTTCCTCTAATTATAATTGATTTGAAAAAGAAAAAGAAAAAAGAAAAAACCATTAAACACAACTATCATACTTAGTGATTCAAAATTAACATTAGAAATTAGTATTTCTTTCAAATAAATCAATACAGCTTAGAAGGGTCCAATGATTTATAGGAAATTGACCCCAACTCAATTCATGATTTTTGAAAATTTGCATTTCTAGATTCGATGTGAAGGACACTAGAATCTAGATCAAGTTTATTCGTACGAGGGTTTAATCCTCGTTTCAACTCGACTACAACAAATATGAATGTCTTAGGCGAAGTTTTTGTCCATTTCCAAATTCAAATAAATTTCAATTTTTAATTGTTTGACAATCAGAAATTATTTTAGGTGTTTAATAAACTTTAAAAAAAACTTATTATAAAAAAATATGTACTATCTGACAGCAAGTTTTATGACAAGAAACTTCTACTTAGTGAAAATTTTAATAGTAAAATTGCAATGTGGACTAGTTAACAGGGATAGTTTCACCATATGAATAATGATCTTGAGGGCATTACATGTTGCCCACCTGTTGAAGTGTCAACAAGTGAGCAATTGTTTGATCTTGGATTGCCCACCTGCTGACACTTCAGCAGGTGGGCAACATGTAATACCCCCAAGGGGGCATTATATCAGTACTTTTCATCATATATCATAAAACATAAAAGAATTTAGACAATACTATTTTATTTTTTTATTCTAAAAATAGTATTTTACTTTTGTAACATTTGTTGTTATATTTATTACGTTTCTTACATTTATTACTTTTGAAATTTAAAATGTTGAAAATAATTGTGTAATTTTAATATAAATCAAATATGTTACAAAATTGTTGATATTCGACATGATCTGTCACAACTGTCAAAGAACTCTCAATTCCAGATGTGAATATCCTGCCAAGTCACACGAAGGAGATCCTACCAAATCTATAGGGAGAGGGGTTCCTCGTTAGGGAGGTCCTACCCACCCTATTTTAAGTTGGAGGCCTTACCACAATCTTCTAGTGCTAAATTCACGTTATCAATGACACGTCTTTTTCCGTGTCATGCGTCAAACTAGCCGCCCATTAGTCGTAATTAATGTAGATGTTACTTTATATAAAATTTTCAAAAAGAGAATGTTTTGTAAGCATTTAATACTCAAATTGACATTAAATGCATGTACTCATCACATATCTATAAATAGGAAACTTAAATATCTCAGAAAAGAACATTGATTAATAATAATAAAGAGTACACTCATTTTTCAACGTCAACAAAAATTATCACTAATTAATATGTGGTCTCAATCGTACTTGGGTAGTTCGACAAAATTGTTGCTTCTCAACTTTGTAAGCTAGTAATATCAATAACACCTCCGAGTAAAAACAATTACTTTATTTTCGATCAAAAAAAAAAAATTACTTTATTTTATAACCATTTTAGTGTTAGACTATATAAATTTAATTTAATTTGAATCTCACTTATGAGCCAACCTGTATAGGGTGATTTAATATAAGACTAAAATATTAGTATGACGCCTAACAAGTCTCGGTATTATCGATTTGAGAGTTGTATTGATTTTAGTATTTGATAAATAAAAATAATTTATTGTTGTACTTGTATATAATTATTAAAATAGATATTGATTATAATAATGTTCTTTTGAATTATTATTTTTATTGGTAGTTTTGTAAAATTTAGTTTTTACTTTTATAATAATATGTAATATTATTAAATATTTTCCTAAGACATTGTATTTACTATAGTTATTTTAAAATTTGAAAAAAAAATTAACATCTATTAAATATCAAAATTTATAGAATTACAAAATAAAAGTATAGTTCATATAGTATAAATGAATTAATTTAATTAATTAAGATTAAAATTGATTTTGATTATAAATAATTAAAAAAGCTAATATAATTCTTGAATTCACGTCTTCAGACTTAGTATTGTCATTTGGTGACATAAATTATGATTTATTTCCTTATAACTAGTACCAGAGCAAATTTTGAAGGCTTATCAAAGAATAGTCACCTTCGTATTGCGAAAATGACAAATACAAAGTTTAAGGTACAAGCCTTGGACATTAAAACAAAATTTAGCCAAAGTATCGTCAATGATATGCTAGTACAACAAGGTAGGGCGGAACTAATATATAAAAAAAACAAAATTTATATATAAATTTTATTTTTCCTATATTCAAAATAAGTTTTATTGGGTCGGGAGAGACTCCAACAAAAGAGAATCCCTTTATATTTACACCTGAACAAAGACTTCTTAATACTCTACAAGGAAAGAAATCTGAAGACATGAAAGATGTCTTCTACAAGGAATTATAAGCTAATACTATTTAGGGATGGCAACGGGGCGGGTCAAGGCTGGAGCGGCCCTCCCCGTCTCCACCCCGTCGGGAAATTTTGACCCCCATACTCGCCCTATCCCCCGTCTAAATCGGGTCGGGGCGGGTCGGGGCCCCGTTTGCTGCTCCGTTTATTTATTTTTTTTAATTTTTTTTATAACTGTTATTTTCAAAATTAAAAAAATTAAAATAATAATAATAATAATTAACGGCGCGGGTCACCCCCGCCCCGTACCCACCCCGGGGTAGTTTTATCTCCCTGTACCCGCCCCAAATACCCGATTGTTCGGGGCAGGTATATTTTTAATGGGGCGAGGCGTGAGTCGAGGCTCGAGTCGCAAGTAATTTTGCTATCCCTAAGACTATTAGCAATATTTGACTAGGGATGGCAATATGGCGGGTCGGCCTCGTCCCGCCCAGCGACTCGCGAATTCACGGGGTGGGCGGCTATTTGACTCACCAATCGTCCCGATTAATTTTTTTTTTTTTTGTTAAACTGAAAAAATAATTAAAGAAAAAAGAATTACAAATTTTTTAAATATTTGTATCAAACAAAACAAAAAAATTATAATATT
Source organism: Forsythia viridissima (assembly GCA_030279155.1). Lineage (NCBI taxonomy): Eukaryota > Viridiplantae > Streptophyta > Magnoliopsida > Lamiales > Oleaceae > Forsythia > Forsythia viridissima. The sequence goes on along the minus strand of CM059037.1, from coordinate 52,708,379 downwards.
GGAGTTGTAGTGTAGTGATTAAGATTAGTAGTTTATAAGTTTCAACATATGTTTGATTTTTCTTTAGTCAATTTTCAGTGAAAATTATAATTTCTATTCTATTTTATGATTTTTTAAAAAAAAAATAAATAAATAAAATTTTGAGGGGGCGGGGCGGGGCGGACTCTCTACATGGAAGAAAATTCTGCTCTGGACCAGCTCCTATTACCCAACGGGGCGGGGCGGGGCGGGGCGGGTTTTTGGCTATCCCTATGTTTGATTTAGTGTGACCCCATTTCAATAACTCTATGATAAACTTTATGTTCCTGATAGACTTATGAAAGAAGTTGGAGAGGATGTATAAGACAAAATAATTAACAAATCAACTATACTTAAAAAAATAATTGTACAAATTAAAGATAGCGCAAAATTCAAATTTTAAGAGTCACATTTACAAATTCGACACATCTACAAATTCTTATTCTACTTAAATTCCTATAACTTAGGAGCATTACTTAAATATATAAATTGAGGCGGAATAAACTAAGATTCAATTTGTAACTTGCACTTCAATTGGTATTAGTTTACCTAGCATAGGGTAATTCTCACACAAATTTAAAAAATTAAAAATTGTTGAAATATATATGTCTTCCAGTCATGCTATTTAATTTAATTTTTTTTTTTTAACAAAAGTAGTATTCTTACAAAGTCACGTGCATAAGCATAGGATAAAGATTAATAATGGTACAAAGTGACACATAGTCAATAAGAGGTGTTGAAATCTCTATAGTTACTAGGTCAATGACCCATAAACAAGTACAAGCCAATTTTATTGCACAAATTTTATACCATATACCAATCAACCTTTTGTCAATAAATTTTCGAGACCTAAATGTATGTACAACTAATTTTCAAGAAAATTTTGAAAAAATTAAATTTATTTTTAAGAAAAATAATTTGAAAAGTCATATTTGATAAATAAGTAATTTAAATGTAAATTTGATTTAGTTTAAACATAATTAAACATGCATTTACACTACCATTGATGTTCAACTATTTTCTTATAAATAATATTTTGATATTGAACTATCAAAAATTATATAACGTCGACGAATTTAGAATAATGTTATGTAGTATCACTGATTTTACATGTCCATCGATCATAAGCTTGCCCCTCGTCTCTCTCTAGGCAGGTTTCCTTTTTCTTTTTGATTTTATGTTATTTTTTTCTTTTTTTATTTAATTAAACATAATGGTAATGTTGTACTTTTAACAAAATTTCGAGTTTATCTAGGACCCAAATACTATAAAGATGAAAAGTTGGTGACTAAGGCTACTAAATATTAGGTTGGGACCCCCCCCCCCCCCCCCCCCCCCACCCAACTGTAATTTTCTTTAATACGATCCAAAGATAAATTTTCCATTTATGCTGTCACACTGCCTTGTCCTCAAGAAGCCATTGTAATCGATGTGTAATCTTGATTTCACCTTCCAATCAGCTTCCATAACAGTCCCCACCCCACTCCACTCTACCCCACATTCGGAAATTTCAACGCATTGCCCACTATCTACCAAAACTTCACTTCCGTTTTTTATTCGCTTGTTGCTTCAAGCAATCATAGATTTTCTCTGTTTTTCTCTGTGTTTTTCCAGTACCCAACATAGTTATGAGTCTGAATTCTAGTTTTGTGGCGAGTTCTTGCGATCCCATATATGCCCTGAAACATTTAGCGTCACCCCATCGAAGATTGATCAACTCCAATTTCCTGTATCGGAAATGTACACCATTTCTTGTAACAAGAAATCAAACCTTTCGAGTTTACTGCGACTCCCAGGTGACTGTTACTGAATTTTCATCGAATTTATTGTTGTAATTTGGGTTTAAGCTGGTTCTTGAGTTGCTGTTTTATGTGATCACTTCATTTCCTGGAAACTGTTCTGTTATTAGTTTGAATTTCATTCATTGCGACTTTCTTCGTGTGAATGAATTATGTGCAGTTAGGCCAAAAGGGGAAAATATAAATTTTGCTGCGAGATTAGCAAAATGTGAATATATTGGATTGTCTGTACTAATTGAGATTTTGGGATGTCAATGAGGTCAAGATTTGTAGAATAACTGCTTGGAATTTAAGGGAAAGTTGAAATTAGAAAATCTTTGGGAAAAATGGAATAGAAAAGGAATGTCATCTATATTTGGTTCTTTTGAGTTTTGCAGTCCGTTGTTTTTTAATGATATATTAGTGATTTGACTGCACACAATCTGGGATATATATTGTGATGGGAACTGCTCATATGAAGGATCTGAATTATTACTAGGTTAAGGTATGATTTTGTCCAACTCTTCGACTAGTAATGTTATTGGTGTTATCTGCAAACTGAGAAATTCTGTAAATTTTTACCTGGTGAACAGGCTCAAGGCATTAGGTAAAGTTTTTCTTAAACATGTTAATTAAAATATTAAATGATCATAATGGTTAGACAGGGGATGAGTAAGTATGAGGAAGAGTATAGGTCTTGGAAACTTCTTGCAAGAGTTGTACCCAATATTCTGACTTTCATAAATGAAGCTATGATGTTAATCTGGTTTTTATCCACCTTCTAACAACTGGTTACTGTCACCTGCCTACCTATCTACACACACATCTTCATTTTTTCTTATATTTGTTTGTTAACCAGCATGGAGTGGGTGGGTTCTTTAATTGTGGGTGAGTTGAACTCAATGGCTGTAACACTTATATACTAGGATACATGAAGATCCATAACTCTTATTCTTCCTGCAGCTGTTGATAAGGATCTCGGTATTTCAATAAGAAATTGAATTATAAAAATTTGGTACAATATTCATTTTCCATGCTGCAGACTGGTTATCTCTCTTCTCCAAGAAGAAAGAAAAAGAGGGTTGAACTTTGTTTCTTTCTTCCATTTGTCGCACTTCAGATTGCAAATGGTTCTGAATCTAGAAATTTAGGCTTGAAAGCATACAGAATTGAAGGATCTGACATCTACCTGCATTAATCTTTTTACAGACGAAGGAAATGCAGATCAGAAAGTTTTCCCCCATTTTAGAAAGCATGCTACTGTCAGGAAATGGGGTTGTACCTTCTAATGAATGGAAAGCAGTTCCTGACATTTGGAGGACTTCTGCAGAAAAATTTGGTGATCGTGTAGCATTAGTGGACCCGTACCATGACCCTCCTACAAGTATGACTTATAAACAGGTCAGTTTCTAATATTTGTTTCTTTACGTACTCTATCATTCTACATTTGGGATGCTGTAATTAATGTGGTTAAGGTGTTATTGATATGAGGAAGACAATGATTTACTATTTCTGTTGGGATTCACTAAAGGTAATTACCTAAAATTTCATGCTTTATTGATCAACTTAGGTTGGCGGGCGCAGGTGTAGATTGTGGGCTTTATTTTGTTATGACCACTTTTCCTAAATAATAAAAATGAGCATCCATACAATTTTCATATGATGATGTAGGACAGAATGGGGGCAGTTTTAAATCAAAATGCTGTGGTGAGAAATAGGGAAGGAATAGGCTGCAGATATATATTGGATTACACTTTAAATAATAAAAATTAAAGAAGGAAATAAACTCTAAGAATCACTCTTTTGCATCTAACAAACCTGACACGGAACTTTATTTTAGAAAATTTATCTTTTTCCCAGATGTGGAAGCTAAAAGGCATATTTATAGGCCTTTGGGACTATTTCAGACTTCTATGCATAAATTGCTCGAGTAGCACCTTAAATTGATTCATAGACTAACCCTTAGAGCATCTCCAATGCAACAATGTCTAGCTAATGTGGCGATTAGATGGATGGGACAAAACTGATGTGGCAGCATTTATTGTAAAAGGTCGTTCAACAGGCCGTTTAGTTTTAGACATCCTGTTAAACACCTTCTTCTAATTTTTTTATTAAATTATGTATATCTTTCTCATCTATTTATATTTCTCTTTCTTTTTTCTACACTCTCTCTCTTTTGCCACCTAGATTTTTTTAGAAAGTGTTGTATTAGAGATGCTCTTAGACTTCCTTTGACCCTAGCCATCATTTTTGAATACCTTTATTGAAAATAACAAAGATGGAAAACACATTAAATGTAACAGACTATTCTTAGTGTTTCTAGATATTGTTTCTTGTGATAAGCATTTAATGGTTTGCAGTACCGTGTTTTCTTGTCTAAGTTAACCATGCAGGAAATTCCTTGATGTGTTCATGAGGCATTAGAATTGAAGTTGTGGAAGGAGAGAATGGATAAAGAGATAAGAGCACTGGAGAAAAATCACATGGGGGTAAATGGTCACATTACCGAAAGGGGAAAAAACCCTGGGTATGCAAATAGATTTTAACAATAAGTACAAGGAGGATGTGTATCCTAGTAAGATGTAAGGCAAGATTGGTGGCTAAGGCAACACCAAAACTTTTGGTATGGTGTAGATTCTCAAGAGACATTTACTTCTAGCGCAAAAAAGAACACGGTAAGGATCCTTTTATCTTTGGCTGTCATGCGTGATTGGCCATTACTCCAATTTGATGCCATTCCATTTCTTCATAATGAAATGGAGGAGAAGTGTAAATGAAAATTCCAGCAGGGCATTAGAGGATATCTTGGGAGGATAGTTTATTGTTTAAACAAGTCCTTATATTGTCTAAAGCAGTCTTCTAGGACCTGGTTTCAAAGGAGTCTTCTAGGACCTGGTTTCGAAGGTTTACAAAGTCAATGGTCACGAATGGATATCATCAAAGTCAAGAAGATCACACTTTATTCATCAAACACTCCACAAGCATGAAGATTACAACATTAATTGTATATGTCAATGATATAATAGTCACCGAAGATGATGAAGAAATGCCTAACTTGGAGTATCTTGCAAAAGGACTTTGAGATTAATGATTCGCGGAGCCTTCTTTACTTCTTTGGAATAGAGGTTGTTCGGTCCAAACAAGGAATCTTCATAAACCGGGAGGAATATATTCAAGATATTTTGAAAGAGAACGGTATGCATCGGAGTAGACCAAGTGATACTCCAATAGAAGTAACTATAGAGTAGGAGAAAAAAAGGAAGATGAGGTTGTTGATCCATGAATATATGAGAGACTAGTAAGGAGATTGATATACTTATTAGACACAAGGATTGATATTACCTATAACATGAGTGAGATGAGCCAATTTATGCATGCTCTATTTAAGTCTCATCTAGATGTTTCTAGACAATTAACAATAAATAAAAATTAAAAATAGACTTGGCCTATTAAAAACAAATTGTCCATTTAAGTCTATTAAAGCCTAAGTCTACTCAAGTCCATTTTTGTTAAGAGAATCCTATGTTTTCGAAGCCTTAAATTATATTTAAGATTTATTTAAATAAAATAAAAAAGGTACTTACATAATTTTTCTATAAATAGGACATTAAGTATATGTTTGGAGGTGCTGAAATTATAATTTAAGTGCTTATATTATAAGCAGTTGGTGAATGTGTGGATAAAAAGTGGTGGTAAGCTGTGGGTCCCATGAAATGTGTGGATGAAAATTATGTTTGACCAGTTTGACCAGCTGAAATTATAATTTAAGTGATGCCAAACATATGTTTAAGTTCAATAGAATTCATAAGATAGAGAAACAAATCCGGGAGAAAATCCAAAATCCGGGGAAGGAAAAGAAGGAAGATAAAGAGAAGAAATTATTTTCGAACACTGAAAATTCCAAGAAGATCAAAGTCTTCTTCAAATCAAAAGCCAAGTCAAGTCCAAGTCCTAAATATTCAAGAAGATCAAGTTTTCAACAAGTCTTGAAATCTAGGATTCAAGTCAAGTGGCTCCTCGTCTTCAACACTCGGATCACTAATAAGAGGATTGTGCAACTACGCACTCCACTTTGTATTTTTCATATTGACAATTTCTATATTTTTGAGATATCTTAGGAGTAGTTTAGGTAAATGAATTCTTTTCAAAAACAATGGTGATCTAAAGGTGGAAGCCTACATTAATGCTGATTGGACAAGTTCTATCACTAATAGAAAATCCACTACTAGATATAGTACCTTCCTTGAAGGGAACCTTATTACATGGAGAAGTACAAAACAAGCTGTTGTTACCCATTCAAGAGCAGAAGCAGAGTAGAGATCATGCATATTGTCTTCATGCCATTCATAACCTATTGCAACAGTTCGAATGCAGACTGCTGGTTGTGCTGTTTCCTCCGAAAGATAAAAACACTAGAAATGACAATCTGTTTCTGATAGCCATATGGCAAAGGCCAAATAAGACTTAGTGCTTAGCAAGTGGACCACATGACTTTTTGTGAACCTAATGGAAAGTTGCCAATAAACTTCTCTTGAGTATTTATTTTTCGCTTTTGATGTTTGATCTTCTTGATACGGTCTGCGTGCTAAAAGCAGCATCTTGCATTGTAGTTGTCATCTATTTTCCATATCAGGGGCATTGTTTAACATCATAAAGTTCCATACTCTGAAGTCAATTTCAAACAGTCAATAACATAATCATCAATTCCTTTCCTTCTCAAAGTACTAATCCATTTTGTTGTAAGTTGTGGTGTGATGGATATTTTAGTCAAAACTTTTATTATGGCTATTTATATTCATGTTGGATTAAGTTACCTTACAATTTTGCTATTTTAATTTGTTCGCGGTATTTTGAGAGACATTGACTTTCCTATCCTCTTGCTCCTCTCCCGAAGTACTTTTATCTGAAGTCCATTCCCTCTACAAACTTTCAGCTTGAGCAAGAAATTTTGAACTTCTCTGAAGGACTAAGAGTTATTGGATTGAAGCCAGAGGAAAAGCTTGCCCTTTTTGCTGATAATTCATGTCGGTGGCTTGTTGCAGATCAAGGTACACAGCATTTCACCTTAACCTCAACTTAGCTCCTGAAAAAAAAGAAGTGTTTAAGATTTAAAAGATGCAGTAAAAATGGTTGCAGCTGCATCCTTCTCCCAGCCTATAATCTCTGTTGATGATCCCTTTGCTCAAGCTTCTACTGATCCCCCACCCCCTAAAGTAGCAAACAAAGGCTCTTTGGGATCTAATTATTTTTACTGCATCCTTCTCCCAGCCTATAGTCTCCGTCTATGATCCCTTTGCTCAAGCTTCTACTGATCCCCCACCCCCTAAAGTAGCAAACAAAGGCTCTTTGGGATCTAATTTTCTTTCTATCTGACACAACGAGCAAATAGGAACTTGTGGTTCTTTCTTGCGTTACCAAGAAAATACATCCGAAAGGACCAAAACTAAGATTCGAGATAAGGAGCAGCTAATTGCTCCAGGAACAAATGAAAAATATAATGGGTCTCCTAATATTCCACATTCGACTTCTATCCCATTGGAAGAGTTTTTCTTTGCCTGCAAATCAATAGATCAGAAACTTTGAGACTATGTTCCATTCCACCAAAATACCAGGTCATGTTTGAAGTTTTTCATTTTTATGTTGTCACCATCATTCCTCTAAATAGACCCAACGCAACTCTGCATATTGCATAAATTCTTGTGCATCCAGTTGATTGCAAAACATAGCCTGCTTTTATCTATTTTATCCTTTTCTTGGTTTGCATCCACACAGTTCACTTAATTAGGTTCAGCCAGAGTATTTTCATTCTTCATCTTTCCATCTCGAGAAATGTGTTGATATAGGATATGTGTTTACTTGCTAGTTAGAAATTAAGATTTCTTAAGACTAAGGGATAGTCAGTGGTTCTGAACTCATTTGGACAAAGACTGACTGTGGGTTCCCTCTCCTAAGTTATTACACTGCTATTGGTAACTCTAATGAAATGTGGAAAAAACTTGTTCAATAATTGAGATGCTCTTTTGGAAATTACTCTTGAAGATTAGATATTATTTTTGTTTCATTTAGAAACCGGAGTTTGATTGTTGAATTTGTGTACTTCATACATTTTTGAATTCAGGAACGACTTATGTAATGTGTCATTCTGTCCTCAGGTATTATGGCAACTGGAGCAATCAATGTTGTGAGAGGTTCAAGGTCATCTGTTGAAGAGCTTTTGCAGATATACAATCACTCTGAAAGGTTAGAGGAGAAGTTTCCTTTCAGATGTATGATCTTCTTCTTATTTCAACTGGATTTAACTTGATATGTAGATATATATATATATTCTTTTTAGCATGATCTGTCATAGATTGCAATGTGTATGGTGCATGTGATCATACTATGATTTTCTGTTATGTTAATGGAAGTTGTTGACCTCCAAAAATGGCTGCCAACAGGAACCCACGTTTCCTCTTCCTATGTGTATTTTCCTTTTTACTTGAATTGCCACGTGGTTTATTCAACCACGTAGATAAGTATAGGATCGGGTGGGTTGGTAACAAAAGATAAAGAGAAACACATTAAGGTAAAGGTAATAGCTCGAGGGTCCTTAACAAACGATTTCCCAGGTGGTTATGACACTTGAAGAATAATTAGTATAGAGGACTTGGTAATTCTTGTGAGAGTATTAATTTCAACATCTCTTTCTTGTGAAAACGAGTTTGGTATTTATAGGCCAAAAATGGCTGTCAACAGGAACCCCACGTCTCTTCTTTCTACGTGTATTTCTCCTCTTGCTTAAACTATTACGTGGTTTATTCAACTATGTAGATAAGCATAAGACTGGGTGGATAGGTAACAAAAGTTAAAGAGAAACACACTGTGGTAGAGGTAATAGCTTGAGGGCTCCTAACTAACAATTTTCTAGGTGGTTACGACACTTGAAGAATAATTAGTACAGAGGACTTGGTATTTTTTATGAGAGTATTAATTTCAACATTCCCTTCTTGTGAAAACGAGTTTGGTATTTATAGGCAAATTTTATTAAATTGTCTTTTCCTCGATCCAGAGAGCTTTTGAGTCATGTCTTGTGTGTCACATCATTAGCATTAATGCGGGAGTCTCTTTCAACCGCAACCTAATAGGCTATAATGGTGACAAGCCACCTTTTGCAGACTATCTCATCAGTCTTTTCGAGTCTGACTTGTAGTGTGTCAGGGAGAAGTTAACACACAATCAGGGTCGGATTTTGACAGCCTCGGTTGTCTAACCTCCTCGGCACAAATAGCTTCGGTTGTGTAACCTCCTCGGCACAAACAACCTTGGTTGACTTAGACTGCGCACACGTGGAGCCCAAGTGGGATTGCCCTGCCCACGTGGGATAAGGTTGACTTAGACTGCGCACACGTGGAGCCCAAGTGGGATTGCCCTGCTCACGTGGGATTGGGGCGTAACAGAAGTTTCAATAGTTTTTTTCCTTACTAGTTTTTTAACTTTAATTGGTCCATCACAGATCAAAATTCCTTTTGTAAAAATAATTAATGCATTTTCATGCTCTACAATTTTTTCCAGAACTGCTGCTTTGAGATCAAGATTAATTTGAGTCTTATTCTTAGGTAATTGGTTTGTTGATACAATACTGCAGTGTTTACTCTTATTTCTCACATAGGTTGCATAAGTAGTTAGTATACTGTGTAACAAATGACATTTCATTTTTCTATTGCTCCTTCTTATTTGTATATTGAATTTATGAAGTGAAAAACTACAAGGGTTTTGCCAAGTAAAAAGAATGAGGTTCTATTGTCCTTAATTGATGTTTGAAGAAAAGAAATGCCATGAGACAACTGCTTTGCAGATGACTAGATGCCAGTAATGAATGAATCATCTATTATACTTTTGTTATGACACAAGAAAAGAAACTAGTGTGAAAAGCATTCCTTCTTAGAATTATTTGGTTCCTGCATTCATCAATTCCATTTGCATTTAGCTATGTTTATATCTCGTAAAATTTGGTCGTTTTCTAATTTACAATTATGTTTTTTGAAATTGCTATCGGGCAATATCAACATATTGTTTATTGCGGCACTATATCAACTTGATTAAACCACTTCCATTTTGCATAAGTAATAAGATCAACGACAACAATAATGGAGAGGTATACTCAACTAATCTTCTTTAAAATGTATATAATTAATAATCTGACTAGATATGCACCAAAATGGTTTCACTGTTCGAAATGGTTTGGGATGTGCTGCTGGATAATAGTAGATATAAATGCAAAATATTCAGATCATAGGATGAGAGTTCAATGCTTCCCCACCCCTTCGTAGGGACAACGTTTTATTGGATTCCTGCAATGTCTTAGGCAGTTATTCATCATTGCCACCATAGTTGAAATTTTTTCACTGCACCTGCGGATACATAATGCACTTTTTTGGTTGCATATTTTGGAAGGTGGTGAATCTATGAGAAAAATCATTGCCATTATTTTTTCCCAGCATCCATTGTTTGTTGAATTGCAGAATGTAAGTGTTTTACTGCTATAACTGCAGTGTGGCACTGGTTGTGGATGATCCTGTTTTGTACAACCGGGTTTCAGAAACCTTTCGCGCCCGAGCTACTATAAGATTTGTCATTTTTCTGTGGGGAGAAAAATCAAGCATAAAAGATGTAGCAGCAGCAGCAGAAATTCCTGTCTACAGCTATAATGAGATAACAAGTTTGGGTCATGAGAGTCATACGGCTTTGCTTCATTCTGAAGATGCCAGTAAGTTGCTCTGCGGTTGTTAATAAGTGATTTCTGTTGCAGCAAAACTCTTTTGCCTGATGTTTGATTGTGTGGTATGGATATAATATTTTTGGATACATATATTAAGATCTAATATTTAATCGAACTTCATTTTAACAGAAAACAATCAATCCTTCTAATAGTTGTGTAATTCAGTATTTTATTCAGTCATGCTATGCCTTTCCATGTAGTCTTACAGAAAACAATCAATCCTTTTAATAGTTTGTGTAATTCAGTTTTTATTTAGTCATGCTATGCGTTTCCATGTAGTCTTACATGCTATGTTTGATATGCAAGAGGTGTTAGTGGGACCCAACCAAATTTTAGTGCACAGAAGCTATAGGATCGTGTAGATTATTATTTAGATTATTTTAAAATATAATTTATAGTACGTCATAAATACTAGATTATCAAATATTTCTCAAACTTACATAAAACAAATTCCAGTGTTGTTTTCTTTTTCTTTTTTGTTTAGCTTCGTTAGTTTGTTTAATGGCTTGATATCTACTTTGTTTAGCATTTATTGTGTCCTGTTTAACTTTTTGAAGAGTTTGGCTCTCAGAAGGGAGGGTGTAACGTCCCAAAATTTCTAAGGCTTTGGGGAGTTATTAAATTCATAGAGAAGTAAATTGTTGCGAAAAAAGTAAACTTTAATAAAAGACCAATTGTCAAACAATTGGATAATTCCTAAACAATTAAAAATCGATTTTCAAACGTTAACTAAATTTGATAAATAAATGTCCTAATAATTGAGACTGTGACGCTAATCGTCTTATAAAAAAAAACATCATAAACAAATCAAATTCCTATTTGGCTACCATTGACACAACAGCTTTACCAACCCGTCACGCATCCAACACGTTAAATATTACCTAAAAATTTGTTAAAATGAGGGATGAGTACAAATAATTATACTCAGTGAGATGCTTATTATTCTACAATCTGTCTAAATATTATAATTACACATAGAATTATCTTACTAAATTGAACTGGGAATTATCACACCATGACAATGATAATTCATACAAGTGCTGCAAATAAACTGAAACTCAAAGGTTTAACTCAACTTGAAAGTTTAACTAAACTGATTCATGATTTCTCTTGAAAGAGCACTGAAATAAAATAATTAAATTACACGCATAAATATAATACTTAGAAAAAAGTAGAAAACAATTAATAGCACATATCATCTCACCTTAGACTTAAAATGTTATTGCTTGAGAAAAGTTTTCTGATTCGTGAGCCTCCTCTTTACTTCCCAGAGTTTTTAGAAATTTCTGCCTTTTTGCTCTTTGGCCAACAATCTAATTTGTGCGTGAAAATTCTTTCTCCGAACAGTGGTAATGGTGTATATGCATGAAATATAAATAAGTATGCTTAATGTTTGGTGTCTATCAAGTTAGTCAGGATATATATTCCAACAGGCTTGCACTCATTCCCAAACTAGGATTAGGATCTTAGTTGGTATCAACACCCTAGATCTCTTAAAAAAAAGATTGCATAACTTATAAATAAACGTGTAACTAAGAAAGACCCATAGATTATTTTATTCTAAAATAAACTAACCACTTAATTAATAAGTAATCAAGTTTTAGTATTCAAATAAGTTTAGTGGGATTGGGATATCATCAATTGATTAAACCTTCTTTTTCGTTTATGAAGCAGAGGATTAAACCAAAATAAAAAAGATAATCCTAGATTACTTTGGACTACTTTATCTTAAGTTTGACTTATCTAAAATTAATTTTTCTTGAGCCATTATTCGTAAATAATTGCGAGCTACCAAACGAGCCTAAAATTGATATACTAAAACTCACTCTTTCATTAAATAATTATTTAGTCTAGTTAAATTAATTGATTCTAAAACTTGATTTTCACTTAGATCTTTTAATATCTCAAAATTTTTGGGGTTCTACAAATAGTTGTCCAATTGATACCAGTATTTAATTTAAGTGCCTCATAAGGAGAGATTTTGGGTTTGAATAACTGGAGACGCAAAAAAAATTCGTGAGGGGTTAAGAGGACTGAGACTGTTTCAAAGCGGAAAGTATGGATAAGTATGGTTGGGGTTAAGATCCCGACTAGAGGGATCTCGGTTGTCACAAAAAAACGCGCATTTTTTTTGTGACGACTGGATCTCTCTAGTAGGAATCTTAACTCCATTCGTACTCATCTATACTGTCTGTTTTTAGAGGGCCTCAATCCTCTTAACCCCTCACGGATTTCTTTCACGTCCACAGTGATTCGAATCCAAGACCTCTCCTTATGAGCCACTTAAGTTGAATATTGATACCAATTGGGCGATTGAGGACGCGAAAGGAATCCGTGAAGAGTTAAGAAGGCTGAGGCCGTCCCAAAGTGGACAGTATGGATGAGTACAGTTGGGGTTAAGATCCTGACTAGAGAGATTCCGGTCGTCACAGAGGGAGACTGAAGAGCATGAAGATGAGAAAAACAATTCATTGGATGGAGTTCGTAGCAAAGTTTTGTAGTGTTTGGGTGAGGTTGGTTTGTTATTAGTCCATGAGATTTTAAAGTATAAAACAATTGAGAGAAGAATGAAAGAAGAGTATTATGGTGCCTTATTACATGAATAAAGGAAATATTCAAGTTTGTGTGAATTAGGTATTAAGCTCATGAATGACTCTTTGAAATTGTGGTAGAGGATGATTGAGGTGTATTTCAAAGTATTAGGGTTTCAGGGAACTAGATCACTATTATGTAAGAGAGATCTATTGTTGAAGCTAAAGATTGATGAGAAAGTGAAGACAAAAGAAACATGATTTGCATATGGGTTTTATCGTTTTAGAAAAATTCTATTGTAGAGTGCTCAGAATAGACCTTATGTATGTTTGTTTGAGTCTATAAAGATTTTTTATTATGAAGCAAATTCAAATATTAAAAAGGTCATAATTCAAGCAGGTGCATGCTAATTGAGTGTCTTTGGAGGGGTTGACTGATATGTTAAGTTATATTTACAATGTGGGTGGCTTCTTATTAGAATCAGTGGCCTTGTGAATACAGTTAGTGGTTCATTGCTTCACTGACAGATTATTCCTGAGTTTTAAAGCTTTGAACTTGTAATACTGGTATTATAGTTAGAAGTTCTTTTGATATTTATGAACAAGTTCTCCTTTAGTTCCATTTGATGTTGGAATGAGGTTGATCATATTTGATTTGCCCATCTTGTGCATAAATAAGATTTCTGTCAATGTTTACTTTGCATTGATAATACTGTTATAACAGTTAACTTATCATCTTACTAGTGACGAACAATTTATGTATCATCCTTTGCTATGTATTTGGAAAGGATGAAAACTAAATCCACACTGGGTATGACATTGCTGACCAGTGACATTAATTTCAGGGAAGCAATATATTTATGAAACTATCAGCTCTGATGATGTTGCTACGCTTGTATATACAAGTGGTACCACTGGGAATCCTAAAGGTGTTATGCTCACACACGGGAATCTGCTGCACCAGGTTGGCTGTTTATTCTTTTCTATTATTTTTGATAGATTAGGCATGGGATTTCTTCTTCTTCTTCTTCCTTTTTTTTATTTATTTATGGAGAATTGGAGTTGGGGTTTCTGCTAGGAGAATAATGAAGTTGGCTATACCTGTCGGAATTTCCACTTCATTTGGATCTTTTTAATGTAATGTTCTCTATCTGTCGATAGGTATTTTTTTATTTTCCTCAGGCATCAAAGAGAGAAGCATATAGTTCTTTGCTGAGAAGAACTTAAGCTATACTTTTAATTTCTTGATTATGACTATATTGCCTCAGACCCACCCCCTGTGGAAAAAAATTTATTATGTTTCCTGTTTTATCTGTTAACAAATATTTAAATTTTATTTATGCTACTAAATATACTGCCTATCTCATTGAAATCTATTGCTAAGGTTATCCAGTTGTGTGAATGATGTATCCTTCTTAAAGACCTTGTCTGACCATGTACACGCTTCTGTCTTCTTAGATTACAAATCTATGGGACATTGTACCTGCTGTGCCTGGGGACAGATTTCTAAGCCTGCTTCCACCTTGGCATGCGTATGAACGAGCTTGTGAGTACTTCATATTTACCCATGGAACCGAGCAAGTATACACAATAATAAAAAATCTAAAGGTATGTTATTTCCCTTCCTATTTGGAGGTGTTGTACTTTTGTCCTTTTAATTTTGTAATCATGACTTCACCAAAAGAAAAAGTTTGTGCAAATGATTTAATTGTTGTTTGACTGTGAGGGTAAAGAACTGATCAGTTTATTACTTCGATTGTAGGAAGATTTGCGACGTTATCAACCTAATTATCTGATTTCAGTTCCATTAGTGTATGAGACGCTTTACAGGTAAATCTGACTGCCCGAAAGTTTTACTTTTATCATGCACTGTAAGTCATTAAACATATTTATGTCCTGTGCATATCTTGGGACAAGCAATATTTTTTTAGCATGTAGTTGCAAGTTGTGGAAGAGGGTTATTATAATAAGTAGGGAAACTATTGAAGAATAAGTATTGGATGCGTGACAGGAGGTTTACCTCCAAAAAGACGTAGGAGTGACATTGTTCTTTATGCATTCACCTCATTTTTTCACTTTTCTAATTTTTTTGGTTTATTGAGTTTTTTTTTTCCTTTTATCTCTAGTTTTGTCGTTGCCAATTATGAAGGTTTTTAATATGCTTTGTAGATATGTTCACATCTGTGGTTTGCACTATTTTCTTTCGGTGCTAAATGTGTTTTATGTTATTTTGTTTCTCAATTTTACCAGTGAAGCCACTGTCAGATCCCATATTTTGCAGGGATACCTTTTCAGCTTGATGAATCCCATTATTGTTTATAGATCATTCACACTGTTTTAGTTTGCAGAGGGATTCAGAAGCAATTTAATACGAGTTCTGCTGCTCGTAAACTTGTTGCTCTTCTATTTTTGAGATTCAGTTTAGCATACATGGAGGCGAAACGAATTTATGAGGTAGGATCTTAATCATAATTTTGCTTTTTCCAGAATTCGTTTTAAATGTTTGGCTGTTCATAGCCCATTATAATTAGAGATCACTGTATTGATAATTGTATGCATGTTGTTTCTGTTTCCTATTATAAGATGTATCCAATTGTATTGACTGCTAGCACTGTCACTGAAAATAATGATCTTTGATGACATAATTCTATATTTTTGGATGGAAAAACTTTAGTGAATAGTCATTTAAATTTTCGTGTGGGCATATGAACTCTTGTCTCTTGATGAGATAATATGCTGTTTTGATAGAATATTACTTTTTCTTAAATTGTTTATGTGTGTGTTTATTGATGATTCATATATTTTGATTGTCTCTCTAATTAAATAGCAGCCAAAGAGAGGAAGAGAAGGAATCAACACAGGAATGAATAGAGTTCGGAACATATCACATGGTTCACTCAAAATGTAAAAATAGATAATTAGGATTTAAAAGTGTAAGTTGGATTTGACCCGAGGTCATCTCCCAACATATCTCCATACAATACCACTTAGAGAACTTGCACCTTTTGAGATGATCAAGATTTCATGATTAATTGTGATTAACTGGTTTTTTTAACACTGCATTCTCATTTTATGTTTTACGCTTCATTAATAAGCTTGTTCTTTATCCTAGGGGAAATGCCTCACAAAAGATCCGGAACAACCTTCCTCCCTTGTTTCTCTTTTTGACTGGTTTTGGGCAAGAATAACTGCTGCGATATTATGGCCATTGCATATGTTGGCAAAGAAAATTGTCTACAATAAAATTCATTCTGCTCTTGGTATTTCAAAGGTTCGGCATTTATTTTAGTATACATGTATGCATGTGAAGTTTTCCGGTTTATTTTTGTAGTTCTTAGAATTATTAGAATGTAAATTACTCTGCAAAAACGTCCTTTGACATTTTACAGGCTGGCATAAGTGGAGGTGGTAGCTTGCCTTCATATGTGGACAAGTTCTTTGAGGTAAGATGCTTCATTCTTTGTTAGCTATGGCAGGAATGTGTATGATCTTCCTCTTACTGTTGATTTGATACTGCAGGCGATTGAAATAAAAGTTCAGAATGGATATGGTTTAACAGAATCATCACCTGTGGTTGCAGCTCGACGACCAAATTGTAATGTAAGAATCATATTTGAGGCATTTAGAGTCAATGAACTGCTGCATTTTCTTCTTCCTGTAACGCGGTTAGAATCAATAAGTTTCTAGTATTAGTTCCATTAAAGCAATGAATTTTCTATTCAAGGATGACTATAAAAGGAGTATCTAATTGGGAGACCTTGATTTGGCATAGTTTAATCATCCATCGTCAATGGGGAAAAATCATTGGGTGGGAACTTGTTACCATCTTACTAGAAACGTATAGAGTTGTTTCTCTGACTGAATATGAGTTGATCTCGTTAAAATGGTCTCAGAATTACCTCCTTGTGATGGGCTCGGAATTTGACAGTTTTAATGCCACAAGTTCACAGTTGTAATGAGATCATTATATTTTTGGTTTAACTATTTTTCATTTTAGATTTCCATAAATTTTTCTTGAACTTTTCTAGAATAAATTGGGTGAATATTTGAATGAATACAACTGAAATCAAGAGCTAAGTCAGTGTAATAATTTGTCTCTAGAAAAGTTACAAGCAACTTTGTGGAAGCTTCTCTAAGTCTACTTTCTTTTTTGGGATACAATCTTATTGAATAGTTTTTAGAAATGACTTCCTTTTGAACTTCTCTGCTGTTGAAACTTCAAAAGTAGATATTTTGGGTGTTGACTTTCAGTTCTAGAACCATTCGTTAGAATAGTTTCTGCACTATCTATTGCATAACAATACAATAATGCCTTTGATTCTGCTATTAAAGATTGAAAAAGTGAGCAATTCTGATGAAGGATAGAATCCTAGGAAATTCTATATACAACTGCCCAACAGATACAATATGTGCTGGAAAAATATTTAGAAATTCACCACCCAAGATGGCATATTTTCCAACACTTGTGCCCATATTTCTCAAGGTTGCTTAGGTTAGTACGGAATGACCCAGTAGAAAATCCCTTTCTTATAATATCAGCCAGTTGGCCCTCGGTAGGAATATAAGGAGTACAAATCAATCTGTTCTCAAGTTGTGCTTTATAAATTGCCGGTCCACTTCCATATGCTTACTTTGGTCATGTTGCATTGGATTGTGTGCAAAATTGATTACTAACTTGTTGTTGCAGTGAAGTTTCATAGGTTTTTCACACTTGATTCCAAGGTTACTTAGTATTATTTTGATCGCAGTGAAGTTTCATAGGTTTTTCACACTTGATTCCAAGGTTACTTAGTATTATTTTGATCCAAAGAAACTCATAGATTCCATGTGTAATCCCCTGAATTTCGCTTCTGTGCTGAACTTTGCCACCACCGATATTGATTGCTTCTTAAAAAGTGTAGTACCCTAATGTTGACCTTTGTCTGTTACTGAATTAGCCCAAACAACATTCATGTAGGCTTCTAGGATTAACTCCTTCTCTTCGAGAAAAAGACCTTTAACAGCATTGTAGTACTCACAACATGGGTACCTTGTTTGCTGTAGTGAATATTTGTGTTTAGTTCATAGATTTGGGCCGCATCCCTTACCTTAGAATAGGTACGACCCACGAACTTCCAAATTTCCTTTGCTTTTGAGAGGACTTGCATGTGCAGCTGATCTCTGGCTGCGTAGGGTTTCAAATCCATCACATGATTTGAAAGTCTTCTTCGTCCCACACCGAAAAAAAAAAGAACCTTGTATCATCCTTGCTCACCACAGGTCCAATGACATGGCACAGCTTCCCTTTACCCTTATTAGGTGGACCAAAGCAGAACTTTGGCCCTCATAGGCGGTTCTTCGGGATTAAGCAAGTGATGCGGCAAGGGGGAAGCTTCTTTATCGAATATGATTCTTTGCATTTAGTGTTATCAAAGCTCTTAAAATACAAAAAAAAAAAGAACCTTGTATCATCCTTGCTCACCACAGGTCCAATGACATGGCACAGCTTCCCTTTACCCTTATTATACGTTTTGACCAGCTGTGACCACTCTAAATAACTCCTTCGTTGAGTTTAAGGGTTGCTGCTATATTTTGGAATTCACTCGGTGGTGTTAACTGTTGGCTTGTTGCTTGGCTCAGTACTGAGTAATGAGTCTCTGAATTTCATGACATTATGAGAACAAAGAAAGGATACAGAAAGAAATTGGATGGAAACGAAGAACACTGGATAGAGGCAGTGAAGGCTTGATCTGAGGGAGAAATATCTAACAAATGGTTAGAAACTGATGGAACACATTCGGGATAAAAAGGCTCCCTGGCAGATTTCCCAGCGTGGGGTTATAACGGTATAAATTGATGGTAGCCAATATCTATAATTGACATTGTGTGACTCCTTTTCAATCTTCTTCCTCTTCAAAAGATGAGAAACAACTTTGCTTCTATGTATTTCGAAACATAGAAATCGATCTTAGCTGATCAATCTACTTCTTATGAACAGTCTAAATTCTTTGTCAGTTTCAACTCTCTTAATATTCACAATGCATTTCTACAGTATCTGCTTTCTAGTATAATATGTTACTTGACAATGTCATAACTTATTGTTTGAAGGTTCTTGGCTCAGTTGGGCATCCCATTAAACATACGGAAATAAAAGTTGTAGATGCGGAAACGGACAAAGTTCTTCCTTATGGTTCAAAGGGCATTGTTAAAGCTAGGGGTCCACAAGTGATGAAAGGTTACTACAAGGTAACATTTGAAAGCTCTTCTTCTTGTGACAGAACGTTAGAATTTATGTAACTAGACCTTTTAGATCCACAAATGTAATGTAGCAACATGTTCTTGTTAATTGTCATTATTATTGTTTTTATTCAAATTTCTGATTTAGACTAGGCCATCCTACCCTTCTTCTACAACAGAGTTTTTTATTAGTTTAATTAGTATCACAGTTTTGAAAGATCGTGTCATTCATATGCATTCAATTAGACTTTGTCAGAGGCTCTAGTCAAATGAATGAGTGTGTTGCTCTCTAATAGCTTAAGCTCTAGGTTCAAGTCTCACCGCCACCCATTTGTGAAAATTATGCATGAGTTAGATTATAAAAAATGAACTATGTGAAGGGGCGTGTTGAAGGTTTATCTAAATGAATAAATGTGTCCCCTCTCTAATAGTTTAAGCTCTTAGATGAGGTGGTTCAACAAACTTCTAGGACAAGTTAAAGGCGTTGATTATTGTTTGTTTTCATGTGCAAATCAACCTCTCTCTGATCTGCTGTTATATGGAAGATGTGAATTGGAGTCACAAACTTAACATTTCTCTGCCATTGGATTTTGTTTCCATATCACTGCTAAGTGATTGATTATTGTTTGAAGTTGTGACTAGCTAGGTTTTCATGTTCAAATCAACTTTCTCTGATCTACTGTTAAATGGAACATGTGAAATGTTACCATTTCACTATCGTTGGATATTTTTTTTCCATATTACTGCCAAGTGATCGATGATGCTGTATCATTTTGATATGCATATATCCATGTATCTTCATATCGGGTCTGTAGAATTATTGATTTTTTCTTTTTCTGTTGCGTCACTTCATGTGTAATATCTCTCTCACACACAAAACCTCACGAATGCACCACATGCTTGCACATATGCGTAGACACATGATTGTATTTTTGAATATCTTTTTGAGAAGCTTCAAATTAGAAGATGCATTATTATTATGTCCACGCCACATAGAAGATTAGTTTCCCCAAGACTTTGTATTCATCTTTCTTTCTTGGCTTTGAAACCCTGCAGAAAAATTGGATACAATTAATATTCTACTGATTTCACTATGGTGTCCATTTTCTCTACTACTTGAATTTGTCTCCACGTATCTGATGTTTTCCGTTCTTGGCTTCCACCTTAGATATTATTCCAATGCTATGTGCACCTGCTGTACAACTTACCAGAAATTACAGCAACAACATTGACCATGTTACATAGGCATATGGTAGTTGTCTTCAACGTGATCCTCTATTTTATTTCAATGTATGAATTTTAGATATTCTTGTTAGTCCTGTGTGATTCGATGACTTGAATAATGTCATCTTGATGTGCCCAAATATGTTTTTAACCAAATATATAATTTGGTCTTCAAATTGAGTCTTCAAAATGATGTGTACGGTATTGAGCATTCAATATGTATGCATGAGGGGTACTAGTGTTAAATTAGGTTCAGTCGCTTCTATATCAAATTTATTTACCTTTCCTTTTGGAAATGATAACTAGAATCCATTCGCAACAAAACAAGTATTAGACGAGAATGGCTGGCTGAATACGGGTGATATTGGCTGGATTTGTCCTCATCATTCTGTAGGACGAAGTCGTAATGCTAGAGGTGTTATTGTTCTTGAAGGACGCGCCAAGGACACTATAGTCCTTTCAACAGGTAGATTAAAATGTTTATTACAGTACACATGTTTTTCATGCTTTAACTGTTGGCAAAAGTACTTCCTGAATTGAATAAATAAAAAAGTACATGTTTGACATAGTTCTGTGAAACTAACTTCTCTAGAATGTGTTCTCAGAAAGAACATAGTTGAAGAATTTTCAATTACATGAGTTGGATTTTATGAAAGATTGACTTTCCTATAGTAATCTGAACTTATTTATTTACTTTCATCAAAATTATATCAAATACTTCCTCCATCTTATAAAGATAGGCTTACTTCTATTTTCACATAGATTAAGAAAAGTTAATTATTATGGTGGAACAATAAATTTTACTTGCGTTTTTTTCCTATAGACCCCTACATTAATATAGTGGTAGTTCATATTGTTGTTAACAAGGCACATTAAATAGGGGCATATTAGAAAACTAAAAAATTAACTATACTATCAATAAGGAAAGTAGACTATAATTTGGGACAGATGAATAAATAAAGTATTTTGGTATGACATAGTGAATGGATCCCCCATTCCTTGATAGTTGTCTGTTGCAGCCATTTGTTTGACTGGATTAATTTTGGCATCAATGTGGTAAAAATCTCCTGTACTTCCCGGAGACTTTATGCTGTTTTATTAATCGCGAACATCATATGTCACTAACTGTTCAATGAGGTGAAATAGGTGAAAATGTTGAGCCATCAGAGATAGAAGAAGCTGCCCTGAGAAGTAGTCTTATTCAGCAGATTGTAGTCATTGGCCAGGTGAAATTTTAATTTATTTCAATTAGGCCCGTGTATGGCTGTTTCCTCACAATGCCCACCTCACGAAGTGCTATGTTTGTGATAAAGCACATGATACTCCTAACTATTTTGTGACATGGAATCGAATTTGTAGGATCAACGACGTCTTGCGGCTATAATTGTCCCAAACAAGGAAGAGATTCTGTCAGAAGCTAAAAGGTTGTCCAAAGTGGACTCTGATGCCTCTGAAATTAGCAAGGAAACAATGACTAGCCTGTTTCATGAAGAGTTGAGAAAATGGTAAGATGCACATTATAATGCTTTATCTAATAAATTCATAGCATTTTGAATTTTGAAAACATTCTATACGCAAAAAATCTGTAGAGCTTTGATTGATACTCTCCTTTATAGTTCTGGAGTATTGAGCTTGAGATTTTGCATAAAAAGGGTTATGATGCAGAACAGTTGAGAGAAACATGAGAAGAGAGAGGAAGAGAGGAAAAAAAGATCAAGAAGTGAATTTTGGGAAATTCAATATCTAATAATCAATGATGGTCTACATAATTGAAACCCATTTGTATCTAACCTTAAAATCCCTATTGAGGAAATCTACTAATTAACAGAAATGGAAAACTTCCTAATTTAACATAACGACATGGATAATAAAATCAAATTCCACAAGACCAATCAAAATAAATTGTATCATGATTCGTATTCTTTTTCCTAATCTACATATGTATCTATAGAATGTTTCTATTGCAAACTTTCATTACATGCCCTATCATTTCTTCCTGGCTAAGAAAATTCGACTTTGGCTAACTAAACTGCAATGACCTTTCCAAGGGGACTTCTGTTCTTTTGAACTAAGTATTGAAGTTCACCTCTTGATGACAACGTAATGTGCAGATCGTGTACAATGATATCAACTGTCCCATTTATTTTTAGAAAATTCTCAATCATTATCTTAAAAGGAAACATTTCCACAAGTAAAAGGCATATACGATTCTTTAAATTAGAATATGGAGATTCAGTCGCTAAGGCAAATAATTGCTTTTGCTTCACTGAATTTGTGCAGAGTTTACTGAAGCAATATCAAAGTCTTTGCCTTAGCAAACGTACACACCATATTCTGTAATATTTGGCTTTAAGGACATGACCTCCTTTCGCCTAGGACAACTGTGTAAACCATTAAGTTCGAATCACAATCACAACATGTGGTGCAAAGTTTTCCAAGGCTTAGATAAGATTATACCATTAGATTTTATACCTGGAAAGCTCGAATCTTGTTTCCCTTCACTTGAACTTGATCTATTTTGTTTTGCTTTACTCACTTTGCATGAAGAATGATGATCATTATACAGATGTTATCATGAGAATGCCAACATCAAATTTAATTGCACTAAAATGAATATTGCAACAAACAATCAAGTGGTCATGTGTACGGTGTAACAAAGCAAAAGCCAGTGTCAAAGAAGTAGAAGATTTTGAATCCTTTCACATGCTGGCTAAATATATAGATGGAAGTTTAATGGAAGTGATCTCTTGAAGTTTCGAATCCTCTATACATTGGACGGAAATTAGGATTTTAGATTAGAACATAAATTCAACTGACCTAATATCTCACTTTCTTGTTTTTCTTTGCCTTTTCTTTCAATGCAGGACTTCGGAGTGCTCATTTCAAGTTGGACCCATCCTCGTGGTTAACGAGCCTTTCACGGTAAAATTATGTTACATTAGCATGACGGATTCATTTTGGTGACTCTATTTTAAGAATAATATCTTTTTACAATTGTTGGATTGATTGCAGATTGATGGTGGCTTAATGACTCCAACCATGAAAATCAGAAGAGACAAGGTTGTATCTCAATTCAAAGAACAAATAGACAATTTATACAAGTGAATTGCCTAATATGGTGTCATTGTGGGCTTGAAAGTGTGTGCTAGTAAATGTGCAAAGTTCTACTAGATGTGCAATTATGAATGGTCAATTGCTTACACCGTCGCTGTGTATTCTTACGATACTAATCTTTTGTTTTTCCCGCTAAGTTCCCTATTGTAATAATGGTGTGGGGCTAACAACATATGATTATATTCCATATTGTTCGAATTTTGTCATCTCAATCTACTCCATGAAAGAGACGATGCTTGTAAGAAGCTGTCATAACGAACAAAGGCAATTGGGTAGAAGCAGCTAGATATGGTAATGACCAAATGTTCTCGAATATTATCACTTGTTGAAGCTATATCATGTATTGTGCTCCTCCTTTGGTATTTTTGTAATAATATAAGATGCTATACTAAATCAATGTGGAAATTAACCATGTTATTGCGTCAAATGGCTTGAAGTCTTATACAGAGAGGTCATGGCTTATTATTGAGAAGTACTTTGCTTTATTATGCATAAAGTAGGAAGTATCTTGGCAGCCTTGGGGTAAAGAATCTGCAACTTTCATTCACGTCTTTGCTTCTCTCTCTTCTGAGAGATTCTTGTTTGACATTTCTATGTCTCTCCCTCCTTTCAATGGAAATGCTTTGCTTATGCAAAATATACGTTTCTTCACAAGAAATTGAGATTCTCAACAACCCTATTTGATGTAGGGAGCTATAATTACTTTTTCCAAAAGTAATGGCTAATAGGAGATGTGTAATCAAACTTTTTATCATTCGATCAAATTAGAGAATCTACCCAGAGTACTATTTGTTTGGGGCCAACCCTCTTACGAAATAGGCTCAAACCAATATTTTTTATATAGTGATGCTTTGGATTATTTTGTTTTCTTTGGGTAATCGTACATAGGATATTCAATTCTGATATCAACTGATGTGAGGATATTTTAATTACTTTTTTCAAACTATAGTCAATAGGAGAGGCGCAATCTCATTTACCATTTTTTTTCTATGTAGACATGGGCAATCTCATTGGCCAATACTTACTGTTGTTGTGTGGTATTTGGTCCTCATTATGTGTTATTTGTGTAAAATTTATATCTAATTAGCACTAATTGGAGTCGACTCTTTGATACAAAAATTAAAAATATTAATCTCGAAACACAAGCTAGAACTGGGCTTTACAAGAAATAAACATTCTACAAAAGGTTCGTTTTTAGTTAGTAGCCATTAATGGTCATGAATGCCTCTCGCTGGCCTTCTCCACCAACTTCAACAATGCGCCAAGCGCCAATTTCGAACCCAAGGCAAGAAACTCCATGCCCACATAATCAAATCCGGCCTAGACCAGAACGTCCCCCTTTATCCCAACACCCTCATTGATATGTATGGAAAATGTGGCTATCCAAATGACGCCCTCCAACTGTTCGACGAAATGCCCGAACGAGACTTGGCCTCATGGGCATCTATTTTCACTGCGCACAACCAAGCCAACCTTTACTACAACACCCTGTCTCTGTTCTCTACCATGTTTTTACTTGATGGCTTCCAACCGGACCATTTTATCTTCTCGAGTCTCGTTAGGGCTTGTGCTAGTTTGAGTGCCTTGAAAATAGGCCAACAAGTGCATGCCCAGTTTGTGGTGTCGCCATTTTCACGTGATGACGTTGTTAAGTCGTCCCTGGTTTATCTTTATGCCAAATGTGGACTGCCTGATACTGCACGTAAAGTTTTTAATTCGATTGTAGCGAAAAATGTGATTTCTTGGACTAGCTTGATATATGGGTATGCGCTGGCGGAGAGGAAGAGTGAGGCTATTGAGCTCTTACGTGATATGCCCGGGAAAAATTTATACTCTTGGACTGCTTTGATATCAGGGTTTGTGCAGAGTGGGCTTTTGGTTGATGCGATTAGGCTTTTTATCGAGATGAGGAGGGATGGAGTTTATATCGAGGATCCGTTTATTCTCTCGAGTATGATTGGTGCTTCGGCTAGCTTAGCTATGTTGGATCTTGGGAGGCAGGTTCACAGATTAGTTGTAGGTTTTGGTTATGAGTTTAGCTTGTTTATTAGTAATGCATTGATTGATATGTATGCTAAGTGTAGTGATGTGTTGGCCGCAGAAAAGATTTTTAGTCATATGAAGAAGAGAGACGTTGTTTCTTGGACCTCTATAATAGTTGGAATGGCACAGCACGGGCAAGCTGATGAAGCATTGTCGTTGTATGATGAGATGACTTCTGTTGGTTTGAAGCCAAATGAAGTGACGTTTGTTGGGTTAATTTATGCCTGTAGTCATGTTGGCTTAGTGAACAAAGGTCGACAACTTTTCAAATCTATGGTCGAGGATTATGGATTAAACCCGTCTCTTCAGCATTATACGTGCTTATTGGATCTTTATAGTAGATCAGGACACCTTGAAGAGGCTGAGAACCTCCTCGACTCAATGCCATTCAAGCCTGATGAAGCCGCATGGGCTGCTTTGTTGAGCGCTTCTAGGCGAGTTGGGAAAAATGAAATGGGAGTTGGAATGGCAAATCATCTGCTGGAACTCGGACCAGAAGATCCATCAACATGTGTATTGCTATCTAATATATATGCTGGTGCTTCTATGTGGGAAAATGTATCGAAAGTGAGGAAAGTTATGGTTGCCATGGAAAGGAAAAAGGAACCTGGTTACAGTTGTGTTAACCTATCAAAGGAGAACCAAGTTTTCTATGCTGGGGAAACAACACATCCTATGAAGGATGAGATTTTTGAACTTCTCATGGAGTTGGATGCCGAAATGAGGAGAAGAGGTTATGTACCTGACACTACTTCAGTTTTGCACGACATGGGACAGCAAGAGAAGGAAAGACAGCTCTTTTGGCATAGTGAGAGATTGGCTGTCGCTTACGGGCTGCTCAAGTCTGTTCCTGGGACAACCATACGGATAGTTAAAAACCTGCGTGTTTGTGGTGATTGTCATGTAGTTCTAAAGTTCATCTGCGGTATTTTGAATAGAGAAATTGTTGTCAGAGATGCCAACAGATTCCATCATTTTAAGGGAGGCATTTGCTCTTGTCGCGACTTCTGGTAATTGTGTGATTTGGAGGTGAAATTAGAAATTGTTGGTTAAATATAAACCCCCTCTTTGAATGTCTCGAGTGTTCATATATCCTTAAAGTTTGAGGTTGTGACTAGGAAGGTAACACATCAAAACTAGTTTCAACTCGAGGAGTTCAATTGTTACATCATTAAATTTCTGAGTGTTGATAACGCATCAGTCATCACATTTTACAAAGATTACATGTCAATCAATAAAACGAACACTTGAAGCAAAACTTGACCGTTTTAGAGAGTGTCCTTGTAGCTCTAGTATTGGAGCAATCAAGTAGTCACACTACTCAAAAGTGTGATCTTGTCCTAAACTCAAGGCCATGATGCCCTAAGCGAGTTGAGTGCATTTTTAATGAAAGAAGCACCCTTCTGAGCAACTCTCACTCATCCACGCATTAGCCTTTTAGGATGAACTGGCATTGAAACAACTGCAAGTACAGCAGAATTGACGCACAACCTACATCACACGACATGTAGCCCAGAGTGAAAAACAGAGTGTAATCGACATGCATTAAGAAATAGATATCTGCCTCATAGTCTACAGTTTATAGGGCTAGTAATTAAGGACTTCGTTTACAATATTATATATCAACTAAACGAGGCTTATAAACCCATCGTATGACCATGACCATTAAATCCACACATCTAACCTTCTTAGACCATGTTAACATCATAATATTTAACTAAACACGCTTATTATGAAGAAAGAAAAACAATATGGCCTATATTTGTATTTCCACAAAGCACACATCAAGACTGGGAGAAGCCTTGAAATCAGTTAGAAGGCCCATTGGCAATTATCCAAGAGTAAGATGCTCCACATTCTCTGTCTTCCTAGGTATTCCCTGGACTGATTTGCTCTCTTCTTGTTCATCATACGAGTGTGACCTAAACTTAGAGCTCGCCTCTTCAGTATCAGAGCATCCCGGTCTTTCAGTTAAAAATTGTTCCCAGAATACATCATTCACCCGGTTCTGGACAGTTGCTGGTGCTTGCTTCTCATTGTGACCCTCATGTGGTGAAGACAAAGTCGGATCATTATCAGAATGAGTTCTGATATCTGGGTGAATATTAGACCTTGGTTCTGTACCAATTTCCTGACCTGAGGGAGCCATCCTAGCTGAACTTTTACTTTTGTTGGGTTCCAACGCAGAAGATGCTAGAGTAAGATTTAGTTGGCAGGAGATAAGACCATCGCCTTCGTCATATGCACTCAAACATCGCTGCAAGGAGTGAAGTTTTGGGCTTTCAGGTCCTGCTTTACACGACAAAGATGAGTCGGATAGGTCCAACTCTTCAGGGACACATAAAACACCCCCGGTTCTAGTGTGCACATCTTTGGACCAGCCCTCCATCCTCCCTTCAGGACTTCCCCCATCTTCATTGGAGCTTTGTGTGCTGTGTGAAAGCAAGTTGATGTCCGAAACAGCAGGTGACAACTCCAGCCTGAGCTTGTTGCAGAAGTCTTGGTGAAAAATGTTCCCAAACTCCGGCCTAGAGCAGCTGTGATTATCAACAAAAATATTTTCCTGAACTGTATGGGGGGAGTCATCAACCAGAGGGAGTCGCCTCTTCTTATTATATGATGAAAAATCCATCGATTCAAGTTTCTGAACAAGGCGTTCAACAAACTCAGGATTCTGAACTGCTTGGTCCAGGAAGGTCAGCAATCTCTCCTGCCGCAGCTCCATGCTACCTATACGTAGTTTTAGGCTTTCCAACTGGACCTTTGCAGCAGACTGTTGTTGTTCAAATTCCGAAATATCTCCTTCAAGAGTAGTCTTTTCAAGTGACAACTTCTCGATTTCTTCCTCAAATGCTGCTCTTTCAGGATCAACAGAACCCTGAGGTTGACTGTGGCTGTGTATAGGCTTTCTGCGATGGATATTCTTAAGAAGATGTTTTTGACCTTTCACAAATTCTTCATTAGCAAATTCCCATTTTTCCGGATCAATTTTCCTAAATCCCTACAAACAAACATGGCTAGGTCATGAATTCAATTCAAGCATTTGAGAATTGAAGGCAAATTAATTAAGCCAACAAACAATTCATTCAGTCAACATGAGATTTACTTCATTTTATTTGGTCTACGGTTTTAGAAAATGATCCAAAATGCAAGGCCCATGAAAATCTCAACAGTATATCGAGAACTTTAAAAGTCACACACAAGAAAAGCAATGGTTTAAGCAAAGAATACATACCATTTAAGGATACAATACAAGAATACAGCACAGTAACCTTGCACATAAAAAGGTATGAAGCATATTAATTATGAGCTCACACTGTTCGAACAAATGATCCCCAAAATATGCAATCCACAGGACATGCTTCATTATTGATTATGCCCCTCGACAAACCATCTATTCAATATTTACTCGCAAGAAACTAAAAGTTGAATTTCACATAAATGATTTGCAATTCGACACTAGTAAACACAAATACACAACCAGGAAATTAATAAGACAGAAGACACCTGGTTAACACCTTCAAAGAAAAAATAAAGGTGCTTGAAAAAGTAAGATTAAGTGGTGAGAAATTAGAGTTGTGTAGGTGAAATGGTACTCGTGGAGTCATTGCATTTACACAAACGTGCTCAGTTGTCTATTTTGCTATATTTTATCTTGTGGTCCAACATTCTTTCATAGCTTCTATAGTGTTTCGTCATGGATTCCTTTGAGTAAGAAATGAAGCCTATGTAGACTTTCATGTTTTTTGGTGGGCAGGGGAAAAGGGAAAAAGGGTTCAAGTATCATTGTTCGTTGTGTTTGAACTCTTGCTTAAAGAGTGAAATCATTTCTGAAAAAACTTCTTTTAGCATCAACAGACTGCAATTAGTTGGCACGGATTTGATCCAGTTTATTGCTCCGGTCCTGAAAGTTCTTTCCTCTAGTTGTTCCATAACATGTTTTGATGTAGAAAGCATTGGAGCATTCGGACAGTCAAAAATCCAAAACTATCAACCGATAGCAGATCTTTATAAACGCATAACTTTTGATATGGGGAAGCATGCAAGTGGGCTTTCGAACTCAACACTGGTGAGAATAGGCTCTGCCCAATTGGAACCGACTTTCGAGGCCTTATTTAGCTTTTCTATGGGTCTATGGTTCACTTTATTATTTTTAAGTAATTTTTTAGCCTTTTATGTATTTTATCCTCTATTGAGTTATGTTGAATCAATATGAATTTTGGGATTTCTTTAATCATGTTATTAGAACTTTTGAAAATTTTGGCAATTATTGGGCTCTTCTAGCTAGTAAATGATTATTAGGGTGTCACAAAGATTCAACAAACAAGGTTAGCATATAATTATAGTAATCTTTTCCATTTTCCTGTTAGTTATCTTTCGAATAACTACATATATAACTACACACATATATGTATTAAGGGAAAATGTGATATTTCTTATTAATCAACAGAATAATCTGCATCTCATTATTAACATTCAAACTGAATGGACTAACTTTGGCAAGTTTGATCATTCTGTCAATCCTTATAAATCAAGGATCAACCCGACCATAATTAAAAGGAATAGGAGACTATCAATTTAATTTTACAGTCATACAATGATTTTCTAAGATTCAAAAGATCATAGATTTCTCGAAACTCCCCCACAAGCGGATGAATAGATGTTATCCATTCCCAACTTGCTTGTGATTGCTTGAAATGAGAGACTGGCTAGTCCGCAAGTTAAAATGTCTGCAGGTTGTCCATTTGTTGAAACATATGGAGTGCATCTTGATCAACTATCCAACTTCTCTTTTATGAAATGTCTATCAACTTCCACATGCTTAGTTTGATCATGTCGAATTGAAATGTGAGCAAGATTGAAAGTAGACTTGTTATCACAATAAAGTTTGATTGGTTCTCACCGCCTGATATTAAGATCTTCAAGAATGATATTCAGCCACAATAGTTCACATATTCCATGCGCCATGGCACTAAATTATAATCCGGCATTTGATCTTGCCACCACCATTTACTTCTTGCTTCTCTAAATCGCCAAGTTTCTTCTGAGCAAGGTAAAATAGCCTGAGGTCGACCTTATATCCACAACAATCCTATCCAATCTGTATCTGTACAGTTTCTAAGCCTAGCTCTGAAATCTTTCTAAACAATATTCCCTTTTCTGCGGTAAACTTAAGATAGTGCAAGATTGTGTTGGAGATGTGTCTCTTTCGAGTCGTGCATAAATTGATTTACTAAACATTCAACGTAGGCTATATCAGCCCTTATGTGTGATAAATAAATCAGTTTGCCAACTAACATCTAGTACTTAATGATCAGGGTTAATAGGTGTATCAAATGGCTTACATCTGAGAATTCCTGACTTTTTGAGAAGATCAAGCACATAATTTCTGGTGATGCAAAGATTCCCTCTTTAGAATGTGCTACTTCAATTCCTAGGAAGTACTTGAGTTATCCAAGCTCCTTTATCTCAAATCCTTCAGCTTGTCATTTTTTAAGTTAGCTTCTTTCTTCTAGATCATTATCAATCACAATTCTTAAGGGTTGGCATGATGATGTATTGATGCCATCTTTTGTTTTGATAAATAACATCAACCAAGCACCTTAAAGTGAGACAGAGAATTTAGAAAATCTCAATTCATACAGCATATTTTAAATTCAGTAACTAATATCTAAATCACAACTACAACTACAGCATCAAATTTGCAACTCCAAAGCCTTCTTTCTATGAATTTAGCATATAAGTTAATAACTTACATAATATCATAAATACTGCAATAACACTCAGTTAAAAAACTACTATACGCGTGTTTTCGCCATAATTCCTACTTATGCACACATGGAAACACACAAATAACAAATACAGGCATTATTCAATACGTATATTAAAAAACTATATTTACATTAAACTGCACAAGGATTGAGAGAACTTATAAAATGCTACTCCATAAATTGGGCATATATTCAGCACACAAATATTATAATTGCGTAAATCTGAGCTCAACCTTTAACACTCACACATACCAAATAAAAAGACACACATGAAACCAATACAAGAATTCTTTAAGGTAATGAATTGAATCAATCCCTATTCAATAAAATTCTGATGAAACCTATAATCCCGTCTAATTAATTTCAATTCAAATGAACAATTCAAAAGTTTTAAATACATTACATCCCAGGCATATATAAATACAGATATAGATACACGTACATAGGTGTTGAGCTGGCGGATGAAGCTTGAGAAGTTGTTGTGCTTGAAGTAGGAGGGAAGGAGGACGCGCGCGAATTCCGGTGGGTTCCACACCACGAAGCTCTTCTTGCTCCCGCTCCACGATACGATGTCGTCCGTCGTCGTGTCGTCAACCATCTCGTACGTCTTCAAGAGAAACGGCGCCGGTCCACCTCCACTTCCTACGCCTCCGCCGCCTGCGGTGGTGGCCACTGGTGCTCCGCCGTCCATTCAGTACTCTATGATCGACCGAGAATGCGTTTGGAGATTCGGGTCTGACTTCTGACTTTTATTTGTCAACGAATTATACTACGGTTGGTGGGTATTAGTAAAACTTGCATTGCAGTCCCTCAATTTTAATATTTTCTGTATTTGGGTCCTTGATATTTTCCTAGTTAGATCCTTCATCTTTAACCTTTTAACTTTGGAATATTTTAATGAAAACATCCAAAAGTATAATCAAAGTATAATTACTAATTATATTCACACAACACATTTTATGTATTACATCATATTTTAATTATATTTAACGTCCTCAATTTTTGCGTATTATAACACTCGTATCTCTAACCTTTTTTTATTGTATTCTTATTTTAAACTTTTCAATAATTAGTACATATTGTGTCTGACAGTGGTTTCCATCCAAAAAACTTGTTTAGAGTGCGTAAAACGACTTATTTATCTATCATATTTAAAAAATACAAAAATACAAAAGTGAAATAATTTTTTTTTTTAATTTCAAAATATGCAAATAGAATACTATCATAAGAATAAGATGTACCAATTAATAGAAACTGAAGAGAAATATTCAATGAAAAAAAGTTTAGAACAAAAGTGTTATAATAAACAAAGATTAAAAACAAAAAAATAATTATTCATACAACACTTTTTATTTTTGTCACTACATTTTAATTACATTTAACATCCTTTAATTAGTACATATTGTGTTTGATAAGAGTTTCCGTTTAAAACATTTGTTAAGAATTCGTAAAAATACTTATTTATCTGTCATATTTAAAAAAAGCTATAGATACAAAAATACGATAAAATATTTTTCTTTATTTCAAAACACGTAAACAAAATATCTGAACAAAAACCATCATTAATAATGAAATTTGAAGATAAAAATTCGATGATAAAAAGTTAAGAATATAATTGCAACAATGAACAAAATTTGAAAATTTTAAGTACAATTAAAATATAATACGCTTATAACAAATTGTAGTGTAAATATAACAACTCTTATAAAAATTATAGTGTGAATATAGCTATCTATAATCAAATTAAATAAAAAGTCAGTCTTACCCTCTAACATAAATAAATAAATAAAAATAGTTTTAAATAGACAATTTGATCACTACCATCCAACTCCGTCAACCTCCCATCTAAACCTGCCCCTTTGTCGGAGGGTATTTTTCTTTTTATTTAATTATTTGATCACTTAACAAATCCCCATTACTTGTCGCATATTATGATCCTACATGAATCAGACAACGAGCATAAGTTAGGCGCGACTGAGAATTACCACCCGGACGCAGAGCAAAATGAAGGGTGAAGTTCTATATAGAAGAAATCTTGAAAACTAAGACACAATACAATAAGAATGAAAACTAGTTTCTGAAATGTTGTAGCAAAAATGCAACATATCAACTTCAACATACTTAATTGATAATATGGTGATAAAATAAACAGGTAAACTCATAAAATGCACGTATTTATGAGTACTATGAATCATCCAAAGCTTGAGATCCCTTGAGATTAAGCTTCCACACCTCTCGTACGTTAGAGGAACCATCAGCAACCTCAGCAACCAGAGAAGCGGTGAAAGAACCTACGAGAAAATTTCACGTTAGCAGATAAGAAGTACAAAAATACTATCCGAAGCTCCTCGAGGGGCAGCTTCAAAATTTCTTATCGATCCTACAAAGTAAAAAATATAAAAATAAAAAGGAAAAACTGGGAAACAGAAAGAAAGAAAATCCAAGAATATGAATTGATGCGGAAATTTACACTGGCCCAGACCAGAAACTCCTTCCAGAATAAGGCATAAGAATAGCCCCAGCGGTTTAGGGACGTTCAAAGATTTCACAACTCAAACCACAGACCAGGCCTCATTTATCTTTTCAAGATTCAAATGATAGATTTTAAACGATAAAAGAATGTAATAGTAGGGAAAACAAAAATTCCATATCGAGACTGCTTCCTACTTTGGCTTTTGAAGCTTATAGTGCAAACAACAAAAGGATTAGTGCCATTCTTCTATTACTAATAAATGCACAAGTATTTCGTCTAGCACATCTTGATAAATATGACATCTTCTTCATGACAGTTACACAAAAGGAAAGTACATGGCCCCCAAAGGAAGAAAAGAACAAAGCAAAGGAATACAACAAATAAAAACCAAATTGAAGTTCCTGGGTACACTAATGAAAAACGTGCTTTGCTAAACATGGACTAGTACTTTAACTACACAAAGGGAAAAGGAAAAAAAGAAACTGACACAAAAACTTCACGTGACATAACTCAGAACCAATAGGAAGCATGATTTAGAACATCGACACTGATCAGAAGACAAGTTTCAGCCTTGGAAATGAAAAGCAATAAAGAAACGAGAAATAGTAAAATGATCCACTCTCCTTTATTGCAGAGCAGACTAGATCTAACAAGCTGAAGCTTACCATCTTTTTCAACCAGAGAGATGAACCGCCTTGATCCTCCTCCCACCCCAAAATAATATTTCTTAGCTGCCATATACACAACTCCATGAGGACTACTCACACACTGATCAAAAGGAAGAAGAAAGAAGCTTAGCAACAAATAAATTATTGAAACAAAAAGGACATTCAAAAACTAAATCAAGAGGCACCTTCTTTATCAGTTTGTAAAGACTAGGGAGGGCAGAAATTGAGTAAACTGTCTCCGCCATGAGAATGATATCATAACCAGCTATCTGATCCAGAGAAGGGATACTTCTAGTGTAATTCTCATCACTAGATACAAAAGGGAGAATGGAATGGACTTCACCCCAGTCACCTGCAAAGAAGCGAGTATCTGCCTGAACGCTGCTGCACTCATTCGCATCTGTAGCCAAGTACTGAGACTTCTTTAGGATATTAGCATTCACGTTGGGAATGGTGAG
Organism: Forsythia viridissima; assembly: GCA_030279155.1. Taxonomy (NCBI): domain Eukaryota; kingdom Viridiplantae; phylum Streptophyta; class Magnoliopsida; order Lamiales; family Oleaceae; genus Forsythia; species Forsythia viridissima. Next base: position 52,673,327 of record CM059037.1, on the reverse strand, counting down.
ATATTGCAAGACCTCTGCATTAAAATCCTGAAAATGTACTGTGGCAGCTCCCTGAGGCAACAAAAAGGATACCGATAAGTTACTTTATTGAGGCAAATCACCATAAAAATCGAAATGCCAATACAAGTCTATTTACCTTTAGGCAAGCAAAGATCCCAGGAAGTCCATGACCACATCCAAGCTGGAAAATGACAAAGGAGATTCTATATGGGTCAGCATGGAAGGGAATGCCCAAACCGCAAGAACTTCATTTCAATCCAGTCAAACATTTGTACAATGACAGGATGGTTATACATATTTCACAGAGGATGAGGATAAAAATTAGATGCACAAGTAATGTAATTCGGAAAGCAAAATTAGTTATACTGGCATCCATTATTCAATCCAAATCAAGTTTCTATTCTTTACAGTACTGTAAGTGATGATTTAATTAACGCTTCCTGAACCATCTAGAAATTTTAGTACTTCTTGAGGGGCCAATTTTCTTGCAGAATAGTATGACTAAATTGGGGAAGTCAGCCTTGATACTGCGTAGAAGTCCTTAATGAGGTGCAATCAACTATTCCTACACTCTCAGATAACTAGAAAGCTTCAGGGTGTTCTATTTATTACATGTGATGGATTAGGTTTGTTCAGAACTATATAACTTTATGTACAAACTGCATTCAGGGATCTCAGTAGGACTACGTGTGACAAACTTCTACAACAGTGAGAGAAAAGGAATGAGTAGATTACAGGAAGAAAATGTCTGCTTCATCTAAATGGGCTTTAAGTTCAACTGTTCCCAGTAAATATTTAGCTGAAAGATATTCAGAAACACTCAAAAGCAATCTTTGAGCAATAGCTTGATTTTCTTATAAGGAGGGTTTCTCTTCACGTGTGTATACACACCCTTCTTTGATAGTGCTATAATACATATAGAAATGAAGTTGGATTCGTCCAATAGAAGATAAAGAAAAACAATTTAGTAAAGTATTTAATATACCTAAATACATACTACAGTATTAAGCCACAGCACCTCAGAAGTTGGTATGTAAAAAAGGTTGGTGGTTTCTTATCCGGTATAACTTAACTGTGAGAAAATCCCCTCGTATAATGATCTCAAATCATTGAATCATATTTTAAGGGTACCTATCAAATTTAAAGGCTTAGTTTTTTAACATGTGGCAAGAAAACAGACTTCCAGTAACTTCAAATGCCTTCACTGCCTAATGTTGATATAGAGAACAGTGAAAAGACGTTACAAAGTTTATTTCTCTACTGAAAACAGTTGAAAGAAATGTGTAAGTAGGTAGAATACTTGATAAAAACCCACTGCTGAAGGTAGGGTTTTGAACTTCATATAAATTTAGTTCTTACATTTTAATTTTCTCAGATATACTTCTTCTCTATCGTATGATTGACAAAACCCCATATATTTAAAAATTTCCCTGTAGTACATTCATAGAAGAAAAGACAAAAGGTTCATGCCGTATAAATTCAAATTGTTAAAACCATGTAGTTACAATTGTTTAATTACTGATATCACATATCTTCCAGAAAAGAATTCTGTAAATGCGCGTATCTACTCTAAAAAATTAGTCTTTTGTCATCTCAAAAATGATATTTGGGATTGTGCATGCAAAGTGATAATCTTAGTTTATTTGAGGACAGGAGCACATTAATAAATATTAGAGCAAGATTTTGGTAATCATTGCTAAGAAAATTTAATTGACAGTGTGCAATCCTTGGATAACATGTCTTTCCAGGTTCTTACACTTGAACATTGCATACACTTGTTCGTAGTTTCTGTGGGGTTAAGTGCAATGTTTAAGTAGTGTTATGATTATTATCGCAGCATTTTTATGTCAAGCAATGATAGCAAATTCAGCATCATTGGGAATATACCAAACACACCCGACTGGTTAGTGTTCTTAATGAAAGAGATTGAATAAACATAGAAATAAATGGATTTTATGAGCAGTAATCATGTAAAGGGCATAAGTAAAGGTTATTGAATCACCTTAGCCATTAGGGGCCCACCTCTAGAATTCTCTTTCCGGCGAATGACAACTGGCCATCTTGCATATCAGATCTAAGGGCTTTGACTAAATCTAGTGAACCCTCCCATAGTTTCAATCCTCCTGCAGCCATAATAAAAAACAAATAACGAAGTCAATGCCAAAACCATCTGTAGAGTACATCTAAACATACATGTTTCTATACACCATTTGCAAGGCACACACATATACATAGTATTCATTTAAATTTAAGTAGTGGCTGGTAAAATTCAAGACAGAAATTATACATACCTTCATATTTACCGGGGACCAAATCCGAATTGGACAATGCAAAAACCTCTTGAGTACTCACCCTTCCCTGCAAGAAATGCAGTATTGAATTCCATAAATACCAGTTTATGCCATATCACTTAAACTCGATCATTACTACATATTGTCCCCTAAACAAATTTCTATTCCATTTTCACCAAATTGTCGACTACAAGTGGAAGAAACCGGGAAAAGGAAAAAGAAAAAAACAAATCCTTTTCCATCTCACTACCTGCATTATACTTCAAAAACCCCGAACTTAGAACATGTTCAGCTAAGATTAAAAATGTAAAAGTTACTTTCAACTAACTTTTTGTTTCGAAACATGTTTCGATAAGTTACTTTTTGTTACTTATAAGTAAATCCGTCAAAATAAGTACCTTTCATATTTCTAACTTTGACCAATTAAATTTAAATTTTACTTTTTCACTTATAAGTAAACTTTTTAGCTTAGCCAAACATGCTCTTAATAGCCCAAAGCAACAAGAACTCAACTTTTTCAGTTTTTACAATTTAAAATCTTCTGCACTCTAATCAATTAAAAAAAGAAACAGAAAAATTTCAACTTCAAGATATTTAAGGTTATCACTTCACCTTGAGCAGTGTAAGCCCATCAAGATTCACAGGTTCCATAGTATACTTCACATTTGCTGAAACCTAATCTTCACAACCCAAACAAACCATTAATACTTGATAAAAATACAGATACAAATATACACAATTTTATTTGCCCATATGTTCATAAAGCAGTACCTCTGAAGGAATTACTTCAACGCAAGGTGGTGGAGGTGGGAGGGGCTTTTCCGGGAAATCAAGAAACCCAAATCCTGAAGTGGGTTTTTCATCAAAGAGACGAAAGGTTTCATGTGATGAATTTGATTGGTTTGACGCCATTGCCTACTGCAGTTTTGAGCCTCAAGAGTTTTGGGTTTTTTGTTTGCCGTAAGAAGGAAACTGAGGTGCGGCCGTGGCCCCTGGGGTCTTTTCGGGTAATTATACTAATCTACAGCTTCTTTTTTTTTTTTTTCTAAGTGGAATTCGACTTTAGACAATTTTAATGGATCGAATAGTTGAGAAAAATGAGAGATAGAATGAGAAAAATTTATTTGAGAGAAGTTTGATTTTGATGAATATGGAGAAGAATATGAAGAAATTGAGGAATTGAGAAAGAGATATGAATTTTCGTTTGAAAGTATGAAAACGTAGTGATGAACAAAGAAGTACTTTTTTTTATAGCAAAGTAAATCTCCTTACGGTCGGTGATTACCATAACACTAGTATACCGCTTTTCTTTGCGGTGAAATCCGATCATAGAGAATTTTAATAGATTGAGAAGTTGAGAAAAATGAGAGAAATAGGGTTTTGTTTGAAGGGATTTTGATTTTGATGAATATGGAGAAGAATATAGAGAAATGGGAAGAATTGAGAGAGATGTATGAGCTTTGGTTTGAGATGATGCAGATGTAGTGACAGATAAATAAGTACTTTTTTTTGTACTTGAAGTAGAATAAATTTTCCTACGGTCGGTGATTATTTGTTGAGTACACTACATTTTAATTGTAATAAAATTCTCGAACTATTGATCACATTTACATTTACGACTAACTTTAATTAGCAAATTTTTATCATCAACTTATTAATTTGCATGTTTTATATTTTTCTTTAATGATAATTTTTGTTCAAAAATTTAATTTAGAGGGCACAAATTTTTTTTGCCTCTAATATTTTTACATAATTAAAATAAATAACAAATACATAATTTTGACAAAATATTTTTCTCTTATTTCAATGCACATTAGTAGCATATTTAGACAAAAATCTTTATCGGAGACAAAATGTGAAAACTAAATGAAAGTTAATGATAAAAATACAATAAAAAAAATTAGAGACATAAGTGTCTAAATATCAAATATTGGAAGGACATTTATTATAATTAAAATGTGGTGTTAATATAATTACCCGTCTTTCCTTATGGTTTGACAATATGGTCTATTCATAAATATATTCTACTAAAGAGAATTTGATTGTTTTGACCCATTTCTGCTCCCTCACCTATTGACCTTCGTATCATTGCAAATTGCAATTGAGACATGTTAATTTACTACTACGATACATCATAAAAGTGTTACAAATTAAAGTTTAATGGCACAATTGTTACAAAATTAAATTTTAGTTACTCGACTAAACTTTTGATGAAAGTTCAGTGACCTCAAACGAAATTTACCATTTGTTACATGTGTCACACAAACAGAATGGGTCCATGGGAACGTTTTAATTTTACAGCAAAAGCCCCAAAAAGTTTCATTTTAATTTTGGGTAAATTTGAGTGTTAGTCGCCAACCTATTGACTTCGTCACAACTTTATCCTCAATGTGTGCTTCTTGTAAGCATGGTTCCTAAGCTCACAGTTTTAGTGTGGTCTTGGTCCTCGGCAACATATTCCATCCATTTAACAATTAAAATGTCAAAATATTTATTAAAAAGACCTTTATTACCTCAATTTTAAAAAGTTAAAAAAAAAATTGAAAAAGTTCATTTCCATCTCCATCTCCATTCCCCCGCCCCAACTCCCCTGTCCAACGAACACGGCTGACGGTTGCATTCCCACTTAAAATCAACCACCTCCACTTCCCTAGTCAAATCCCCACAAATACCATCGGCCCTCTATGGCACTATTTTAACAATCTTCCGCACGTTCTAAAATAAATATTACGTCTATTACATCCTCATTTATTATAGGTGACTCTAAATTTGAATTGTTCTCTAAAGACATGATTTAATATATAAACGTATGAGTGTGGAATATTGGAGCTAAACACCTCCATTAGCGCTTCATAAGTTGTCACATATATGACCTCCAGGTTAACCATACAATATTGTTTAATACTCCTCTAGTTAATGGTTTCATTTTGTAAGTAGAATAGTGAACTAGAAGTAACTTTTTGGGGCTCTAAGGAATGCTGAATGCATTTTTATTAAAACGTGTGAAAGAGAATAAGACACTTTTTTAAAATATAAGCAACTTTTTTCTTTTTTCTTTTTTTAAATGTACAAAAAATGTATATTTGTTGAAAATTGGTTTAAATATGTCAAGAAATTAACTAAGTGTTAAAAATAACGTAAGTGACTCCGTGTCAACTTGGCCAAATATACAAGATCCGACCCAATACGTTTAGGCAAATTTGTTTGCCACTTCGACGCTTCAGAGAAACGGGGATCGACCTGCCCGGGGGTCGAGGGGGTAGCGCCCCTCGTGGGGGCTCGGGGGCAACGCCCCCGGAAAGAAAATTCAGATTTATCTGTATGTTTAAAGGGTATATTTGGTATCTCGAAACCAATATCGAATAAATGAAAAATTACGAATAATGACAAAATCGGGTCAAAGTTTGACCCATGCGATCTCATGGGTAATTTACACTGCGATCGCAACTTGCTTAAATTTTAAGCAGAATGTATTTTGGTCTTTCTATGCGATCGCAGGAGTCAAAGCCTTGCAATCGCATGGTTAAACTGGATCAAGTTCTGTTCTGATTTTTGTACCATGCGATCGCAGCTTGGTAAAACCATGCGATCGCATAGGTTTGCGCGAACAGATATGTCCTTTTGAAGGGTTGCACGATTTGGTTCATTCCTTTTCGTTTTCAACTGATCTCCAACGTTAAAAAAGGCTTGTGGACGTCCATTTTAACAGGGGATTGATACAAAATAGATAAGCAAACACAAAGAACTCATTTCATTATTTCTTAAACCAAGTTTCTTGCATTTGTTGCAAAAATTCTGGTTCTTCATTTCATTCTTCATCCGTTGAAATACAAAACCTATTTTGGTTCGTTGTACTTGAGTTTTTGAAGTGTTACAAAACTCAAGAGAAGTCGTTGTATCTTGGAAGTCAATTGCCAAAGACCGAAGGCACCTTTGCGGGGCAATATTGACTTAAGGACAAAGAGTTCAACTCTTGCCTCGACTATTATTTCTTCCATTTTCGGTTTCTGGTTTCTACTGCTTTGGGTCATTTACACAAATCCGCCAACAATATTTTCTTAGCCAAACATGCTCGTAGTAGAGACAACATATTAAACTAGCATGAAACCGCTATACCTTCAAAGAGAATCAAGCTCCAATACTTTGCATAATACACAGGTTGTCGAGTAATTGTGAGTTCTAAGAATCAGCTTAAACACAAACATATTGAATAACTCATTCAAAAAATTACTGAAAAACAGCAAACACGCTGCTTTCCATTTTATGCTGACAAACAAAAATCAATAAATTTACTGCAGCAGCTACATTGTCGTCTCAGACATCCCCTCAACCTTATTTTCGACGTATTTTGGTCTTCAACAAAGACCATTTCTTCCTCAATGAACACGCCGACCCCTCAACAAAAACTCAAAACTACCGGCCTAACACAAAATTCAGAGAAAAACAATCAATCTGATCAAGTATATGAAGCTTGTCTTCCCTTAGTACCTATACATAGGAGGCTTGTAAGGACCCTCAATTGGTATGCTTAAGTAATCAGACTGGTCTTTAGAAAGCAGAGTGAGCCTAGCACCAAGCTTTCCGAGGTGGAGAGCAGCAACCTTCTCGTCAAGGTTCTTGGGCAAGACGTAAACCTTCTTCTCGTACTTTCCAGTGCTCTTCTCCTTCCACAGCTCAAGTTGTGCAATAACTTGATTAGTGAAAGAGCAAGACATGACGAAGCTAGGGTGCCCTGTCGCACAACCCAAGTTCATTAGTCGACCCTCCGCCAAGATAATAACTCCGGTTAGTGTGTCAGGGAAGACCCATCTGTCTGTTTGAGGCTTGATGGTGATCCTCTTCACACCCGGGAAAGTCTCCAGACCATGCATGTCAATTTCATTGTCAAAGTGTCCAATGTTGCAGACAATCGCATTATTCTTCATCTTTCTCATGTCGCCGACCATAATGATGTCCTTGTTACCAGTGGTGGTTACAAAGATATCAGCTTCAGAAACCACATCCTCAAGGGGCAGAACTTGGAGCCCTTCCATAAGGGCCTGAAGAGCACAGATCGGGTCGATCTCAGTCACTATCACACGGGCACCAGCTTGCTTCAAGGCAGAAGCACAGCCCTTGCCAACATCTCCATAACCGCATACAACTGCAACCTTTCCAGCAATCATGACATCGGTGGCCCTCATCAGTCCATCAGGGAGTGAGTGGCGGCATCCATACAGGTTGTCAAACTGGTTGAAGGAAGATTACACCAGTCTCAGGGCATCAATAAATATATAAACGTAGTGACTTCATATATCCAACATGGCAAGACCAGTAAACGCTTTACAACGTGCTTCATGCATTCGAGTTTTTCAAATACAATCCAATCAATTTGAAAGCAAATCATACAAAACATATGGGACTCTACAAGAACAAGCAACAATAGACTTATCCAACAAATTCTCGATCTGAGGTTGCATTGTCTATATTCAGTATTAGAATGAGTATTACGAATAATTAACTTCATGGTGAAAATCACACTGATGAATCTAGATAGACAAATCAATCAATTTCCAAAGAAATAAGAAGCTACAAGCAATGATTTGAAATCAATGGCATTAATTACCATTAAGCATGATCATTCCCATTTCAATAGCATCAAATCAAATTGAAAACCACATATAATCCTAAAGTAACAGGTACAAACTCTACATGATGGGCGGAAGGAGATCGGTACTCTTTTCCCTGCTGAACAGTTGATGGATACATCTCGTGTCGAATATGCCACTAATTATCCGTGTAATTCTTCTTCCAAATCGTTCTAGGCGAGCGTTATGGAATAGTCCAATTTAGGGGTGGCAATGGACTGAACTGGCTTATGGGTCCAAACTCTAGGCTTGGCGCTCAGGCCTTTGGGCCCAAGGGCCGGGCCTTGCTTGTTGCCCAAAAGTGGGGATCGGTTAAAATTTATTTAAAAAATTCTTACAACAAATATGTTATTCGTACGCCAAATTACAAACACAAGATGATGGATTTACAACAAAAAATTTAAAGGAAAAAATCATTATTACGACAAATTTAGGCAATCCCATAATCGATTGTCCTCTCGTGGGCTCACCGAGCAAGCAGGCTCATCGAGCCTCCAGATCTAGACACATGGGTTCGGCCTGGCCCATTTGACCAAAATTTGAGCTCGGCCCGGATCCAGGCTCGTCTAGAAACGTGTTGCGGGCCGCCTGTACCCGGGCTTTTATGAGCCGGCCAGCGAGCATGGCAAGACGACCGAGCCAATTGCCACCCCTTGTATAATAAGACCCGTGGGATCTTTCAGTTTTTCACAAATGGATTTGTAAACTTAATATATTTATATCATATCTAAAGGACGTGCATGTATTACCTTGCTCTTGGTGACTGAGTCATTGACATTAATAGCAGGAAAAAGCAGGGTTCCATTGGCCTGCATCTGGTACAACCTCTTCACACCAGTGGTAGTCTCCTCAGAAACACCAACAAGCCTCTGCTTCATCCTGTTATACTTCTTGGGATCAATCTTAAGCCCGTCTCGAATGATCGTCAACACAATCTGGAACTCGGCATTATCCGTCGACGCGGGGTCGGGCACTTTTCCGCTTTTCTCGTACTCCTCCTCAGCCTTAACACCCTCATGAATGAGTAGTGTAGCATCACCACCATCATCCACAATCAAATCCGGCCCACCATCAGGGCCCCAGTCGAGGGACCTCTCAGTGCACCACCAGTACTCCTGAAGGGTCTCGCCCTTCCAAGCAAAAACCGCCGCGCTGTCTCTAGCAATGGCGGCGGCGGCGTGATCCTGAGTGGAAAAGATGTTGCACGAACACCATCTCACCTCGGCGCCCAGTGCTGTCAGTGTCTCGATCAAGACTGCAGTTTGGATCGTCATGTGGAGACTTCCGGTGATTCTAGCGCCCTTGAAGGGCTGGAAGGGGCCGAATTCATCCCGACACGATATTAAACCAGGCATTTCGACCTCAGCGAGCTCGATTTCGAGGCGGCCAAAGTCGGCCTGGGACATGTCCTTTACCTTGTACTCGCGGCCAGATGTGGTCTTCTCGACTAAAAGCGCCATGGGATCAGCTAGTATGAATCAAATTTTCAGTTTATAGATCTGGGATTTGAGAATTGAGATTAATCCAAGAACAGAATGCGAAATGTGGGCAAGAGGAAATGAAGTGAGGGAGGGAAATATATAGATTTGGTGAAAAAGATTTGAGGTCTGATTTATGGTGCAGATTATTTTAAGTTAAATTGAAAAATGAAATTATTTTTTAAGAATTTATATTATAAATTGGCGAATGTGTGAATAAAAAGTAGATTATAAGATGTAGTTCCTATAAAATATGTGGATAAAAAATATATTTGACTAATTTAATTAAGTAAAATTTTAATTTAAGCATTTCCAAATACGTGCTAATTATGTAATTTTTTTTTACTGATAGCTTCCAAACATGAATATGACTTATTTTAATAGTAAAATGATGATTATTTTTAATATAAATAATTTCTTTATTTTTACTTTAAGCAATAAAATATTATTTATTTTATAAGTTGCTTATTTATTTATAAATAAACTTACGTATAAGTTATTTTAGCTAAATATAATAAAGAAGTTTGAAATAACTAAGCACGTGTTTGGTGGTGCTTAAATTACAATTTATCCACACATTTCATAGAACCACAACTTACAACCCATTTTTTATCTATATATTCATTCAAAGGTCATAATATAAGCACTTAAAAAATAATTTCAACACTATCAAACATACACTAGATCAGGCATTGTTTGTCCTTCTTAAAGATCTAGACTTTGGCTGATTGGAATTCCTTGCTTCAAGGCCGAAAATTGATGCCATTGAGAAGGGTGTGTATTAAACGTGAGCACATAGAGAGAGTGAATCCAGGGTTATTTGGAATCAGTCCCCGTGGGTTATTAAAAAGTAACTTTTTAACCACAACCAAACATTTCCATATGACTAATCTACGAAGATTGTGTGCTTTAATCAAGAATATTGGATCTTCCTGCGTAAACACATCAAAAATGTTGTTAGCACTTGAAAAGCATGGAATTCGCACACATTTTGCCTAAAAGATTTGGAAACAATGATGAACCAATGGGTAACGCAGACTTGTATTGAGACTTGAGAGCAAGCAAAAATATAACTGATTCATAAGAACAAGGGGAAAAGCATCGAAACACGACTACAGTTCCTAAGCTAATAAAGTTGTCATGCCTATAGAGACAAGATAAAAAGCTGCGGTAAGATTAAAATCCGGTGTTCCCTCCACGCCCACCAAACCGACCACCAAAACCACCAGAATTGTTGAAGTTACTGCGAGGTGCCCTCTCTTCAGCGACACTAACCCGGACATTCCTCCCATTCAAATCCTGCAGGGCAAAAGTGAAGACATGGGTAAAATAAGGAGAATAGCAGCAGCATATGGAACGCATGGAGAAGTTACGTAATTCCTGAAACTCACCTGTCCATCCATGGCTGACAGAGCCGACCTAGCAGATTCCTCAGATGAGAAATTCACGAACCCAAATCCTTTTGACCTCCCGGTATCTCTGTCCATGATAACTTTGGCTGTACGGGAAAAAAAATTGTAACTTTGAAGGTGCAAGTGTCACTCCAAAGTTAAAGCAGCATTTAAAAGATAACTAGTTTTTCAAACCAGTAAGTACTATCCTATCGAGTGATTGTAACACAGATTTCCAAGAGAGAACCTACAAATATGCAAATTGAATATGAACTGGAAATTCAACTACTACGGAGCAGTTTTCGGGAATACCCTGACCCAAACAATCATGCACCTGGGAATAATGCCTTAGGACGCTCAATAAAATAGTAATCAGCTCATTTTACCGTCGTTACTTTTCTTGAAAGAAAAGCGGCTGAGTCAACAAAGGTAAACATCTCATTAACCAATCAAACAAGTTAGAAAACCAATTGAATCTAGTCAGTAAGCTATGAAACCGAACACTACAACATTTTAAAGTTGACAAAGCTTAATACAAGAGGACCCGATCAAAATATAATACAAAACAAACATTTATATAAATAAACTTCGCAACTGATCTGCAACAGATAAGCCACACCACTAGCAAGAATATATCAAGCTAGTAAAATAGATCAATCAAAATAAATGTTGTCAATCGAGGCACATTAACTCCCATAGCGTAATCTATGTTTTAAATTGCAAGAAAGAGTGCTAATGACACTTATTTTAGAAAACAAAAAACAAAGTATACACTAGCAAGCACCAAGCAGCAGGAAAAAAAGCAGGTCAACATGTTACTCATCTGTATCTATATGACATATGCTGCTGCTCTATCACGTTCCTAATTCTTAGTATCAAAAACTTGAGGACAAGTGGACTAAACTGAGGGGAGAACAGATGCCCGGGCAAACTGAAAGTTCCCAGACATTAGATTCTATCAAACGCCAGTTTTTCTTTCTGTGCATCACACACACACACGTGTACATGGGAACACACATACATCACATGTACAAATAGATAAACAAAAATGTGATCTGAATGAGCAAAAATTACAGAAACGATGTAAATGTATGTTCCATTTGCACCAGAACCTTTGCATAGAAATTCATACATGCTATATACAACGCTCTAACTTTATGTAGGAGTTCAAATTGTGTGCCAAACTGTAAGTTATATGCCGCGGTAGGACTCACCGTCAACAACATCACCAAAGCAAGAAAATGCTTCTCTGAGAGACTGGTCATCAGAATCAAAGGAAAGCCCTGGTAGAACAACAACAAAAAAATTGTTCACGAATCATAGAAAAAACAAATTTATACCAAAATGTTTATAGATCATTTGAAAATGGCATTTTCATGCTGATACCTCCAACAAAAAGCTTCGTAGACATGCAACGTATGGCATTATAAATTGAAACTTTTACATTCAGTGCACTGTTGTCAGAAATTGTCTGCCTCAACAGGCTCCCGAATTTGTTGCAGAGTGCCATTTACACCAGAAACTGCAAGAAGAAATACAAAACCTCAAGGGGCAGTCCGTGCGAACAATTGACAAATCAACTACTAATGAAAATTCCATTAGATTGAGAATGGCATGCATATATAAAGATCTTTCCATATGTACTCAGACAATTTTATGCAAGCAATTTGACCAGAGCCATGCAATCACTTTCATATTATTATTTTAAAATAATCAGAAATGCTTTAGAGAACACTTGCAAAATTATAGTCAAAAATAAAATAACAGTCGCTTCACTAGAGAGGTGAAATATAACAGATAGCACTCATTTCTTGGGTGAATGAACCGAATAAACTTGAAAAATACACAAAAGTTAAAAAGAGAAACCCTTATGCGTATAACCTCCACCGTAATTTTCAAAACCCAGAAAGCTCATATATCTAATAATTCAATCGAACAAACTAAATTGACTTCAATCACAAACATTATAGCTTTGTTTGCGTAATACAGAAAAATCATTACACGAAAAACTACTAACACAAGGTTCATTCGTTTATACATATAAACTTTTGTACTTCAAACAAAAACTGAAACTTATAAAGGATACTTACAAAAACTTGCAGACTATCAGAAACAATGACATTAGTGAATGAATCTTATTATGGTCTACTAAAGAACTTTTCATATTGCTTGAGATCTTAAACAGATAATAAAACAGAACATCAAATATAAAAAGCAAGAAAATAATCACAAATGAAAAAAGAGCCCCGGTAGAAAATTTTATGAAAATGATAAATTAAACTTGAATTGATGAAAAATAACTGCATAAAACTCATACAAGATCACAGTATAAAAACAAAAAAAAAAAAAAAAAAAAACTACTAATTTTCAATCTCCCACTAATTATGAAAGCTGGAATTGTGAATGCATAACAAATAAGAAAAAATATGAATAATCATCAAGAAACAAACTCAGTTAAGAAATGAATCCTCCGAGGGTCTAAGGACACAGAAAATTTGAGTAGCGGCCAGGGTTTATGCTACTCCACTCTTTGCTAACGATCAATGACGCAATATAGCTTGGGACAGTGTATATGTGACAATCGGGCCATGGGCCTAATGTTTGTGTGGGCTAATTTTATGGATGACTTAGTATGGGCCTAATGTTTTTATATGAGATAATTAGCTAATATACCTACTTTTTCAAAAAATATCAAAATATACTCTATTTTAAATTTTATTAATATATACCCTAAACAAAAAAATACTTAATGAAAAATACATCTTTTATATTATATAAATATTTGCCAAACCCTAATTCTATTTTAATTCATTCACTAACCAAAATTCTCAACACCCCAACCACCTCCACCTTCCACCTTCCACCTTCCACCATCTTCGGCGGCTTCCACAACCACCGCCGCCGATGCTTCCACCACCAATCATCACCATCTTCTTTGCCGTAACCATCTCCATTGACTGCTGCCACATTTTAATATTTAATTTCTGATCTGAAAAATTTTAGATCTAATTTCAGATCTGAAAACTAAATTCGCCGTCGTCGGAAGTTGCCATCTCATTCCACCACCAGTCTTGCAGATCCAGATATGTACAAATCTAGATCAGCGCAGTCAAGCCGACCGCCACCGCCACCATCGATGTCTTCCAATATTTCTGCTTCTTTCTCTTTCCATTTTCGGCAATCAGGATCGTCCAATCCTGGGTCCTTGGGTTCTTTAGTGCTCAGTCCAGTAGTGTTCAGACCAAGAGAGGGTGAGTTCTTGTCCGTCGGAGTTGATTCGGCGGTGTTGCACAAGGCCGACGTATTATTTGACTCGGTTGTGAATCGAAAATGGTGGTAGTGGAGGAGGCAAAGGCGGAGAAGGGGTAAAGCTCTGAGGAGCGTTGCAGCCGTTCGTATAACCGTGGACAATGCTAAAGACGCTTTTACAATAAACCTAGGCAGCCAAGTTTTTTTCTTCTTCTTCCCGGCGAGGTGTTAATAATTTAAAAGGACAATACGTGTTTAATAATTTGGTCTGTTTAATTCCAATTGGATTTGCTGTGTGTCAGAAGCCGCCTAGTCCACGTGGGTCTAAACAAATTGGAGAATTGCTAGCCACTGAAATAGTGAAATAGATCACATATCAATAGTTGAAAGACCAAAAGTTACTTTTGTGTTCTTACCCATATCTTCTCTTTTGTATCCATTGGATATGTTTTTGACCTACTATCATAGACATTTTTCAACAACAAAAATATGTAGATTTTGTAATGATGAATTTAATAGACATGGTTGGACTTGATGGTGGTAGTTTATGGCAGTTGATGTTGGTGGTGGTGATTGGATTGTTGGTGGGGACCACATGTGGTGGTGGTATTCAAGTATAGTTGGTGGTGGTAACATGTGTTAATATAATTTAAATTAGAGTAACATATGTGTTATCATAATTTAAATTAGTTGTAGTGGTAAAGTATGGTAAATGGTGGTGTGATGTTTGTAACACAAGTGTTACTCTAATTTTAATTATAGTAACGCATGTATTACCTTCATTTAAATTAGTAGTGGTGAAACGGTGGCAATGTTGGTAGTGGTAACACTTGTGTTATTCTAATTTAAAATATGGTAACACGTGTGTTACCACATTTTGTGGTGGATGTGATTATAGTTGTAGATTGTGGTAGTGAATTTGAACCCGATTGTTGTTGTGGTGGTGGTGGTGGTATAAAACGAGTGGTAATAGTGGTAGAATGCAATTGATAATAGTAACACATATGTTACTAGTGTAAAATTATTGATTTTAATGAAAATGGTGAAATAACATATACGTTACTTATATAAAAATGTTGTTTTCAAAAAAAAAATTGAAATATGAATTTTAAATAAAAATAATGTATTTTCTTAAAAACTATAAAAAGAAGATAAATTATAAATTATTAATTACTGATTTTAATGGAGACGGAGAAATAAAATATAGTAACACATATGTTACCCGTATAAAAATGTTGTTTTTAAATGAAAAAATTTAAAATATTGATTTTAAATGAAGCTAATGTATTTTTTAAAAAAAATTATAAAATGATATAAATTGTAAAGTATTGATTTTAATTAAAATGATGAAGTAACACATATGTTACACGTGTTGAAATCTGTTATCAAATGAAAATTTGAAAATTTGATTTTAAATGAAAATTATATATTTTTAAAAAAATTATAAAACGAGAAAAATTGTAAAATATTGGTTTTAATGAAAAATAAGGAAGTATCATACAGTATAACATATATGTTACTCATGTAAAAATGTTGTTTTTCAATGAAAAATTAAAATATTAATTTTAAATGAAAATAATATATTTTTTAAAAAATAATAAAATGAGTAAATTATAAAGTATTAATTTCAATGAAAATGATGAAGTAACACATGTTTCTCGTGTAAAAATATTATTTTTCAAATGAAAAATTAAAATATTGATTTCATAAAAGTAATATATTTTTAAACAATTATCAAAGAAAATAAATTGTTAAATATAATTATTATTATTATTATTATATTTGAAATAGTATACAAATATGATAGTTGGTGGTGGTAACACGTGTTAATCTAATTTAAATTAGAGTAACATATGTGTTACCAAAATTTAAATTAGTTGTGGTGGTAGAGTAAGGTAAATAGTGGTGCTGGTGTTGGTTTAAGACGAGAAGTGGCAGTGGTAGAAGACGAATGGTAATAGTAACACATATGTTACCAGTGTAAAATTATTGGTTTTAATGAAAATAATAAAATAACATATACGTTACTCATGTAAAAATGTTCTTTTCAAAAAAATTGAAATATGAATTTTAAATGAAAATAATGTATTTTCTTAAAAACTATAAAAAGAAGATAAATTATAAATTATTGATTTTAATGGAGACGAAGAAATAACATATAGTAACACATATGTTACCCGTGTAAAAATGTTGTTTTTAAATGAAAAAATTTAAAATATTGATTTTAAAAGAAGTTAATGTGTTTTTAAAAAAATTATAAAATGATATAAATTGTAAAGTATTGATTTTAATTAGAATGATGAAGTATCACATATGGTAACACATATGTTACATGTGTTGAAATATGGTTTCAAATGAAAATTATATATTTTGAAAAAAATTATAAAAAGAGAGAGATTTTAAAATGTTGATTTTAATGAAAAATGAGGAAGTAACATATTTGTTATCCATGTAAAAATGTTGTTTTTCAATAAAATATTAAAATATTAATTTTAAATAAAAATAATATATTTTTTAAAAAAATAATAAAATGAGTAAATCATAAAGTATTGATTTCAATGAAAATGATGAAATAACACGTATGTTACTCGGGTAAAAATATTATTTTTCAAATGAAAAAAATTGAAATATTGATTTCATGAAAGTAATGTATTTTTAAACAATTATCAAAGAAAATAAATTGTAAAATATAATTATAATTATTATTATATTTTAAAATAGTATACAAATATGATAGTTGGTGGTGGTAACACGTGTTAATCTAATTTAAATTCGAGTAACATATGTGTTACCATAATTTAAATTAGTTGTGGTGGTAGAGTAGGATAAATGTTGGTGCTGATGGATATATGAGACGAGTGCTGGTAGTGGTAGAAGGCGATTGGTAATAGTAACACATATGTTACCAGTGTAGAAATTATTGAGTTTAATGAAAATGATAAAATAACACATATGTTACTCGTGTAAAAATGTTGTTTTCAAATAAAAAATTGAAATATGAATTTTAAATGAAAATAATGTATTTTCTTAAAAACTATAAAAAGAAGTTAAAGTGTCAAATTGATTTTAATGAAATTGAGAAAGTAACATAGGTTAACAAATATGGTAACATATATGTTACCCACGTAAAAGTATTGTTTTCAAAATTAAAATTTGAAAATATTTGATTTTAGACTAAACTAATGTAGTTTTTAAAAAATATTTACGGGATAAATCATAAAATAACACTTGTATTGAAAATGAGGAAGTAACATAGGATAACACGTGTGATAACATATGTGTTACCCGTGTCAAATTAATTTTGATGAAATTGAAGAAGTAATATAGGTTAACAAATACGGTAAAATATATGTTACCGGCATAAAAGTACTGTTTTATAAAATAAAATTTGAAAATATTTTATTTTTGACAAATTAATGTATTTTTTAAAGATATTTACATAGAGATTAATAATAAAATTACAATTGTATTGAAAATAAAGAAGTAACATAGGGTAACACATGTGGTAACATATGTGTTACCCGTGTCAAATTGATTTTAATGAAATTGAGGAAGTAACATATGTTAACAAATACAGTAACATGTATGTTACTCACGTAAAAGTATGGTTTTCAATAATAAAAATTTGGAAATATTTGATTTTAAACCAAATAAATGTAGTTTTTAAAAAATATTTATAAGGAGATAAATCATAAAATATCAATTGTATTGAAATGAGGAAGTAACACACATATGTTACCCGTGTTAAATTGATTTTAATGAAATTGAGGAAATAGCATAGGTTAAGAAATACGGTAACATATATGTTACCCACGTAAAAGTTTTGTTTTCAAAATTAAAATTTGGAAATATTTGATTTTAGACCAAACTAATGTAGTTTTTAAAAAACATTTACAAGGAGATAAATCATAAAATAGCAATTGTATTAAAAATGAGAAAGTAACATAGGGTAACACATGTGGTAACATATGTGTTACCCGTATCAAATTGATTTTAATGGTATTGAAGAAGTAACATATGTTAACAAATACAGTAACATATATGTTACCTACATAAAAGTATTGTTTTTAAAAATAAAAATTGAAAATATTTGATTTTAGACCAACATTTACAAAGAGATAAATTATAAAATAGCAATTGTAGTGAAAATGATGAAGTAATATAGGGTAACACATGTGGTAACATATGTGTTATTCGTGTCAAATTGATTTTAATGAAATTGAGGAATTAGCATATGGTAACAAATTTAGTAACATATATGTTACCTGCGTAAAAGAATTGTTTTTTTGAAAAATAAAATTTTGAAATATTTGATTTTAGACCAAACAAATGTAGTTTTTGAAAAACATTTACAAGGAGATAAATTATAAGATAACGATTATAAAGTGTTTTTAAAATAATTACAAAGTATTGATTTTATTGCAAATGAGCAAATAACACATAGTGACATAACAATTTGATCTTCTCCACTCAGTAGGGGGATTTATTTAGCCCACTGAATATTTGGATGAATAAAATGTGTTTGATATTAAAGTCAAACACTCTACCAATGCCCACTGGACACTTGTCCAGTTGGCAAAATAATTCTCCCCAATAGATGGAGGAGAACAGTCCTGAAGTAACATATATGTTACTAGTATAAAAATGTTGTTTTTAAATAAAAAATTGAAATATTGATTTTAAACGTAAAGAATGTATTTTTAAAAAATTTATAAAAATAGAGAAATGGTAAAATATTGATTTTAATGAAAAATAAAGAAGTAACATATATGTTACCCGTGTAAAAAAGTTGTTTTAAAACAAAAAATTTGAAATATTAATTTTAAAGAAAAATAATGTATTTTTTAAATAATTATAAACTATTGATTTTATTGCAAATGAGCAAGTAACACATAGTAATATATATGTTACTAGTATAAAAATATTTTTTTAAAATGAAAATTTGAAATATTGATTTTAAATGAAAATAATGTATTTTTAAAAAATTTATAAAAATAGAGAAATGGTAAAATATTGATTTTAATGAAAAATGAGGAAGTAACATATATGTTACCCGTGTAAAAATGTTGTTTTAAAATAAAAAAAAATTGAAATTTTAATTTTAAAGAAATATAACGAATTTTTTAAATAATTATAAAATATTGATTTTATTGCAAATGAGCAAGTAACACATAGTAACATATAATATTTTTTTAAAATGAAAAATTGAAAAATTGATTTTAAATGAAAATAATATATTTTTAAAATATTAATTAAATTAGAGAAATGGTAAAATATTGATTCTAATGAAATATGAAGAAGTAACATATATAGTAACATATAGTAACATCTATGTTACCATGTAAAAATATTGTTTTTCAATTAAAAATTAAAATATTAATTTTAAATGAAAATAACATATTTTTTAAAAAATAATAAAATGAGTAAATTATAAAGTATTAATTTCAATGAAAATGATGAAATAACACATATGTTAGTCGTATAAAAATATTATTTTTCAAATGAAAAAATAAAAATATTGATTTTATGAAAATACTGTATTTTTAAACAATTATCAAAGAAAATAATTGTAAAATATGATTATAGTTATTATTATATTTAAAATAATATACAAATATGATAGTAGGTGGTGGTAACACGTGTTAATTTAATTTAAATTAAAGTAACATATGTGTACCATAATTTAAAACAGTATACAAATATTTATTTTGTTCGTTTAGATGAAAATTCGAGTGTAAAGTCAAAGATTTAATTGAAAGTGTACTTATTTTGACCACTAAAATTACACTTATTTTGGCCACTAAAATCAAGGATTTGGAGGACCAAACTTTGAACATGTATAAAGTTGAAGGACCTAAGATGCAAATTTTAGAGGACTTAACTGAAAGATAATTAAAAATTTGGGGACCAAAGTATAAAGATATAAAAAGTTGAAGGACCTAAGATGCAATTTTTGGAAGACTTAACTGAAAGATAATTAAAAATTTGGGGACTAAAGTGTAAAGATGTAAAAGATTAAGGACCTAAGATGTAATTTTTGGATGACTTAATTAAAATATAATTGAAAATATAAGGACTAAAGTGAATATTATATAAAGTACATAGACTATTATACAATAAATAAATGCCACATCATCATTCCACATTATAAAATATTTTTTTTAATTAAATGGGGTATTTTTTAAATCAAACTAAGAAAATGAGGTATTTTTTGAATAATAAAAAAAAGAGGTATTTTTCAACTTTTTTACAAAAAGTAGGGCTCTTGTCAACTTTGCCCTTTTTATATTGACTAGTATATACTGTTTACCTGAGATCCAATCCTACAATATGAATGTTTAATTTCTAATAGATAAATTTTGTAAAAGAGAATCTAAACTATTTATAACAATCGATCTAAGACTAATTCAAATATAAATTACATCTTAAAATATAGAATAAATAAAATTTTACCCTCTATTGCAAACATTCACTCCTTCCCTTTTAAAAAAAAACCAAATATTTCGATAAACTGACTGGATAGATTGGTTCAATCGAGAATCGATTCGGTACAAAACCACTTAAAATAAATTAAAAATCGATCAGTTCACCTAAAATTTTTATTTTCTTTTAAAATATTTTTCTCACTAGGGAAGTACACAAACCCCAAATATATGCCCTTTCATATGCAAATTATTCTTACAGGTCCTCACATGAATAGACGAAATTATGTATGGAAATAAGGAAGGGACAGGTGGACACGTGTAGAAGAGTATGAGGTGATCAATCCCTTATTGGTGCCACGTGGCGGTGAAAAAATTGTGTACACCAAAAATGAGAAGTTGGCAAGGGAACGGGGAACCAACCCACATGTGCTTATGCCAATGGCTTTTCTTTTCTCAGCTATATTACACTTTCACGCGCCTCTAATCGTTTTAAAATATATATAGTCGGTCGATTGAACTGAAAAAATTGAGAATCAAATTGATTTTAGGTTAAATTTTGAAATTAACGAGCAGTTAAAAACAAAAAAAAAAAAATTTATTATATTCTTCATATTTTTTACTAGCAGTTTGACATTTGACTTTTGATCCTTTACATTTTTCGAATTGATTTTTCAAGTCGATTTTTAAACACATGTATGGTAACTAATATTTATATGAAATTTTAAAAAGAAATTGGCATAAATAGTCTCTAGTGTATGTCTATAGTGTGCAAATGGTCTCTAACTTTTCATTTTTAATAGAGTGGTTCTTAACTTATCCATTTAAGTGCACAATTAGTCATTTTGGACAAATTTTGTTAAAAAACTCCATTAGTTTCGAGAGTGGGTTAAACTCTCCTTTTATTTGTCTTTGTTGAAATGGGTAAAATTGTCAAGTGTTATATTTTCTCTTTCTTTTATCTTCTTTTATCTTTCGGATAGAGTAAAGATGAACAATTTTACTGAGTTCTACAAGATAAGGATGTTAACTCAAAGAGTATCTCTTTTCCAACAGCTTAGATTACTACATGAATGTTTTACCCTTCGGAAGCTTTTTATACATGGGACGGCTCACAAACATTTCATGATGTTTCTACTGAGAATCCCAGGCCTAAGAGATGTCCAATAGAGAGAGGACTATTATCCAGCACTAGAGAATGATATGAGTGTTGGCGAATTTGTGTAAATGACCCAAAGCAGTAGGAATCAGAAACCGAAATATATGGAAATGATGAATATAAATCGAGGCAAGAATTGAACTCTTTGTCCTTAAGTCAATATTGCCCCGCAAAGGTGTCTTCGGTTTTTGGCAATTGACTCCCAAGATACAACGACTTCGCTTGAGTTTTGTAGCACTTCAAAAACTCAAGTACAGCGAACCAAAATAGGTTTTGAACTCAAGTATAGCGAACCAAAATATGTTTTGTACTCCAACGGATGAAGAATGAAATGAAGAACCATAATTTCTGCAACAAATGCAAGAAACTTGGTTTAAGAAATAATGAAATGAGTTCTTTGTGTTTGCTTATCTATTCTGTATCAATTCTCTGTCAAAATTGGACGTCCACAGGTCCTATTTAACGCTGAAGATCAGTTGAAAATGAAAAGGAATGAACCAAATTATGCAACACTTCAAAAGGACATGTCTGTTCACGCAAACCTATGCGATCGCATGGTTTAACCAAGCTGCGATCGCAAGATACAAAAAATAGAACAGAACTTCATCTAGATTAACCATGAGATCGCAATGCTTTGCCTCCTGCGATCGCATAGAAGGACCAAAATACATTTTGCTTAAAATTTAAGCAAGTTGCGATCGCAGTGTAAATTAACCATGCGATCGCATGGTCAAACTTTGACCCGATTTTGTCTTTTTTCGTAATTTCTCATTCATTCGATATTGGTTTCGAGATACTAAATATACCATTTAAACATGCAGATAAATCTGAATTTTCTTTTCGGGGGCGTTGCCCCCTCAACCCCCGCGACCTGACCGGGCAGGTCGATCCCCATTTCCCCGAAGCGTCGAAGTGGCAAACAAATTTGCCTAAACGGATTGGGTCGGGTCTTGTATATTTGGCCAAGTTGACACGTAGTCACTTTCGTTATTTTTAACACTTAGTTAATTTCTCGACATATTTAAACCAATTTTCAACAATCAGTATAGAGATGAGGGCAGACTCGTGCAGCCACTTTGAGGTTGCTGTAAATAGGTGCTAGACTCCTGATTGATGCAATGGATATTTGGAAAACTCGACATCCAATTATCGTAACTATGTTCTATTTTGCTCTACTAACTTTGAGAAGATAATTTTGTTACATTCCAATTTTGACAATATGATTCGTACAATATGCTTGACAATTCTGATGCTGCTACTAATTCCAACAGTAGAAGGTCCATTTTTCTTTGATTTCACAACAAATATGAACTTTTTTCCCACGTTGATATTGAAAGGAGAATATAAAATATTCTATAGAACTGGAAAATCACGCAAAAGCTTACAATTTGAGCTGGAAATATTGTTCATAAACCTTATCTATGTTACTATTCTATACAAAGGAACATGCCGCATTAGCAAAGTAGAGTTTGAGATTTCTCTAGAAAATAAAAAAAAAGAGAAAAAATAATACTTTACGATTTTACCCCCTTCAATAAAGACAAATAAAAGGAGAATTTAATCCACTCGTGAAACTAACGGGTCTTTTTAACGAAATATGTCGAAAAAGACCAATTGCGCACCTAAATGGATAGGTTAGGGACCACTCAAAAAAAAAATGAAAGGTTAGGACCATATGTGGCACTATAGGCATACGTTATGAACTATTTGCGCCAATTTTTCAATTTTAAATAAATATTTTATTTGCCACTAGAGTTTTTAACAGTTTCACAAATGGTCACTCGATTAAAAAAAATTAATATAAAACCATACTTATCATTGTTAGATGCCATAATGGGCTATAGGGATCGCAACATGGCGGGTCGGGGCCGGGGCGGCCCTCCCCGTCGAGGAATCCCCATACCCGCCCCATTTCCCGTTTAAAGTTGGGCGGGGCGGCTTCCTGCCTCGTTTAATATTTATATATATATATGAAATTTTGTATTTTGTAACAATGATTTTCATTTAGAGTAATATATGAAATTATGAATTATGAAATGGAGAATTAAAATTAATTCTAAATGGTGTTGTTATAATTTAAAAATAAATTGTGTATACTATGTTTACTAAACAAAATGAAAAAAATGCAAATCAATACGTCTTGGTGTGGTGGTTAGAAATTGTGAATCAATGTTTATACTTCGAGTTCGACTTCTTTAACACTCATTTCATCAATTTTTTAAAAAAATAAAAATTTCGGGGACCTGCCCGGAACCCGCCTCAGGACAATTTTCCCCGCCCCGAATACCCGATTATCCGGGGTGGAGAAATTCTAAACGGGATGGGGACGGAGCAAATTGCCATCCCTAATGGGCTAACATACGGTATTGTGTTCGTCACATAAGAATCATCATTTTTCTATAATAAAAATTTTACGGGTCAACAACGATTCAGAGTTCTAAAAATTAGGTCTAGTATTATCTTAATTAACTCAAATTAGCTCGCTCTTGACACGTACAAATTTTTTATTGTGAAAATAAAATAATATCTTGCATGGCATATGAAATAATATTTATTAGTCTATTTTGAAACTTAATGCCAAGATGTAAAGTTTTAGGATAATTTTTTTAATTGCGTAACTATTTATAAAACTGTTATAAATTTTAACGATTAAGATAATAAGAAGTTTTTAAAATTTCTTACAAGTAAAAGTTATCATTGGTGAAATTTAAAACCCTAAAACCTATACAATAACTTATAAGATATTATTTAAAGCATGATTCCATGACATGCAATATTTAAAAAAACTCCACTTTTAGTCATTGTTCTAAAAAGTCCGTCTAAATGGCGCCTAAGCTTGAGGCGCGACCTTCACGTTTAGCCATATCTCACATTTTGCTCTCGTTTTGCACTTGTCTCGTTTTTGCCTAGGTTTCGCTTAGGTCCAAAAGTTTGAAGTTCGACTTCTACATTTAGTCATATTTTATGCTTTTTAGAACACTACTTTTAATCTTAAATTAATGGTTTTCATTGTTATTTTATTACTACGAGTTTTTTCGTCAATAATATTTATTTTTAATTTTATTATTTTATTTTAGTGACAAAATCTAAATCAGTAAATTAAGTTTATTAAAAATTAATATTTTAGCGATTACCGATAGAAAAAAATTGATATAGAGATTTTGTTGATAAAACTAATATTAATGAAAGTTCCTAAAATTAGAAGCCTTATTTAGACGTGAGATAGACAACTATCGTATTTGGTTAGAGATTGAGCCGACTCTATTTGCATGCTTGAAACTTATCATATTTCTCTTCACTTGATTAGAGAACGAAATTTTATGATATTGATTTTTGTTCTTCCAAGTAGTATAATATTGGTTGCATGCATGTCGTACGTATTATAAACATTTAATTGAACTTACGATACTCCGTGAAAGAGTAATGAAATAATGATAGAAGTTAACATTAGTACTATATAATATTGAGCAAATCTGTTTACGAGCTTAAAATAATTTATTGCTTTGCGAAGCTTTTTTTTTCCTTTTTATATTTTTTGTAAAAAATTTCATACTTAAATGAGTGAACAAATATTCTTTATTGCCATTTTCTTGTAATAAATTCACAAATAAAATTAATGAAAGAATTTTCATTTTTAGTTGACTAAAACAAAAGAATAATGATATTTGCAGTCTTCACTATCGATAGTCATCATATGTGGCATTATTCAATTGGTTGAATTATTTACTCTAATTTTGTAGTGTATTTATAACTATTAATTATGAATAATTCATCTAATTGAGTAATGACACGTATGATGACTACCGACAGTAAAAACTACAAATAACATTACTCAAAACAAAATTAGTTAATTGCAAGAGATTTCCTCAAACGGATACCATTCCGAGCGTGGGCCTTGTCAAGCTATATATACATATACATACACTTTCTCTCTCATTTTTCTCTAAAACTTTTGTCCCTCATTTTTACCTCAAAATAAACCTCCCAAGCCATTTCCCACGCACAAAATACACACACACTGCAGCGTGAACGAAGGCAACCTATGCGTACACATCCTTATATGTATATATGAAGAAGAAGAGAGCTTGAGGAACTGATTTGATTTTTTTTTTTTTTAAATTGTAAAATTGCTAAGAAGAAAAACTGAGATCTTGTCCTGACTTCCTACAAATGTTCTTCATTTTGTGGCTGGCAAGGTACAGAATTGTTAAAATTAAAATAGAATTAAATGTGAAAATTTAGTTTAGTTTAACTTAATTTTAATAAGCTTGAATTTTGCTTTGGGTATGAAATGACGTTTGTGGTTTTGGAAAGTTTTGGATGATTTTTCGATTTGGTTATTCTTTGAAAGCATTTTCTTTTGGTAAAAAGTAGCGAATTTTCACTTTTATTATTATTATTATTTTGCCAAAAACGGGCTGTGATTAATTGAATCGGATTTTTCTCTTTCCTTTTTTGTGGGTTAGGGTTTTTGGTACTGAAATGTTGGTTTACTGATGCTGAATTTCAGCTAGGGTTTTGGAACAAATCAGATTGCTGAGGTGCGGATTTTTCATTGGAATTAGGGGTTTGATTGAGGATTCAATTGGACATATTGAGTTTTTCAGTGGCAAGGACTCCATTTTGCAGATCAAGATACTATTGCTAGTTGTTTTTGATCATTGATCATACAAGGGAGCGAGTTCGCAAACCTGCTATAATTTCCAGCATTCTGATTGCAGGGGAAGTTGTTCATTTTTGAAGGGCATGGAAGAGGATTGTTCATATAAATAAAATTTTGAAGACTGGAAACAGAAAAAAAACATTGGAAATTCACGGTGAAATTAGTTGTGGGTTTTCGTAATTTTGTCACACTTTGTTTGAGTTAGGGAATGATTTTGGGGTTAAAATTTGTCAACAAGGTCGAGGAGGAGAAAGGTAATGAAAATTAGATGCCATTGGCTTACTAGGTAAGCCAGAAGATAATCAATTAGCGGACCATTTTCCTTTCTCAAGAAACCGTTTGGATTAACTTGGACTTTATGTGGAAGTTTAGCTGCAAAAGCTGTAAATTCAGCATTTATAACTAGATTTTGCTGAAAACAATGTTTTAGTTTCTATTTATATCACACTTCAATTCGGCATTGAGTTGCGATAAGTTTACTGAACTTACAGTTGCGTTTTGGAGCTAAAAGTTTTAAGCTGGAAGGAATCTGTTGGATTTAGAGTAAAGTGTTAGTGTGCAGAAAGTGGGTTTTGGTGTTTGGACCAGTGTGAATCTGAAATCAATGTGGGGTCATGGTGTATGGACAGGAATATAATCAATGGTCTGTTCCCATATTGGAACACTGTTGTGTGGAAATAAGACAAGCATATTTTCTGATCGGCTTTATCATTTTGCTTCTACTAGGACACTGCAATGTCTCGCTGCTTTCCCTTTCCACCACCAGGATATGAAAGAAAGCAAAGACCAGAAGACTTAGAGATACTGAAAGAGGTTTGTTCATTTTTTCTCTTTTCTGCTGCTATGTTGTTCTCACTCTATAATTTCCATGTAGTTATCACAATTCCAATATGTTTGGATTTTATGTGTAGATGGATTTGAATAGTTCTATTACTGTTATGCTCCTCGTGGAAGTTGTTCCTATTTGATTTTGCCAACTCCACAGGATTGTTGCTCAAGTTTATTGATAACTAAGTTTATCTGTGTAATGTTTTGTTGTATATAAAGTATGCTGATACTTAACACTTTTACGAAAACGTTTTAATTCTTTATTAAAGTGAAAGCACCAGTGAGTCGGTTAGTTTTTAATTCTTTATTAAAGTGAAAGCACCAGTGAATCGGTTAGTTTTGAATTTGCCAAGTTTGTTTATATGGAAACTATCAGTTCTCCTGCCTTGATATTCTTGCCTAGTTAAACAGATGTCCACAAATGTGCTAGGGTACTTTTTATGATGACACATAACACATCATTACTCATAAATCTGAAATGATGCTGACAATGGACTTAAGCACTTATGGAAGTTTGGTTTGCTATTCATATGTTTATCCATGACTATCAGGATGGTTATAATTCTCTTTAGTTTTTCTTTCTCCTTCCTCAATAATACCTGGTTGGGAAGGCAGTAAATTACAATAGGATGAATGCTTCAGCCTGTATGTTAAATTTTAGTATGTCTCAGGCAGTTTAGCATGGTAATGTTTACTTTAAGTCCTACATTAATGCTGTCCTGAATGTTGAGCTGATGTACAACCATTCTAAAGAGGTTCACCAAGGTTTTGTTGAGATAAAGAACTGTTATAAAAGAGTTATTCTTTTATTTACATCTTTTTTGGCTGGAGGGTATGCGTTTGGAACAGAAATAATGCTGGGGAGGGTTCTGGAAGGATACAAAGGGAAAAAAAAACGAGGATTTAAGGGCTGCTTCTGGAAACAGTTGCTATGTTTCCAGAACATTTGGGGAATCGTGGCATGATGACCTTATAGAGTCATGGTTGGACTAGGTGAATTGAGTAATGATCAAGTAACTTAACTGTATTCAAAAGGCTTGAAATTAGAGTACTAAGAAAAAAGTGTTAAACAAGAAGTTTGAGGAAATAAATATAATTATAGCAAAAGGAAAATGAAAGGGAGTTAGGGTCACTCCTGAATCCAATTGGAACCACACTTCTGGGAAATGATTATTCATGAATTTCACATTCATTGATTGTTGATGACATTGCTGTTGCATCAAATTGTATGGACTACACGGAAGTCTAAGTCTAGCTGGATAAGAACTTCCAGTTTGAAAACCAACTAAATTGACTGAGTGACAATTCTAAAACACTTAGAAATAACAAAAAAAAAAGAGATGTAAGGGCATGAACTTTGGGTCAATAGTATGATTCTTTTAAGATAATGTGAACAGTCTGAAATATTCATGTGCTTAAAAAACTGATAAACAGAATTGAACTGATCAAGAACAGAACTTTTAGAGACATTGAGACTCAAAAGGATCATGTGGATTCCCAGCTTGATTCAACATTGCGCTGAAGCTTCTCAACGAATTGGCTAGGTTCTGATTCTAAAACATTTAGAATAACCTTAAATAAGAAGTCCTAAAATACGACCTTTGACTATTTATATGATGCTTTTAAGAAAAACACTAGAATGATCTCAAACATGCTTGAGCCAAATGATCTGAGAAACAGACTGAAATTCTTAGAAGACACCGGCACTCAAAAGATGGTCATGCAAATTACTTGCTAGATCCATCATTGTGTTAAAGCTTTATACTGAAGCTTCTTGCGAATACTGTGTACTGTGTATATTGGTTGGAGGAGTAACTTTCTAGCACCCAGATTTCTGGTTGACATGTATGCACTTGTAAATGTGATTAATACTGTAGGATGATATGGAGATTGGAGTCATGACTCTGCAATATTGAGAACACTGGGTATTTCCTCTTCATTATGTTGAAAACTATTTTTTAATGTTAAATATTCTTTTTGATTCCTTTGGGACTAAATTGCTTTACACATAAGATAATCTAACTTGGAGTAAATTAAGTAATGAGTGCAATCTTTGTTTGAATAAAAATAAAATGTGGTGCTAACATACAAGGCAACTATCAAGTTTGGTCGCTACCAATCTGTTTTTCCTTCAGTTTACCGTTTTCCTTTAAATGATTCCATCGAATATTGTTTTCACACATTAGTTCTATATAATATATCAAACCTATGAATAATCCACATCACTTCTGCTTTTATTGCAACGCAAGATTCGCCTTTTCTGGGGAAAAAGGCCTTTATCAATTATTATGATTTTAATAATTGACTTCCGGGAAAGGTTATGGGGCTTTTATGTTAACCCAGATTTGGAACAATTGGACTTTTATATCAAACCTATGAATAACCTGCATTTGGAACAATTGTAGATATTGTGGGCTAGGGTTGGAAATTCTGCAATGAGTGCTATTAATGATGATGGGAAGCAATATAGGGGATGGGTATAGCTTATAACATTGTGAATCGTATCACCGGTCCATTTCCTATTAAAACTATGTAGAAAAAATGAAACAATTTAAAGTAAAAATATCTAGCCAGATACTCTTTAAGTTTTTAAGTTTGTGCATGCGATTAGTTGTGTATATCTTGCATGCTTCAAACTTTTGCATATTTTCCTAGAGTAGCATTTCTCTTTTTTCTTGTTCTAGAATGAACTTTTATGGCCAGTTTTGTTGCATATATCAAGACAAGTAGTCACGTTTGAGCACCAAACCTTCCAGCATTTCTCTTTTTTCTTGTGTTTTTGTTTCTACAGTACTCTAAGATCTCTGTAGTTGTGATTGCTTAGAAATTGTACAATTTATTTTGGTGTCATGATGAAACTTTTACTGATGTATTCAAACTTTAGGACAGCAGACTGGTGAGGGAATTTAAATATGACTGTAGTTTTTTATCGCTTTTATCCAGATAGAAAACATTGTGATAACCTTGTAGGTTTGGACATTGAATTGAGTGTTCATGACTTTGAAATCTTAATTCCGTCCATAGGAATGGCAAGGTTTAGTCTTAGACATTAAAATATCGTGTAATACTCACGTGTTTGATTGTTTGAAGGAAAAATCCATAAATATGAAAATTAATCAAAAAACAACTAAAAAGAAATTAAAATAAAGGAAAATAAAAATGAAAGAAAGAAATAATTGCAACTGCCAGCACGTCAAGATTGCTCACAAGGGTTTCTGCCCTATGCAGTTTCAATTGTTAAAAGCGTAAATTTAGTGGTCCTTACGCATTGAGACGGGCACTATGCCATAATGTTTTGATCTCAATTTTAAAGATGTTATGGTCTTGTAGCTCTGAATTTATTAATTTATCTCAACTGGATGGATTTCAAATTGGACGAGCATTATTTTAATCTTTTGTGTAGTTCAACAGGAAATTGTGTTGCAAGTTGTGAGCTTGTATTTACTTTTTGCTTTTCCACCCCATGGATTGACTCAAGTGATGCATGGTGCATGTGGACTGGGAACACCATTTGCCCATAAAGAATAGCAAGCCATTTGCCCATAAAGAATAGCAAGCATTGTAAAGGCATACTCAAAATTTTCCCAATCTCCTTCCCAAGTTAAGCCGATAGATTTCTCAAATTGATGTTATGATTACTTTCCTATTTGATTATAGCTACATATTGATATTTCCCTTCGAGTATCCCTGCCCAGCCGCATGTCATGTTTCTTGCAATTCTTTAATGTCAAAGTTTAAGATAAGTAAGTAATTTTTGGTTTCTTTTTATTACTCCCTCCGTCCCACAAAGATAGGCTCGTTTTTTTTATTTATCTGTCCCAAATTATAGACCACTTACTTTATAGAGAGTGTATTAAATTTTTCTTTTTCCTAATATATCTTTATTTAATTTACATTGTTATTAACCCAAATAGACTTAACATATTCCAATTATAATTTATTAGATTCATGAATGACTAATATTAAATGGGGGCGTAATAAGAAAAGTGTGTGAAAAATTTATAATTTCAATTACATTAAATGAGATTTCTTAATCTGTGTGAAAAAAGAAATGAGTCTATTTTTGTGGGACGGAGGGAGTATTATCTTTTAATTTGAAGTTTCAGTTTACCTTTTCACCTTACGTTGCTACGTATTAGGATGTGTCTTCTTTGTTGCAGCAGTTGATACCTTTTCTGTTATTATATAATTTTTGTTCTTTTTTTTTCTCAATGACTGGGTGTTTGATCGAATCTCGTTCCTTTTTATATTCATCTTAAATTTGACTTTGTTTCGTTAAATCTATAGTTCAGACTATGCAAATTTCATGGTTAGAGAGATTTGCAGTTGGATTTGAATCTATTAAAAATTGAAAATTTTCTATTAAGGGCTATAAATATGAAAGTTTATGATTGGCGATAACAATTCACCATGAAGCTTTTTACCATTTATCCCAAGTTAGAATCTGTGATTATTTTTGGTTCAAAGGGATTTATCTTCAATTGTGATTTTCATGCTTGTCTTCTATTGTCAAATGCTATTTCTCTTGTGGTATATCATCAGCAAATTGTAATTTGCAATTTTGAGTAGAATGTGCTGAAACATTCTCGTGTTTTCAGGAGAAGCGCAAAGAGAAAAAACACAAAAAGGAAAAGAAGGACAAGGAAAGAAAAGAAGGTAAAGAGAAAAGGGAGAAAGACAGAAGTGCTGATAAACACAGAGTGAAGAAAGACCGAAAAGGAAAACACAAGGACACGAAGGACAAGGAGAAGGACAGGGGCAAAGAGAAAGAGAAAAGCAGCATCTCAGAGGAGGCAACAGTCTCTGGGAAACTTGAGGTGAACAATGGAGAGAAACTTCCTACGAAAGGAGGACATAACAAAGATTGGAGCATTTTTGGGAATGAAGCAAAACGACCTACCCAGTTTCAGGGTCAAAATGGAGGGAGATCTATTCAGAACATCCTACACACCCAGGGGATTGAGGAATCAAAATTTGCCCTGGAGTTGGACAGGAGAATTAGAGATGATGAGAAGGCTTCGGGGAGCCAGTTGCTTGAGAGAGTTTCAGGTACTGAGAAGAGGGATCAAGATGCAACGGTCTGTGTTGTTGTCAGAGATTCTTCAGGTGTATTGGCTGAAGACAAGGGAAAGAACAAAGATAAGAGAGTTGATAATAGAAAAATGGGCGTGCAAGGATTTAGCAATGAGTTTGGAAACACAATGGTCCAGAACCTTGCTGGAATGGCCAAGAGTAAAGTTGAAGGGATGCCCAGACCAGCAGAGGTACAAAATGATAGGAGATTGCCAAGTAAAGAGAAATCTAAGGCAAAAGGTGACAATAATCGGGATGACAAACAGAAGGATAGAGATAGAGATAAAAAAAGCCATAAAAATGACAAAGATAAGGAAAGGGAGAAGAAAAAGGAGAAAAGTAAGGGCAAAAGTGAAACTAAGGAAAGCATGCAGGACAGATCCAAAGATGTTGACAGGAGTGAAGTTGGTAGTGTTACCAGTTATAAAAGCACGCATCTGTTGGAGGGCATCAACGGTACTGCTGTTAGTGAGGGAAATTCGAGGAAAAGAAAAGACTTGGATTCTGATGGTATTCTCCACGGTAAGTTCTCTCGTTCAGCGGAATACTCGGGTAAAATTCCCACTATTTCTCAAAAATGATTGTATTTCGGTTATTATGGATAAGATACTCGCATGAAAACTTTGTCGGGCCACTGCCTAACATACTATGCTTCTTAAGAATGCTTTCATTAGGTCTCTGATGACCTTGGTGAACTCTTACTTTGATGCTGAATTAAATTATACAAGCTTGTTCAACTCCGAATAATCTTTCTATAGGCTGATTATTGTTGCTTATTTCACAGATAGTGATGTCAGGCATAACAAATTGCAGAGGCTCACTCCTCATCAATTGACAGAGAATGGAAGGAAACTCGAATCTTACCGAATTCACTGTATATCTACGTTGGATAAGGAGGGGGTTCCTAACAATTTGCCGCTTGAGAACAAGGACACGAAGGTGAACGGTATAATTGAAGCCCAAAAATTGCCCTCAACTAAACCTAAGCCTTCTGCTGTAAATATGTTTGGTAATCAAATTGTCGAACCATCAAAGAAATCTCCCCATCCCAATTCCAAGTATGTTAATGGAGTAATGGATGAATCCATGATGGAGGATCAAATTGCGGAAGCATCAAATAGACCTCCACATCCAGATACCAAGTATCTGAGTGAGGTACTTGCAGTGCCCAAGATGGAGTGGCCCGATGTTGATGACCAGGAATGGTTGTTTACCCCGAAAGAGCCTCCATCAAATAGCAAGGTCAGCTCAGCTGCTGTCAATGAGGAGCTGCACGTATGGTCTCAAGCTGCGCATATAGAATCAGCTGATATTTTTGCTCTGCCATATGTTGTTCCTTACTGATTGTCGTTTATTCAGTGCTATCTGATGCACGAAGCCTTTCCGAAAATCAAGCCTTTGTTGATTATGTTGCAGTACCTGGCTCTTCAGATGAACCTGGTGTACTGGCTTGGGTTCTCGGATTATAACACCCTTGGTGCAATGGTAGTAGGGTGGCATTTTGGCGTGGTTCGAAAATTGTCTAGATCACTTGGAATCCATGGTCTCCCTAAGTCTAGGAATAAGAAGAGGTAATCATCTCAACTTGACTGTTTTCTTATTAGAAACTTCCATGATTTTGACGAGTGTTATGTAGAACGATGCATAAGCTTCTGCAGTTTATTGCATTAAAGCTGATGTGCTCTACTTTCTACTTTCTAATTGAGTGTAAGAGTAGCTCCAGTTTTTCTTCACCACAATTTTGATTTGTAACATAGAACTCCTATTTATATGGAATGTAAGAAGGAAAAGGAAGGGGGTAGTTCCATTCATTTCATCAACACCAGTTGTAATTGTTGTTTATCATACCATTCAGCTTTATGATTTGCTTGTATGCTCCCATAATTTTGGAGAAAAGGGTGGTGAAAATTACAGTGTATTCCCAACTTATGAGCATCGTAGCAGCACTTGAGTTCTCAACATTTGTTTTTGTAGCACTTGAGTTGGACGTTGACTGACTTAAGTCATCGAATTACATGTTTAACTGGTGGGTCGACGTTTGAATTATTATATAAGAATTTTTAAAAATTATTATTTGAACTCTTTGAACTATTTATACATCTTTTTCTTCTTTTGTAGCAATAGACTTCTATCGGTATTGATCTAATGCCGTACTGAGACTCCTAAATGGCTTATCGTAGATTACAAAAACAATTTTTTTTATTATTTTTGCAGGGCATTCTTTTCCTTATCCTACAGACACATTATCGATATCTTTCTTGGTATTATAATCATATTCCATTTCAAAGATTAGTTTTTCAAATATAAGGTGAAGAAAATATATGGCTTATTTTTTATTCACAGGTGATTTAGTATTTTTCGCATTGCGATTAATGATTTTATATTTTTTTAAAAATCAAAATACCTTCAAATATTAAGCGGGATTTTTAGACCCCTATCATATTTTGAAATTTATAAATTGGCTATTATACAACATGTGATATCTTTATTTTTCTTATGTTAATTTTAGCTGAATTGAAAAGGTTGGAATTATATGTCTAAATTAAACTTACAATACATAGAGCTATTATGACTAACCTCCTAGTATTATTAAACAAAACTTTTACAAAATAAGGGTTTGTGCTTAAAAATTTAAAACGACTATAAGTACATGTTTGAGGTTGTTTAAATTATAATTTCAATTGGTCAAATATGCTTTAAAATTCAAACATTACATAGTACTTGTCCACTTTTTATCCACAAATTTACTAACTTATAATTTCAGCACTACTAAACATGCGCTAACTATGCCCAACTTTTAATCATTTTAAAAGACTACAGAGATACGAAATGACAGAAGGTCGAATAAATGTAATCTGTCCTAGAAACTTAATGTATGGTCATTACGCAAAAATATACACTTGCGTAATATACAATATAATAAGTAATATTTTAAATTCTTTAATTTTGCACAATACTGGTAAGAGAAAAAATTTGGACCCCGTCACAGGATCCATAAATTTTCCCCGTTTGGCACCCCCCCCCACACAAAAACCCACCTTCTCTATGCAAATAAATGTAAAAACCACCCCACCCCACCCCACCCCACCCCAATTCCCTCATTTATTTATACTTTAAACCCCCTTCTTCAACCTATTTATCCCCCATCCCCTCATTTATTTATACTTTAAACCTCATTCTTCAACTTATTTATACTTTAACTTATTTATTTACCAATAAATTTATATCCACATTATTAATATAATTAAATTTATTAAATTAAAAATAAATTTTTTATTATTATATACATTGTATTTTTTTTAAAAAATATAATATATATTAATTTTCATTAAGTTATATATTATTTATATCATATAATAAACAATATAGTTAACGTTAATTTTATTATTAAGATTATAGCGAGACTAATTAATTAGTTTATATTTGAGTAATAAATTTGGAGCATAATATGGGTACTGTGGGTTTGGCGCATGATATGGGTATTGTGCGTACTGTGGGTCAGGCGCATGATATTGTTGGTCTGACGAATTCTACGAGTATTGTAGTTGATTTGTGTTGTCCAAGCCAACAATCAAATTATTATCTATTATAAAACAAATGGATCAAACACTAATAAAACAATAAGAAAATATATAACATTAACTTACCTATTTTGTAACGTAGGACAAGTTCTTCTATCGTGGCCACTAGTGCCACATCAATTATATGTGTAAATAAAAAAAAAAAACATAAAAAATAATTAACAATATTACAACTAACTTGCAAATTACAAAAAATAAATCTGTACAAATAAACAAAAATAAAAAACAAATTAATAATTTATTACTAAACTTTGAAGAATATGAAAAACAACAAGTGGGACACAAATTTGGTAAAATAAATTTAGAGAACAAAAGTGATTGAAAACGTTTGATGTTGGCCAAATTTGGTTAAAGTAAATAAAGTGATTGTGTTGGACAAATTTCAAGAAAAATATCTATTCTGATGACTGATGAGGAGAGAAAAATATATATTTGATGATGAAAAATTGTTACGTTGAGTGATGTATAAATAGGTGAGGAAAGAAAGAAAATAAATGAATTTGTTGGGAGGAGAGCGGGGGGAGGGGGGGTGTAAAAAGTTAAGTTGGGGTGGGGTGGGGTGGGGTGGGGCGGGGCTTTGTTTTTGTGGCTGTAAAAAGTTAAAGAGGGGGAGGGAGAGGGGCTTTTTTTGCGGCGAAGAGGGGGTGGGGGACTGCTTTTTCCTGCATATGGGTTGGGGGTGTGGTACAAAATTTTTTTTGTTTTTTCACAAACACGCAGCCAGACGAGGAATGATCTGGACCCAGATCTTTTCTCATACTGTTAATATTATAAGTCTACAAAAAAAAATTGATAAGACATAGTATATAATTATTTCAAGTGCTATTTGTCTCAATTTTCCAAAATGAAATCAAACAAAGTAGGCCAATTGAAGGCAACCTCATTAGGGTCACTTTCACTGAGGGAAGCTAAATGCATCATTTCCCCCCTTCCAACTATTGGAACATGAACATCATCTCCTTTTCCAATCCTGGGGCCAAGGCGGGCCGAGGTGGGGGCAGGAGTGGTGTTGCAAGTTTACATTCATATTGGCACCAGGCCAAAAAGTCGTCCTGAAACAATTATATCTGTTTTGTCCAATTTTTATTGAAGTCAAAATTTTCAGTACAAGGTGGAAAAAGGTTAGCAAGTGTTTGGTAGAGTCCTGATCTCCGGCAGGAGATCAGAATTCGTGTTTGGTATAGCTATTTAAATTTTTCTTTCAACTACATATTTTATGGGACCCACAATTTTTATCAACTTTTTAACCATATATTTCACCGATTTTTTTCAAAATTTTTTAAAAAATTATTTTTAAACTCCATCAAACATGCGTTAAATATTGCAGAAGCTTAAACTGAATTAATGTAATGTTAAAGTAGAGCATTAAATAAATTACGGGAGAAAAGATTAAAAGAAAGGGGAAAAAAACATGTATTGGTAATGTGTCGATAAAAGGGAAAAAAAAATTTATTTCAAAGTAGTTTGCTAAATTTACAAAAACAAAGTGATAATATCGATATATAATCATGTTTTAGTGGTGTTTGTGTAAGTTTTCAAAAATGAAATCTGAGCATGTTTGGCTAAGTCTAAAAAAAATAAAATTACTTAAACTAATTTTTATCTCTAAACATATTTAGATAACTTTTTCTTTTCACTTTTTTAGTAAAAGTAATTTTTATATTTCTATTAAAATAAGTAATTTATTTGTTTCTTTATAAATGCATGTTTAGTAGTGCTGAAATTATTTTTTAAGTATTTATATTATAAGTTGTTGGTGAATGTGTCGATAAAAAGTGAGTTGTAAGTTGTGGGTCCTATGAAATGTCTGAATAAAAAATATATTTGACTAATTTAACCAGTTAAAATTATAATTTAAACATCTCCATACACACACGATAAGTTTGTAAGTAAACCTTCTAAGCTTAGCCACATGGTCTAGTAGGTGAATTGATGGCAACCCTTGTGATAATTTCATCAGACCTATTCTCAATATATGCACAACATTTTGTGACTTGTCACATTCAAATGTGTCATTATCGATACCAAACAATTAAAAGTAGTTGTACTAGATATACTCATATACATATTATTTTCAACTATCGATAAATCATCTATGATCTAAATTGGTCGATAAATAAAGACTATAGGATAGGCTTGCAAGTGTACATCTCAAAAGTCAAATATTGTCCCTAGTTTGGCAAGGGCCTAAAAAGTTGGTATTAGGAAAATTGGCAAAAATGGTTCATAATCTTTGCCCTAAGTGCGCAAATGGTCCATAACCTTAATATTTTAGCATAGAAATATCTAACATATATGTTTTGATGCGCAATTGGTCTTTATTTGATAAAAAAGATAAAGGGTAAATAGCACAAAACGTCCCTACCTATTGAAGGTATTGTGGAAAACGTCCCTACCTTCAAATTTTTTGCATTTTTGCCCTTACCTACTGGATTTCTTGTGCAAAAGGTCCTTTAGTCCAAAATCATAAGAGTAAATTAGTCCAACCACTTTTTTCACATATATATTACTTCTTTTAAAATTGAGGGACTTCCCATGCAATTTCCAAAATTGCACGGCAGACCCCGTCCCCAAATCTGCCAAAATGACGCTGGGTTTCTGCAACATTATGAACCAAAACCCATAAACTAAGCTATCCCTTAATTAAGATTAACCGTGTAAAATGGGTTAAATTAAATACTCACTGTCACTTTCTCTCTCTAACATTGGAAAAAAAAGTAAAAAAACAAGTGTTCGAACATCACAACTTCACATCCGACGGTGATCGTGTCCTCTCCGTCGCCGGAATATTCCACGAGTTCCTTGAACAGCGGATTGTCCATGACATCGGAACTGATCATATAGCGCCGCCGTGACTTCCCGACGTAGACGGGGTGGAGATTTTTGGCGGCATTGTCGACGTACGAGTAATCGTCATCGGAGGAATTGTTGGTGGCAGCAATAGAGCTGCTGTTGGTACGGCTAAGCTTGAAAGACTGCATTTTCTTTAGCACTGATTTCAGCTTTGTGAGTTTGCCTCCTTTTGCCCGGACCCATTAATGGCACATGAATCAAACCGTAATTTTACCTGTTGTACCAACTTCCAGTTTTCAGTGATCATATCATCAGATCTCAGTTCAAGAACCCCATTTGAAGTAGGTACACAAACCATAGTTTGGATTCCATGGATCTGAGCTTCTTTAGCTCTTTCACAATTGTAAAACCTTAGTTGATTTTTCCCACTCAACCAAACCAAAGATCCCGAGCTCAAACCTGAAGTGAAAACATACACTATAATCACGCCGCCTTGCAGAAATTGTAGAAACACAGCGTCGTTTTGACAGATTTGGGGATGGGAGCCTACCGTGCAATTTTGGAAATTGCATGGAAAGCCCCCTAATTTTAAAAGAAGTAATATATATGTGAAAAAAGTGGTTGGACTAATTTACCCCTATGATTTTGGACTGAAGGACCTTTTGCACAAGAAATCCAGTAGGTAAGGGCAAAAATGCCAAAAATTTGAAGGTAGGGACGTTTTCCACAATACCCTCAATAGGTAGGGACGTTTTGTGCTATTTACCCAAAGATAAATATGTCCTTATTTTTAATTGAAGAAATTTTTAATTGGATTTCTAACATTTACAAAAAGTGCAAATGGGTCCGATACTTTTATTTTTTTATGAAAAATTAAAAGAAACTAACAAATTGATAATATACTAAATTATTTTGTATATTTTACAAATTATTATAAAATAATTAAAATTTAAGCTCATAATTATTAACAAACGTGTTAATTAAAATTATTTTATTATTATTAAGTAATTATATTATTTAAAATTTAAACGTTGATTTTATCGGTACAATGTAAAAAAGAAAAATAAATTTATCACAAACTTGAAACTCAAGTATTTTTATTTAATTGAACTATTCGTTTATTAACTACAAATATTAGAGCTCAAATTGTATTATTTATATTTTAATTTATCATTTTATTATCGTTCAAAAATAAAGAACACATAATATGTAAATTAATTTTTATTATTGGTTTTTTGTTAAAAAAAAACATAATAAGATTAATTCATATCATAAAATTATTTACGCCATTTTGTTATTTATTTAACCTAATTTTTATTCAACTTTTTCACATCACTAGCAATTACATATACCTAAAGCGCAATTACATATTCAACTTAATTCAATTGCAATTTTTTAATTAAAACTAAATGTAATTTTGTCTTTTTATCAAATAAAGACCAATTGTGTACTAAAACACATAGGTTAGAGACTGTTACGCAAAAAAACAAAGGTTATGGACTATTTGTGCACTGAAGGCAAAGGTTAAGGACCATTGGCGCCATGTTTGCATGTGAAATAGGACCAAGTCTAAATTAATTGCTGTCCTTGTTTTTTTAAGATAATGTTATATGTCAAATTTTAGTTGTAAATGTCAAATTTGATTAATTTGGCACATTCTTGCCCACATTGAATACGTTTCCAAGTTCTTGGGGATTGCTTGTTATCGGGCTCCACCACATGGAAAAAGTCTTGCGCTTATTGAGCTTGACCATTTTAACACCTCTAAACACAAGTCAAATGGTTATCTGATGTAAATCTACGTAGATTGAATCTCGGAATCCATAACAAAGATTAATAATGAACCCCCAAAAAAACTAAAATCAAACCATAAGACCTTAGCCCGACAATTTCTTGAATCAAAGAACCAAATTACAATGAACGTCACAAATATTTGCGAAGTCTTTGATAAATTCGGTTAGTTCAATCAAGAATAAAGAAGATTAATTGAATGCCACAAAGATTTTCTTCCTTATTTTTAATTGCACTTATCAAAGATTTCGCAAATCTTTGTGACGTTCATTCTAACTCGTTTCTTTGATTCAAGAAATCATCGAGTCAAGATCTTGCGGCTTGATTTTAGTTTTCTTGGGGTTGGATTCCGAGATACATTTTTCGTGAGCTCGCATCATTATCCTCACAAGATGACGCTATCCACTATAAAATCATGGAAACGATAAAGGTTAAGCTCCCATTGTCGACTGAGATGCACTAAAGACTATGATTTCACCATCAATGTATCATTGTGAGGATGCTGTACTCACCTCATGTATTCCATTAAGAATGAGATGACCTCGTTGCTCTTCTGTGCCCAATGAGATTTCCGTCGACTACAACTAGGATTAGGCTAGGGGCATAGGTGTCACCGTACCTTGACATACAAGGTATCAAAGCTTAAAGGCTCCTCTATTTCTAAAATACAAAAATGGAAGGCAAATCATTTCGATACAATTTGGTTTTTGTTTTACTCCCAGTAACTATTCCTCAGCCAAGCTTGGGCAGAATAACAAAGCAAGTACAAGTATTAGTAGCATAACAAAAATGCCTTCCTCATCATAATATATTTGCTCGCGGCAATTGTGAACTCTCGGGAGAATCGATGACTACATCAGTCCTAGAGCATGTTTAGTTAAGCATTTGTTTGGTAGAATTTTTTTATAAATTATAAGTAAAAGGTATGCAGGAGAAAACTTCTAGTCCTCTCAGAGTATGAAAATCAATACTCTGTCACTATTTAATAGACGTGTGCATTTGGATCTCAATTAAACATTGAGTTCCACTTATTCAATATACTTATCAATTAATTGCTAGTTTAGGAGTACTAGAAATAAAAAAGGTTCTATATGGATAAAAATTGTGGATCATACACAATATTAAAAGGGGCTTAAAAGCACGTTTTTTGAACAGTATTAGCATGTTTTGCTAAGCTTTCAAGTGCTTACAATAAAAATAAGATCGAAAAAAGCAAGAATCAACTACTTAGAAGCTTAGCCAAATGTGCTCAGGGACACTACAATTTTATTAGATTACGGTTCACATGGTTCAGTTCCTGGTTTCTAAGGTATGTATAATTCTAATCCGAAGTGCACCTTCAACATACAGTATTAAACCGTTATATCTAATCCATCTTACAAAACATACGGCTAAGATTACTCATTCCTTTGCCTGCGCATTCGTGCCGACCATGACATATCATCAGTCGAGTTCTTGTACTTACTTCTTCTCTTTAGCTCTGATAGTTGAGACTTCCATCGCCTCTTCCATTCACATTTTTCTTCCATTTGCTATAATTACAGTAAAATAAATCTCGTAAGACACACTTTAATAATAATCAAATTCAAGTCGCAAAAGACAAAACACTCGCCTTTTGAATGTTAGAAGACACTTTCTTTTTTCATTCACCTTAAACACAAAGTAATAACGTATGCCACCACGTGCATGTAACTATGTTCGCACTTTCCGAACAAATCCATTAAAATGAATGGTCGACTCCAACTTTTACAATCACTATTTCAACATTGACCTAAAACTTTTGTTCATTTCCACCTACCCAAAAGTTGAAAAGGATTCTATGGAAAGTCAACGTTTTTGGAATATTTCTCACCAAATTTAGATCTACCCATCTAGAAGTCTTGCAGTGCATTAATAAACACGTTTTTCATTTCCCACCAAATTAAAACTACCCATCTAATTACATGAAATATTACCTAGTTTTTGGAGTTCAAAGACTAAACAAATCAATTTAATTTAAAAATAAGGCTTTTATAAACCATGAATTCAAGAAAACTAAACATATCATGCTCTCAATTCGTAAAGCTTTTTAGTGTACATTAGATAAATATCACGTAATCAAGTATCAATATTGTTACTTATTTATAAAAATTACGAAAGTACTTTGCATAAGAAAATGAATCAAGCATATATGGCTACGCATAAAAAACAAGTATATCTATTTTCACTTTGATGAGAGGGTATAAAGTTGTTCCACAAGATCTTCAAGCATGTATGGCTAAGCTTAAAAAACAAGTTAACTTTTTGGTCCCGTCTCAATGACCTACTTATTTCTTACTTTCAAATAAACGAAGTTACTTTTTTCGAAAGTACATTTTACTTTATTGTCAAAATACTTAACTTTAATTGAGACTTTTAAAAAGTTTTATAAGTGGACGACTTTTGTAGAATTCTTAGACTTTTAAGTGACTTTTATTAAAGACTTTTGTAAACTTTAATAAAAGACTTTCATTTTTCTAAAAAAAAATATTAAGCTTTGAGTAAGTTTTCGCATGTCCAAATCATCCACAACATATATCATTAAGAACTTAAAGTAATAAATTATATTTTTCATGTTAATAAAAATAGTTATTAAAAAATAAATTTTTTTTTTTAACTCAACTCAATAAAATTAACATATAATATAAATCCCAAAAAAAAATAATAAGATTTTAGTAATGTTCAATAAAAAAATATCAAATATTCCCAACATCTCAAGGTAGATTGAAGTGAAAGAAAATAATCATTCTTTATTTTGGAGATATGAAGTCTTCACAAATCTAGGAGTAGACGAGAGATTTTTTAGATTTGCCCAAAAAGTTTCCAGATGTATCCAAAAATCTGATAAGTAGAGAATTCTTAAAAGTCCTCTTTAATTTGAATACCTCGTGACTTATAGAGACTTCTAAAATTTTTTAATTGAATACTCCGTAACTTTTAAATACTTTTTTAAAGTCTCTAAAAGTGTCTATAAAATACACTAATACTTTTATAAAGTTTTAAAAAATTTACCATAAAAATTCCTAAAATTTTAAATCCTTAAAATTCTTAAAAATCTCAATTTGAATATATCCCAGTAAGTTTCATGCATAAAAGAATTTATCAATTTTAAAACTAACTTTTTTCCTTAAAAATGACATTTTTAAGCTTAGCCAAACATGTGTCAAGGAAAAATGGCACGTGGTCTTAATACAAAAATAAGAACTAATATATTAGAATTTAGATTACTCGTCTTAACAAACCGACTGATTAACATGTTCTTAATATGGGTCTGTATTTACGAAAACATGTTTTAAGGGTAAGTGGCACGTCGGTTCAATACAAAGATAACTACCAACCAACCAACTGACTTATAGAATAGTGATCTAATGCTCCGGTGCCCACTGGAACAAATGTTTTACACTTATTGGATGAGTGTAAATGTCCACTTTATACTAATCCAATGAGTGTGTGACACTTGTCCCGCTGGACATTATAACAATACTCACTAAGAACATTAGATCACTGCTCCCGACTTGTAAGAACTTGAATTACTACGCTCAAGAAACCCGACCCAATAACATGCTTATTAATATTGAATTTTACAGATATGAAAAAGTGAGCAAACCTCATCGAATTTGGAATGCCTCCTGGCAGAGAATGAAAGGTGAAGCCCCTCCGCCATGTCTAAATCGTACAACTCTCTCCTTCTGGGATCCGACAGCGTTTCATAGGCTTCCTGTACACGAATGAATCGCTGAGTGTACTCTTCTGCCCGACCCGGTGGGGAAACATCCGGGTGATACTTCCGGGCCATCTGCTTGTACGCTTGTTTGATCTCAATCAAAGAGCACGTACCGGATATACCCAATAAATCGTAGAAACTATAGTTAAGAGTGCATTTCACGAGTTTAATGGTTCGAACGGGTCCGACTCGGAAGGATATGGAGGAGGGAAGAGAGATAATATTGGGAAGTGGTTCGGTTCGGATTGATGGTAGGAAGGAGAAGCGGAGGTGATCGCTTCTGGGGAGTGATACGCCATAGTTGCAACACATTTCGAGATTTTATTGAAAGTTTGTTTCTCAAGGATGGTGCCGTGGGGAGTGTATGTATGCGTGTATATATATTATATCCTACACTTAACGCCATCCCCAATTAAATTTTTTTTTTTTCAATTGTCAAACGTCTTTAAATTTGATTTGATACTCCAAGACCATTGAACTAAATAATTAAGTTAAAGAATATAAATAATTTATTAATAAATATTAATTAGATAATTAGTCTAATATCATATAGTATAATTAAATATTGGACTGTAAAATCAATATAGCACAAAAATTATATTTATTAACTTGAAAATATTTACTAGTCAATTGTAACACGTGTAAATTATTTTTTTAAAATATAAAATAACTTTTTATACAAAAAAGTTAAACAAATGATTTTAGAAGACCATCCTCTAGTATCGAAAAATTTTATTTCGAATTTTTTTTCTTTCAAAAAACCTTGCTCTTTAGTTAATTTTCTTTATTCAAAACTCTAAAA
This sequence comes from Forsythia viridissima, assembly GCA_030279155.1. Lineage (NCBI taxonomy): Eukaryota > Viridiplantae > Streptophyta > Magnoliopsida > Lamiales > Oleaceae > Forsythia > Forsythia viridissima. Next base: position 52,628,437 of record CM059037.1, on the reverse strand, counting down.
TAATTTTTTTCTTTTTTATATTTCAATAATTGTTTTTCTAAATTTTATTTAAAATATTTGTTTATGTATGACAATAATTTGAATTATTTAGAATAAAGAAAATGTAAAATTATTATTTTTAATAAAAAATTATAAATCCATGAAATTTCATAAAAAGTCATAAAAAATTATTAAAAATTATAATATAGAATTCTGTTAAAATCTTATAAATTTTGTGAAATTCTATTCAAATTTATAAATATTAAAAAAAATTTAAAATTTGAATTAAGGACACCATAAATTACTAAATAACGTAATGCGAGATGTAAAAGATAGATTTAAGCCGGATAAAATAAGATAATAACTACAATTACCTTAATCCACTATAATATTGTTCACCTATAATTAACTATAATTATATTTTTATTTTTTAATATAATATAATTCGGTGCGCCAAACTCATCCTTAATACATAAATTAGTTGCATAAAAAATAAGAGATCATTACATTTGTTCTAATTTATTTACTATTTTTTTCGAGTTAATTATTTGATTAAATTCTTTTAGCTCTACGAAGAGAAAATGACATGAATGTTAACATGATATAGAATGTCTAACTTGAACAAACCTTCAACTATATTATGACAAATCGAAATTTAATTAAGACAAATTATACTTACAATCCTCATGTTTTCGGGTTTGTAGCAATTTCATCATTATTCAATTTTATTCGTAGATATCAACCCAAATATTTCATTAATTCGCACAGATGTTCCTTACGTGAAATTTTTTACGATTTTGCCCCTAGTTTAAATAGTATCTTTGGGGATGATCTCCTCCCCACTATAGGGATGAATTATAACCCCCATTGGACACTTGTCCAGTGGGGGTTGGATAAGTGTTTGACAAAAGTGTCAAACACTTTTCCTTTGTCAAATCCCCACTGGACAAGTGTCCAGTGGAGAATTATAACTCCTCTCCACTAGGGGGAGGAGATCATCCCCCATAGTATCTTTATGTTAAATTATTTGAAACAATTAAAAAAGAAAAAGAAAAAGAAAAAGAAGAAAAGTATCTTCTTCTTCCCACTCTTCTTCCCCACCCCAACCCAAATCAAATCAAATCAAACCAAACCAAATCAAACCAAACCAACCAACCAATGACCAAATTGGGAGACATCTCCCAAAAGTGGTCGGAGTTTAATTTTCTTGTCCATCGTATATGGAGGCTGAAATGGAATTGGCTACGTTTATAAATAACAGAGTCCAATGGAAACACTATTTAATAACATGTGACAGCAGCCATCCACCAACCAGCATTCTTTGGCATGCTCTTTATCTCTCTGCGCGAATTTCCTGGATTCCATTCCCTTCTTTTCTATTTCTACCTTTTTATTGATTTTAATTAGAGAAACCCAACAAACACAGATTAATTGATTTCCTTTGTGCAACATTTTCTTCGATCTGCTTGTTTGTTTTTGTTCCTAGGAATCCCTTTTGTTTTTGCTAAGGTTGAGAAAGGAGAAATGGCCTGGTTCACAGCCAAAAAAAATTTTGGAATTCTCTCCATGGAAATTTCCTTCCCTCCCACTTGTATCAAGCAAGTAAAATTTTGTTTTCCACATAGTAATGTTTGCATGCACAATCCAGATAGTTTCTCTTCTTGATTTGGTTCTTTGCCAAACCAATTCGCGACTGGGGCGGGTTTTTCACTTTTTTTTAATTGTTTGAAATAATTGAATATGAAGATACTGAATAGTTTTTTTCATTAAATATATTTTTGTTATTTTAATTTATTTAAACTAGAGGTAAAATCGTCAAAAAAGACCATATATACAGGGACTATCTGATCTGTGCGAAATAAAATTGAATGAGGATGAAATTGCTATAAACCTGAAAGGATAGAGAATATGAATGTAATTTACTATTTAATTAATAAGCTTAAACCGTGACATTAGTTTTCCGACCCCTCACAATTTTCTACTGTTAAAATATATTTATTAATTTAATAAGATAAGCCTATCCATTTTACAAACTTCCTAATCAACTTGCAAAAATTTAATAATATTTATGCAACACGAAACTTTCCATGTTAAAATAAATAATAATTACATAATATCCAGTTGATCAACGACCCTAACATTCATTCCCCTTTATATACAAAACGACAACAATAATTATTATTTTTTATTTTTTGGAAATTAATATTCAATATAATCAAAATATTGCCACGAAGTACTTTAATACTTTTAAAGTTAGCCAAACATAACATCAAACGGTGCATTTTTTTGTGACCTTTAATGTTAGTCAAATTACAGTTGCATGTGCTTATTAAAATCCCAAACCAAATAATTACAGTTGCAGGTGCTTATTACAAGATAGTGGTTCGTCTAAGCACTGAAATTCGACTGATTGTTTTACACGTGATATTCATTTTTGTAGCGAATTAGTACACTTTTTTTACACTTGAAATTTATTTGTACCTATATTGAGAAATAATCGATCTTATTAGTCTAATAATAAAAAGACGTATATAGTAGAGAGGTAGACGTATTTGTTGTTTTTAAATGAACTAACATTTTACATTGACACGTTAAGGGTACGTAAAATACTACATCGATAATATTTAATGAACAAAACGATCTAATTTATAATATTAATATTAAAAAAAAATAGTAAAATATGAATTGGCAAAAGAAGACAACAATCGAAAAGAAAGGAATGGGACAATATTATTAAAATGGTGTTAAATGAATGTTAACAAAAGTGTTTTTTCATCTCTATTTTTAAGATTTCTATACTTTTGGAAGAGTTAATGTTGTCAAATTATTAAAATCTGTCTTTATCTCATAATATGTCACCACTAAATAATATCTCAAAATGTCAATGAATATATAAATAAGCAATTGGGATGTGATTATTTGACTTTAGTAAATTTTATAACTAGGATAAATTAATTATAATAATGTGAAAGTGAAATTACGAATAAATTTAAATTGTGATTAATTGAAAGTGGTACGTGTAGGCGTTAAATTAGACATATCATTCGTATACACGTCAATAGATATTGAGTAAGGATCCACATTTTTCGATCAACTATATTTAAAGATGGTCACATGACATTTTCGAACAGTATTCAACTTTAATTACCTTTGACCGACAAAAATAAACAAATTCATGAACTCGGCCACTGAAGGGTCTAATATTTCGTCGAAGAAAAATAAAACAAGTTTTCAATATCAGGAAACGTCAGTCAACAAAGTCTTCCTTTAAATTGTCAAATCTTCCTCGTCATGGTCGAGTAGGTACGAGAAGCTAAAGGCATTAGGAAAATTATTTTCCTCGTCAAAAAATCGAGGAGTGAGCCAATTTTTGAGCTTCGATTCTTGGGTCGAAAGCCAAAGCCATAGTCTATCACTCTATTTGGCCTCTAGCGTGAAGTTTGATTTTTGATCGAGCTTTCCTTATAGAGGATTTGGGCCTCAATGTTGAATGTTTCGAGAATGGTCTGTGGCCTCTCGGGCTTCTAAAAGGGTGACCCATAAGGGAAATATATGGTCTTAGATTCAGTAAATGGGCTTTTATAATATAAATAAATTGGGGATGAAGGGCTTGTTGCGGGCTTATTAATTAAAAGGTTAGGATCTTGTGGTTTAAAATTTTCCCGTACGGGTTGGTGTGGGGTGGAATGAAGTGGGGGAATTATTTTGACTTGTGTGTAAATTATATCTTTACGAGCTACCATATATTATCTAAAAGATGACACGTGATGTAGAACTTTATAGTATAATTATTTTTTTTGTTAAGAGACATCTTTTATTAAACGATCGTATTTATTTATAAATTCGTCTCTTTTTAAAGAATCGTAGACTTTATCAAGGTTTGAACATTTTCATATTTAATTGGCACACCCCATTTATTTATTGGTCACTACAATAAATAAATTTTTAATGAAATTTATTGAATATGAATGGAAACCATTGAAATGCGTTATTGTCATTTTGTGCCTGCAACTTTGCGGGAGTAACAAGAGGCACAACTAGAAGAGTTGGCCATAAACTTGTCATTTTTAAATTGCTTTCAAATAAAAAATATGTTGATAATATAATAATGAGTAAAACAATTTTAAAAAAATAAAAGATATTTTAAGCTTGGCAAAATACTAAAAAATACTTTCATTGATTTTTGATGCAATCACACACCAAATTTAAATCCAACTCAATATTTTATTAAAAAACATGTTAGACGAGAATAATAATAATTGAAGACTCGCCACATAAGCAGTAATATTAGTTTTAGACGTAATCTATTGGAGATGAATTTTTAACTTGACCATCTATTCAATAGACGTAGTGCCACATGGACTGAAAATCCGTATATTTTACCTGCTACATAGACTTCAATAGATGGCGAATGCATTTCATTTATTGCTTTTTAGACGTGCCACGTAAGTATAAATAGACAGAATTTCGAGCTTAGCGCGTGTTTCGATGAGTTTATTAGCTAACTTCTCTTGACCACACAAGTCAATTACATCCTTCTCCAATGTATGCTAACGAGGACTCCGTATAACTGATGTGGTACACAAAAAAATAGACTCTATATAAAAGTTCGTTTAAATTTAGACGGACTTCCAGATAAGTGACTCAGCAAATTAAAATTCAACTCAACATTTATTAAAAAAAAAGACAAACAAGGAAAATAATTTTTGAAGACCCGCCAATTTTTTAAAAAATTAATATCCCATAATCGATAATAATAGTTTTAGACGAAAATCATTGGAGATGAATTTTTATTTTGACCGTCTATTTAATAGACGTAGTGTTACGTAAACTAAAAGTTCGTCTATTTTACCTACCACGTAGACTTTAATAAACGTGGACTTTAATAAACAGAGTGCATTGAAGATACTCTTATCTGCCACGAGGAGAATGTCATTCTTAATATTTTTCGCTACCTTTCTTTCACAATGTGTTATATGATTTAATTTTTAAGTAAGGAATAAAGAGAGTGCATTGGAAATACTCGTGCACCTTGAGATGAGAGATTTATCTATATCTATACTATATCGAAAATTTCATATTCATCCTTAGTATTCATTAATGTACTATTATTATTTAATATTTTATTTATTACTCTTTTATTGTTCATCATTATTATACATTAAATTTTAACAATTTATTAAATGTACAATTAATTTTTTTAAACATTTTAATCTATTAAATTAAATATGAAAAAAGGCCCTAAAAGAATAATTTTTTGAGGACTATTCTACCCTTATAGATTTTTTAAAATTTCATATTCTCCTTTAGTATTCATTAATGTATAATTATTTATTATTCTTTTATTGTTCATCATTATTGTACATTAAATTTTTAAAAATTTATTAAATATACAATTAAAATTTTTAAACATCTAATCCATTAAATTAAATATAAAAAATGTTTTAAAAAGGTGAAACACTTTTTGACTATTCTACCTTTACAAATTTTTTAAAATTTCATATTCACTCTTAGTATTCATTAATGTATAATTATTTTTAATATTTTATTTATTACTCTTTTATTGTTCATCATTATTGTACATTAAATTTTTAAAAACTTGTTAAATGTATAATTAAAATTTTTAAACATTTAATATATTAAATTAAATATGAAGGTGAAAAGATTATCCCAATTTTTATTTTTTATTTTTTGCATTAAGTATATAAATGGAATGAGAAATGAGTTTCAACATCATCAAAAAATAATATTAATGAAAAAAATTTGTAACTTTGTTTATTACCGCATTAAAATTCAAATTATGTTTGTCAAAAATAAAATGGAGATGAAAAGAATATTCTATACATTATATTACAATGATTATGAGCATGTTTGGTTCATTTTTTTTTAATTTTTTTTTCTCCAAATCATTTTCATATTTTTTTGGACCCACAATTTTTATCAACTCTTCAACTACACATTTTACCAATTATTTTTGAAATTTCTTAAAAAAATACTTTTAAACCCTACCAAATATATAATATAGTTCAAAACTAATGTTTGAAACTTTTTTAATTTTTAATTTAATTAAATTTTCTTAATATATATAAAACGTTATTCTCACCTTACTTCTTCCCCTCAATAATATTTTCACAACATACGCAAGTATTGACACTTCTTCAATTTTTGTTTCTTACTTATACTTATGACGTTTTCATTTACGTCGTCTAATCAGACACGTCTAATAAAAAAAAATAACATACACAAATAATATTGTTTACAAAGAACTACTACTTTAAAAAGATACAATATTATGTAGTCAATCATTATATTTTTTTACAATAAAATTAGTAATTATTAATTTTATTATTCATAAAATACAGCACTGGGAATCATTAATTCTATAAGTTTTGATATCATGAGTTCGTCAATCATCAAAGTTTAAATCACTAAAAAGTCTTCAATCGGTTCAAGTTATTGTTGATATTCTCACCATATAAAACTCATATCTGATTGTAATTGTACTACCATGAATGTAATTACCTTTTAGTATTTTATTTATTACTCTTTTTATTGTTCATTATTATTGTGCATTAATTTTTTAACAATTTATTAAATATACAATTAAATTTTTTAAATATTTAATATATTAAATTAAATATGAAGATGAAAATATGATAAAATTTTTTTGCACTATGTAGATGAAAGAAATGAGAAATGATTTTTTTTTTAAATGAATAGAAAAGTTTGTAACATTTTTTATTACCACATTAAAATTCAAATTATAGTTGTCAAAGCTGAAATAGAGATGAAAAAATTGATTTTAATATATTAGATTACATGATTATAGTCGCAACTAACATTTGAAATTAATATATATATATATATAGCGTTACACTTCTTTAGTTTTTGTTTTCACTTATATTTATGGTATTTTCATTTACATCGTCAAATCAGACACATTTAACAAAAAGAGAATATACACAAAGAATATTATTTATAAAGAGTTACTATTTCATTAAATATATAATATTATATAGCAGTGTTCTAAAAAGCGCGCTTAAGCGGCGCCTAGGCGTGAAGCGTGACCTCCACTCCTCGCCTAGGCCCTAGGCGCGCGCTTTTTTGGTCAATTCTTTTTTTAACTAAAAAGCTTGGCCTATGAGCGCTTTTTAGTCAAAAAATTTATTTTTATTTTTTTTAAAAAAAATATTTAAAATGATATTAAAAATAAGAAAACGCTTTTTCACGCTTCGCTCTCGCCTCATCCTCGCCTAGGCTCAAAAAGCTTGAAGTTTGGCCTCCACGCCTAGCCACGCTTTACGCTTTTTAGAACGTTGTTATATAGTCAATCATTATATTTTCTCACAATAAAATTAGTAATTATTATTTTTATTTTTCGTAAAATACAGTCTTGGAGATCTTTATTAATACATCATTAATTTCATAAGATTTGATGTCAATAATTCGTTAATTATCAAAGTTCAAATCACCAAAAGCTCTTCATCAGGTTCAAATTATTATTCATATTACCACTATATAAAACTCATATCTGATTACAATTGTATTTCTATGAATTTAAAAAAAATATTAACATCGAACATCGTTTTCAAGAATCTTTTTATTTTTATTTTTATTGTAATTACTATTTTAATATTTTAATTATTAATAATTAAAAACAATTTTTTGAATATATTAAAAATTGACATAAAAGCACTTACAAGTTAAGGACCATGTTACTTGTACACACTTTTTTACACCTGTATTTACACTATTACATGTGTCAAATATTAGTTGGTTCAAATAATTATTTATTTGGTCAAATAAATAAAGTGATCTAATAATTATTTGACACATGTGAAAATGTAGGTGAGTGTGTAAGTTTTGAGTGTAAAAGTAGCATTTTCCATTTAAAAAAAAAAAAAAGAAGAATTATAGTATTTAAATTGGAAATGAGGAGTCATTTAAGAAAAGAAGGCCACCCATAAATTGTGGAAGGTAACGGAAATACCGTTTGCTTCTCCAACCCCACCCCACTCCACCCCCACTCTTTCGTCTCTCTCTCTCTTCTCGCATTTTCTCTTTCTTGCATTCTTCTGAGAGAGAGAGAGAGAGAGAGAGATTGAACACTATTGAAAAGAAAACCAGTTTTCATAGAAAACATTGAAAAAAAAAAAGGAATTTTATTGATCAAATAATTCATTTTCCAAATTTCTTACGTTTTTTTTTCTTGTTTTATTCTATATTTGAAATGCCCAAAACTTCTTCATGTTTAACCGCATTTGCAGCATGCGCGGAGAAAGCCAAGAAGGTTTATCTTCGTTTCGCGTTTATAACTTTTTGGAAAATTTTTGTTAATTTTGTCGGTAATTGTATTTTTTTTTTTTTTTTTTGAATGCAGGAGCTATAATAAAGTATATTTAGCTTGGGTTTTGGAGGATTTGATATTCAAATATCTGATTTTCTCCTCCATTTTCGATAAATGGGGGGAATATCGGATAATGTCCGGGGACTTGTTTTAGCCATGTCATCCAGTGTTTTCATTGGTTCCAGTTTCATCATAAAGAAGAAAGGCCTTCAAAAGGCCGGGGCTAATGGATCTCGAGCAAGTTAGTTTTCTTCCTCTGCATTTGATTTGGTAAAATAACTGATCATGTGTTTTGGCAAATATCAGCCTGTTGTCACATACATGAAAACTTCAGTGTGGAAATTGGAATATTATATTTGTGGGTGGAAAGATAATTCCAAAAGTAATCACATGTGCTTGTTCCAAAATGTTTCGATGAGAGGTCGAATTGCCAATATCACGTGACTGTTTACTAAAAGACTTCACCTTGATAATGTATGGTTAATGTGCTTCTGGAGTTTTATTCGTATTAGCAATAATAATTTTGTGATTGCAATCTTGAAATATTGTGACTGCAATTTGCAATACTTGCCTCCCCTTGCACTCATGGAATTTTTTCTGTTTTGTTAATGGCGGATACTTTTGCTCAGGCGACGGGGGCCACGCATACCTGCTGGAACCATTTTGGTGGGCTGGGATGGTTACGAGTAAGAAATGCTGCTCTACAATCTTGATCAAATTTGAGCACTAGTTGTCTGTTTTGATCCTTAGATTGTTTTGAACATTTTGTGCACGTTAGATATATGCTATTAGACTGTATTGTACAATACAGTGGATAAAATTTTGTCTAGATACAACCAATCCTTGTAAACTGATTCTCCAGGTAATTAGTCTTCTCTGAAAGTAGCTCTCTACTTGGATTGATTTACAGGGGACAAGAAAGATTTACATTGCTCAGTACATAATGGTCCATTTTCTTTTATTAGAATTTGATCTCTCACGAGCTAATACATGCATTATCTCCAGTGTTATGATCAATCTCCATGTGCAAGAAATAATACACTTAGTATAGTTCCTCTCCAATTGTATCCCTGACATAAGTGGAAATGGAATGCCTAAGAGGTGTTATCCAACTTACCCGACCATCTGTTAATTTATTTTGCATGACACACGAATTAATTGCTTTGAAAATTTTCAGAAGAGCTGAATAATTTTATTTTAATTTTTTCTGGATCTGCATTCGAGTTCTTCTTACATTTAAGGACTGAGCTTCTTTGCCACCATTACTATTACATAGTTATAAAGGAAATATAGAGATGTAATCTAATTACGACATTCAAAATGAAAATGCTTGCACTTCGCTCAAGTCAAAACTGGGCTTCGTATATAGGTAGAACTTTTCCTGGTCATCTTAGGCTCTGCCCTTAAGTGTTTGGCGAAACCGATGAGCTCCAGACTAGACCTGACCTATTCCCTTGATATACGTAATTTCTGATAATTTTCCTACAAAATAATATCCTACTTTGATGCCCACTTTTTTGTTTTCCTTTCTTCCATTTTATCTTTTGGAGTTCTCTATTTCAACTGGCTGGTTAATTAATGTTTGTAAATGTAAACTTTTTATTTGAATTTTGATCTTCTCCAACAAAGAGTGATTATAGCAAACAATAATCCGAAGTTGGAAAATACTATTCTGTTAGTGTCTACTTGTTCCACATGGTCCATCTGTGCCAAGTGCTGTGGAGGAATTCCATGCTGTTGCACCTTTTTAAGAACAAAATAAAATAAGAAATTGTCTTAGTTCTTATTGATGCACTGGGATTTCAGGATTTTGACTAATGGTTTTTAATAGTTTCCTAGGGATGCATGGTTTGAGGGTCTAATTATTACACAAACAGGGAATTCAATATCTATGCCAACAGGTTTGAAGTTGTTCGACTGGTGAGAAGAATAAATGCTCTAACTTGATGACGTTATTCTATTCTAGCTTGCAGATACTATCATGCAAATGTTTCTCTTGATGAACGTTCAAACTGCTGTGTATTTTTCCAATTTTTAAAGATAGTTAATCGTTAAAATACGAATGTCGAGAAGTGAACTGAGTGCCATTGACAGTGGGGAGAAATTGAACGTCTTTCCTTGTGATAAACAACAAAATAATTTTAACACATAAGGGCCTTGTTGTGGTTCTCCATAATTTTGTGTTTATTTTATAAAGGTGCTATTTCTTTACATAGGTGAGCTGTATAATATATTTTATAATAATTTAGGTCCAACTCTGACAACAAGCCTGGAGAATCTTATTGAATTGTTGTACTTGTACTTCCTTCTATGATATTGACTTGATCCTGTAGTCATATGGTAATCAAGATTCTTCTTATTTTCGTTTTAATTCTCCATGTTTTGACAGTGATTGTTGGGGAGGGAGCAAACTTTGCGGCCTATGCATATGCTCCAGCAATCCTTGTAACTCCATTGGGAGCTTTAAGTATCATTTTCAGGTATAGGATCTAGCATCATTACCCAAACCTTAAGAGAAACCTGTTTTTCATTCAAATAGTGACTGGAAATTTTTTCATATTATCTCCTATGCAGTGCAGTGTTAGCCCATTTCATTTTGGATGAGAGATTGCACATTTTTGGTGTGGTTGGATGTATTCTCTGCTTGGTGGGCTCTACCATTATTGTTTTACATGCCCCAGTAGAGAAGAATATTGAATCCGTCAAGGAAGTATGGTACCTGGCAACAGAGCCAGGTATTAATTGGTTTTTTTTTTCGTGATTTTATCACATTGTACTGTCTCATTAAATGGATCACAAACCAATGTCATGGTCTTCGAGCATGGAATCAACTTCTCCCTAGTCACCACTTTCATCAAACACATTACTTTTTTTCTCCTTAAACATATTTGAGATGCATTACTTTTTTCCATCTGAAGATCTACATCTTTCATTTGAGCTGATTCAAAAAGTTGGTTTGGGATTGACAGGTTTTCTTGTCTACACTTGCATAATTTTGGTTCTTGTTCTCCTTCTCATTTTTCGGTACGTGCCACGCTATGGACAAACGCATATGGTTGTGTATATTGGGATTTGTTCTCTCATGGGTTCTCTCACGGTTGGTTCATTCTCTCTGATTCTTTTATAGTTTTATCTGCTCAATTATCTCTTTTGTCTTTGTTTTTTACTGTTTCTGGTGCAGGTTATGTTTGTTAAAGCAGTAGGAATCGCTCTGAAGCTATCACTTTCAGGATCGAATCAGTTTAAATACTTTGAGACATGGTTTTTTACCATCTTCGTGATTCTTTGTTGTCTCATTCAGCTGAACTATTTAAACAAGGTAATCAGGATTCATTTGGAAGCACGTTGGCTTATGGACCTATGGATAAAGTGTCTTTACTTGTGTTTATCTCATTTTAAAAAGAAAACATCACCCTTCCTAGTTCTCTATAATATTTTTGATTTAGATTGTCCGTCTTAGCACCATTGAAGTTATCCACGTAATTACTTGAAGAATTCAGACAACATTGTCAGAGAAAAAAAAAAACATAAATTTGGATCATTATCTATCTTTTCAGTTGAACTTCAGAAGTATGTTTTATCACCTCACATTAGTGGCGAAACCAGTATGAACATCAGGCATGATATATATTTGCATCACTTCTCTTTGTCCTTTTCTCTCCCCCTTTGAACTAAAACTTAACTAAAATCATGAGAGAGAAAATATATCTATTGATGATAAATATATGCAAAATCCCTAGAGAAATGTTGGTTTCTAAATTCAACCAGCAACTGGTACACTTCTACTGCAGAATGCCAAGTTTGGTGATTCAAGACTTCAATTTCTTGGCATACGTAAATAATCTCAATGTTTTTTTTACTCTTTGGAGTGTTCTTTTGTAGACCCCGTGGATCCTTTACGATGGATTCCTAAAATTTAAAAGAAATATTCAATTTCCTCTTTTTTATTCCCCCACACCACTTTGAGTAGCCTTTTCTATTAGGCAAAATACAACATTACGATCTAAATTATTTTGATAGTTCTTTCTTTGACTCTGATCTAATGTGCAAAACCACAGGTTACCTTGGCTACCTTTTTGAATTTTTTTGATCAATTACTTGAGAGTTCCACTTAGAACAATCAAGATCTTATTCTTTTAATTGTTTGTAGTTCCTTTCACATTTGTAGTATCCTATTGTCCAAAACATAATCATGGATTCACCTTTGCAGGCACTGGACACATATAATACTGCTGTGGTTTCTCCCGTATATTACGTCATGTTCACTAGCCTCACCATCTTAGCTAGCGTAATAATGTTTAAGGTGATTCAAAATCCGTCTTTGTTGTCTTGTTCTGAAATTTAAGGTTTTTTTTTTTTATAAAGTTCTTATGTTCATGCTACGAAATATTTTCTATTGAAGTAGTGAGCCATCTTCCTCACTACAACACAATCAGACTCATTATCCCACTTGTACTGTTCTCGTATCTTCAAGATTACGATTGGTTTCACTTAATATTGGCATACTAAAAGCATGATATTTTATCATCCTCTATTCCAAAGAGTGTTTTTGTGCTAAAATGACAACAAATAAGAGCACCCGATAATCTACTACCGAATGTTTAGTATTATGCCAAATTATCTACTCATACGTTATCAGTAGTAGCTATTTATCACTACTTCTCTTATGTCATTCAATTCATCTTGAATACGGTTTAACGAGATATTATTACTGATTAAATTTGTCCAACTACTGTTGCGACTTCAGGATTGGGCTCATCAAGCTGCATCGCCAATTTTGACAGAACTGTGTGGTTTTGTGACTATCTTGTGTGGCACTTTCCTCCTCCACAAAACAAAAGACATGGGAGGTATCCCAACAGTACCATCCCCAGTATTTCTATCAAGCAGAGACTCGAGTTCAAGGGAGGTCGAGATTTGAGACATTGATGCTAATTTTAAGGACAATCATGATGACTAGTTTGAAAAAGAGAAGACATTTAGGCTCACGATAGCATGTTGTCAATACGAGTAAGTTCAACGAAGTGCCAATAGAAGGACTATATTTGACATTCTTGAAATCTTTTCACATCTGAAACCACAACCACCACCACCCCCCCGCATGTTCTAGACTTCGTAAGGTTTAACTGTAAATATGTGTCATTACTAACATTAGAAAAGATGTTGAAATGCTAGCGGTGGCTTGAAAATATGTAGTGAATTGGTTGTTTGCTTTGTTATTGCTTTCATTCCTGACTAGTGAGATAACTTTAGTTACATGTGCAATCTTTGACTCGTAGGATTAGAGGATTATCTTGGACTATATTGCTTTTAGAATTTGGTTTCAATGAATATTTGAGTGGATATTGATTTATTGAATTTACCTTTTCATGCGTCATTTCTTGAATTTTTGCATCAGAGTTGTTTTATGAGGGAATAAACCAGTGTTTAGAAAATCAGACCGGACCGGCCAGTTCAACCGGAAAAACTAAAAACCTTGCAAAATAGGTCCGGTTTACTAATTTAACTGGGCATACAAAAATTGGACTGGAAATCGAGATTTTTAGCAGTTAAACCGGGAAAACCCTGAAAAACTGGTAGAACAGGTCTGGTTTTAATAGTTTTTCGTTTCGAAATTTTTTAAGGCAAAAGCATTCATTTTTTATTTCTTTCTCATTTCTCCTATTGTTCTTCTTATTTGGTTGTTCCTAATTTTATTGTAAGATTTTTGGATTAATTTTTAATTTTTTAATTGAAACTTATGAAAAGTCTATTTAAAGCCAAATTTTCTGAGTAATTTTGTTAATAAATGTTGGATTATTTACAAATAACTTAATTTTAGAAATTTTGTGAGATTTTTGGAATAAATTTCAATTTTTTAATTCAAACCAGTTTGACCTTTGACCGGTTGCTTTTTCTAGGTCGATCGCTGGTCCTATTTTCTAAACATTGGAATAAACATAGAAATACAAAAACTTATGATATAAAAACACTTCTCAAAAGGAAAATGTTAATCTTCGAGTTTCATTGAAGAACTGCTAAATTAGTTCCAATGTCCAGCAGGTCATGATGAATTCCTTCCCTGTGATCCTTCAATAAGTCATGTTGAACTTACGTATGACATTCTAAGTAGTTTTTTTTTTTTTTTTTTTTTTCATTCAAGACATAGCTCAATTAGTTGAAAGGTAAGAGTAATGTAGTTTCAGCTTCGTAGGCAATTGGAGGGTGGAGGTTTGATTCCTATATTTGGTATGGAAGAGGATCCTTGTAAGTGCAGTTAAAAAGCAAATTCTCAACCCTACTCCATTGAAGCACATCCTGCGATTTACATCTTCCACCAAGACTCCATGGCGATCTCTCTTTTTTCTAAGTAGGTTTTTGACAGGTTGTCGTTGTATTTTTCATCTGGTTAAATTCACAAACAGTCACTCAAGTTTGAGCGAAATTTCAAAAGGTCACTAAAGTTCAAAATTTACAGCAATGGTCGCTAACGTATGCAGCACTTACTGTATTGGTCACCCATTTAACATAAATTGTATCCCTTCTAAATTGTTAATTATATAAATAATATTAAACGGCGCCACGTCAGCAGAAAAGGTGAATATCGTTAAATGGGTAACCAATATAGTAAGCGTTGCAAACGTTAGCGACCATTGCTGTAAATTTTGAACTTTAGTGACATTTTTGGAATTTCGCTCAAACTTGAGTGACTGTTTATGAAATTAACCTTTTTTTTCATATTAGAGTGTACCATATAGTATGATGCTTGATTATTTGTATTTTTCTCTTGTAGGTTACTAATTTTATTTTTTTTATTTATTTGTTTTAAATTGAATATAAGGGTATGAGTTTTTTTTTAAAATAAAATAAAATTGCTAATCATGTGCACAATAGCAATGTTCTAAAAAGTGCGCCCAAACGAGACATAGCCATTTTTTTTTTGGAATTTTTTTCATCTTTAAAATAATAATAATAATAAGAAAATAGATTTTCAAGCCTCGTCCTCTCGTTTAGTTTGAAAAATTTGAAGCTCAGCTTTCACGCCTAACTACATTTTACAAATTTTAGAACATTGCATAATAGTATGTTTTAATGATCATTTAAGATGAAATCCCTACTGAGGAACCTGCTACAAAAATGAAGATTGAATGAGGCGCTTACTAAGAAAAATAAAATAGAGATTCAAGTAGTTGTTCAGATTATACAACAAGACTCCATATGAAAATTTTCAAATTTATAACGCGTTGAAACTCTTTAATCTTATATTGATTTTGAATGATCTTTAAATCAACGTAGTCCAAATAACATATCAACGAGTGTCTCTTACATCACGCAAAAAATGATCAATATGACCTCTTAAACATCTCCCTGCATATCACATGGGATGATTGATGCTTCTCAAATATCAAATAATCGAAAACACTATATTTATGAGATGGATGGAGCCACATTTAAAAAGAAAAAAAATTAAAAAAAAAAAGCAAAATATACTATTAATCAAAGGGAAATATTCTCTACTTTTGGAAAGCCAACTCATTTTTTAATAAATTGATTTAAGCCTTACTTAGAAAACACAGTTACAGACCATGCAAATATATGGCAATAAATAAAATTTCCAGTTGGCAGTTTTAAAGAAATCTAAAAAATTCTACAATTTTTTACCAAATATCCTGAAGTTTTCAAAATTTCTAAACAAATGAATATTAAATTAGCATCAAAACTCATCTAAAATTGCATAATTAGTTACCAAGATCCTAATTCAACATATTAGATAAAGTGTTCCACACATAATAACACATGTTTACTAAGCTAGACTCTATATAATTAAAAAGGGCATGTCAATATTTATTAGCCGTCGACCCCTTGTGTGAAATTCCTTTTAAGGACAACACACTTTAAACACGCTATAAAACAAAATATAATGTTGTTTATAGTCAACGACTACCGTTGTCCGTATGTGACAATTATATGGCATTAATTGATATGACATTTTAAATAAGATAGTATTATCAATTAATGCCATATAATTACTATATAAATGGACTACGTTAGTCGCTGACTATAAATACCATTATTCTAAAACAAATGATTGGAGAAGTAATCAAAGAGTTTTCGACAAAGCATATCTATTAATGCATTAATGGGATTTATTTTTATTTTTTTTTTTTTTGTGGGGGTGGGGGGGGGGGGGGTGGGGGGGGGCTGAAAATCACCTTGGTCATTCTAGCATGCATTTTTAGAGTAAAACACATTTTTCGTCACTAAACTTCGAGCAAAATTTTATCTAAGTCACTTTAATTTGTTACGATCAGATTACTCATCTTCACCATTCTATGAATTCATGCTACTAAACTTAAAGTCAAATCTTTACGAGATCGTGGTGTCCATTTGAGGTGTCAATACTAAACACAAAATTTCCCAACAAGACTGTCTCAAAATCGTTCACGTTTTTTACACTTCAAACATAAAGCATCTAGTAAAGAAGAGGCTATTTACTCTAACGAAAACAATGCAGTGTGCGTTTAGTGGTAACACGTCAACAACCCGAAAATAAAAAATGAGTGACTTGATTGCAACAAAGTGAAGCGACAAAAAATGTATTTTACCCCTACTCAATATTATGGCAACTGAAGTTTCCCTATATAAGCTTTTCAAAAAACGTGCTCATAAGCACCTTATAAAGTTAGCCAAACATACTATTTTTAATCCTCAGTAAACGGTACAGATTTCTAGTCTTGATGAGCCTGGACATTCTTAAAGCAACCAAAAATGAAGAAAATAGGGGATCAAGAGTCGACTCACGCAGACAATTCAATTTCCTAATTTCTTTTCCCTTCTTTCTATAAGCCTAGCAAGTTGATGCAGACTTTAGTCCAGCATCGTTCTTGCGTTTTCTATATCAAGAAATAGCCAACGATCAAGCTTACAGGAAAAATCAACATAATTGTACTCAAACATAACTACCAATCGTTCGTTAAATGCAGATATACAAAGGACTACAAGAACAACAAATTTCAAAGGAAACAATAACAGAAAGGAGATAACTCAAAGTCGGTTTTCTAGTTTCTGTAGTCAAAGGCCATCGGCCAAAGGAAACCTCCTTTCAGCTGCAAGGGAAGGGCGAAACCGATTTTGAAGATACTATCGTTCTAAAGATCAAAAGCCATGGAGCCATTACACATATATCATGTTATGAAGAAACACGACTCTTGCTTGAAGTGGCTCAGATATACGAGATATTGGCCATTTCGAGCCTAGTGCTTTTCGTTGTAGTATCCTGCATAAATGATGGCAGGTAATTAATCATAAATCAAATCATCACTAAAAATTCTGAAAATATACTACAAGCTCGATCTCTAAACTGTACAATGAGGTCAATCCTTAAAACTTGTCCAAAAAGCTATGTAGTTTCTTACAATTATGTAAGGGAATCGAGAGAAGACTCACATGATTTTGGCTCCATGGGCATAATCTCCAATTATTCACTCCTCGGAAAGTAGATCCTGAAGGTTTCTTTCACCTTAACCTTCCTTCTACAAGTGGGACATTTACCCTGAGCCACTATTGCATTCAAAATGCAGAGTCTGCAGAAAATGTGTCCACATTTTGTTGACGTCTCTTCAATGATTTCTTGCATGCATATTGGGCAGCTAAATATTGGAGGTATTGGCTGTGGCACAGATTGTGACCCTTGATTTTGATCCTGCAATCATCGAAGAAATGAAAAAGCATTTCATTACAGATTTTCTATTCCAATATATTACAGAACATAAATTCAAATGATTTATAATAGAAATTAATCAAAATGTAATATCTGTACAAGCCGAAAAGACATCCCATACAATCTGAACTACAGTTCATTTTTACCAGCATGCCCGATATATTTACTACCTATAAATCTTTTTATCACAGTGTGTGTATCTGTAGAAAAGAAAGGAGCAGAACATGTGTATAGTAATGGGGACCATTTGAAAAAGGTTTAAACTTGATTAAACAAAGTTCAAAATCAATTTCAATTTATGGAGATAGGTATGCAATTCGCCATTGACAACTTACTGGAAAATGTTCTCAAGTGAAATGTAGTAGTGGAAATCATGATGTGGAAAGAATTGAAGTGTACAGAGACAAAAAGTAAGGAGAAGAGTAAATAAGCAAGCGCCTATTATTTTTCCACATCCTATGTTCTTGAAAGATAATAAGAAGTGTAAACAATTCATATCCCAGCAGCCACATTTGCTAGAGAAATCTTTTGGACAACCACAGTTCAAAATAAACGAACTACTTCCCCACCAGACCACCCACTCAAAGACTGCCAAACCCCAAAAGTGTATGTGCTTTTACATAATATTGAAGTCAATATAAAGGGTGAGTGCAGCAATGGGGAGGTTTTGAGGGATTTCTTGATAGGATACAGTTATGTCCCTCAAAGTTTCTTGACCTGCAACAGCAGACTGTAAATCGATACTGTACTCAATCATAGAGGTTAAACAAGTCTTTAATAAACTGGATTTTATGCCTCACTCACAGAAGGGATAATAAGCCAAATTGTGGGTCACTCCACTACCTTGGAGGTTTACTCATCATATAACACCATACAAATGAAGTAATTTTTCATTTAGTCTTGATCAGTCTTAATAATGGGCCTGGGTCCCTAAATAAAAGAAATTTTGGGACTGAGAATTGTAGGGCTGACCCAAAGGGAGCCCTTTCCAGAAAATCCCGACGGCCAGGGGCAAACGGAAAACCCAGGCTGAAGAGGGGGTTTAGGAAATAGTTTTCAACCAGCAACAGACGCACCTCGGTTAGAACCTCACTAGCTGCGTCACTGCCCCAAGAGCAAAGATACTTCTAAAATCCTTTCTCCCTCCCATTTTATAATTACTATTTCCTTACTTCTTTGTTACCATTTTTAATGTGGGACAAATTCTCCCTCGAAACATAGCGCTTCGAATGTTCTGACAGTAGAATCCGCTGTGAAAGGTGGTGCAATAGATTGATGAGATGCACTACTTCTAACATTCGGATTAGGCAGTGCTTCTGGGGGACCTTTCCAGATTTGACTTAGAGGCAAAGATAGCCACAGTAATGAATAATAATTAAAGGTGAAGGTTTACTTCTTCAACATCTCTCTATCTGAATTAACCTACTACTAGCGATATTTAGATGAAACAAAAACCAGAGAAAAATTGAATTGGATCAAATTTAAGTAGAAAAAGATTAATAATATAAAATATGATGATATCCATAGATAGCCTAATTGACAGGCTGCAATGACCAATTAATCCAATAAATTGGGATAATCGGATTCACGGCATTCTTCTTTCGAACATTGATTACTAAGTTCTGAAATTTTGTTCATCATGCAGTGTAATAATTTTTTGGGATAGTAATGAATTACACGTGGAATTGGTAAATATTTTAATAGGACCATAAAAATTACATTGCGACATCTAAATCATAAAATTAAACCTCAAATACCTGATTTATTAAAAGTAAATATTTTAGTCTTATAACCTGTGGCTGAAAAAATAATAAAATTGTCAAGAAATTGGGAAGTGAACCTAAACCTAAGATGCACAATCCTACAACGGAAACATTGCTTTAATCAGAGATTCGTACTTAGTAAAATGGCAAATGAAAAATTTCATAACATTAATTCAATGAATGCCCAAAAGCATAAAAAAACGTTAAAAAGAATATCAGATCAAGCAAAAAAGCAATAGGAGAATGTCAAGGTACTTTGTACCCTCACTTGGTTATCGCCTTCCCCACCATCACATCTTTGTCCACGAGAGACTCTTCTGCGTCTGCTACCACTACCACTAGCACCTGAACTTGCTGTGTTACAGAAATCGATGTTAGTTTGAGATTCATTTTAGAATAGACACCAATTAGCATAGATGAGAACAATGATAACAAAGACTACTTCCTTAAAATACCACCAAAGGGTAACAACAACAATAAGCTGACCATATACTGTGATTCACGTAGGCAATTCAAAATCGAGCATTCACACTAAAGGTGAAGTAATTATTGGTGACAGCTAACTGATTTGATCCTAAATTTACATTTAGTTAATAGTTTCTCATAAAATATTACTAATAAACTAAACTTGATACATAGAAAAAAATAGTCCTGTATTGTCCTAATCTACGAAATAAACTTAAACAGTAAAAACCTGACTGGTCTGTCTGAGATCCACCAGCTTCTTCAAAGTGTATGGTCCTACGACTCCTAGTGGACTTGTTGCTAGCCTGAAATAAAATCAGGGATTAATTAAATAAATGCAAAATTCACTGTTCATAGTAAAACTCTGGTGCAAAAATATATAATATGTTATCTATGTGAATATCCTAGGAGTGCATAAGATTACTTGATCATGAGCTGGCTCTTGAGATGTCCTGGGGAGCTCATTAGGCTGTGCGAGCTCCAAGTCTGTATCCAAGTCATCAGAACTAGCTGGCAGATTGAGATCCAGATTGAGAGGCATCTAATGTTGACAACAATAATACAAGTACCTAGTTAATCATATTTCATATGAATTTGCAACATACAGCAAAAAGAGAAAGACCAAATAATAGTTACTGTGTATATTTAAGTTTCATAATCAAAGATAAAAAATTAAGTAATCTTGTGCTCTGAATGCATGTCTCTAGTACCTTAAGAATGTGCAAATTCTGTACAAGGTTTTTTTTTTAATCAAATTTTGGAATGTTAAACAAAATATGTTTATGTAATCCGATTTGATCAAAACTTCTACCATCTTTTCATGACAAACACATTACTCAGCGAAATAAACAAGAAAAGAATATCAACAAGACTTGCTGAAAACGTGCATTATTACTCAATTGATATCTTGACATTCAAGGCCAACATTTCTATGCATAAAAATTTGCAAATCAACATGGTCTCCTATTGCCTATAGCATAACCAGCATATATCTCGGCACTTGAAAACATCATATTTACAGTAAATCCACAGCGTAATATAAATGCATCCAACAATGTTTTTCAAGTTTTGTTTTGTAAGTAACTTTAGGGAAAGTACATGTTCGAGTTTCAAATTAGGAAAGACTTTTACTACATTAGTTGCGGCATAAGCAGCTTTACTAATAAATACAAAAGTGCGTTAAAAGTGTATGGATATCAGAATATCTATTTAATAAAAAGGATGAAAGTTGATCATAAAATGCCGCCTTTAATTAATTGAACTTACGCACTCCACATGCAACTCTGCAACGTGGAGAAAGACAATTACGGAATCTCAAGTTCAACTCCCACAACTTTAAAGAGAATTCTTGTTTCAAAACTAACGAACATTTCAAAAAGAATGTCACTTGGTTCCCGCGCCCTGCCCCCCAATGAACAAGTTAACAAATTTATTTACTTGGCTTGACAACAAAAAGTAAATCAAGATCCAAAATCAGGGAAAATTAACCTTTCTTCTTAAATAGAATTTTTATCATAAAAAATAAGACCTGTGATATGATAAAATGATCTTATCAAAAAAAAAAAAAAAAAGAATAGGAAAATGAATTGGTACTCATATCAGTCTTATCAGACTAATCTAATTTCCTCTATGGAGGAATTCAAACATGTGATCTCGTAAACCCAACATACAGAAATCCATACACATACATAAGTATGTACATACAAAACAGAATCAAACATGTATTCGTATAAGAGAGAATGACTGGAAAACCATGGAGCAAACAAAAAATGCTGTTACTATAGTAAATTCGACAAACAAAACAAAACAAAATTCATATTTTTTATTTTAAAACCTAATAAAAAAAACACCTAAAGCAATTTTCTTTATACAGTAAAGTTTAACTAAAAACACAATTCAAGATAAAATCATAGAAATTTCGAGAAATTCAAAAACACATTGCATTCTTAATCAAGAATCAGTCAAAACCTTGAAAAAACAATAAAATTCAACAAAAAATTGAACCCATTTTTTCTCCAGAAGGAGGAAAAAAAAAAAAAAAAAAACTAGCAAATTCAAAAGAACAAATCAAACTGTACAGGAAAAAGAAATTAGAAGGCTACCTTTCGAAGTGTCTTTCAGAGAAAAAAGAAGCGATGAAAAATGTAGGTGAGGTATACACAATCAGAAACTAATATTTTGTTCAAGTAATTATAATCTATGAATCAAACGAAATTATGAGAGTGGGAGATAAAGACAAAGAAAAGATGGGATTATTTACGTAATACACTGCTGTCTATCGAGCGTTTGGTAATTGGGAAGAAAATCCAAGCGGAATTCTGCCTTTCCCATTTTCCCATAAACGCATTTTGGCCCTTATTCAATGCATGCATAATTTGCCAACCATGTTTTGGCAATTTGTGCATTGTGTGTTTAATCTGCAGTTATATTTGGTGAGGAAGAGATTACTCTCTATTCAAATCAAAGAATCTGTCATAAATTCAGTAGCTTTTCTTTACTATTTAATGGGTTTTTCTTTTCCTTGGGCGGGGAAGGGACGAGAAATCTGAATCTTGACATGCGTATACCAAAATTATGGAGGGCGTATTGCTTTTGACAATTAATATTTTCTTTCATTTTAATTCTTTTCTTGTTCATGGCATAATTATTCTTCTACCCACTTATCCTATTTACGTATAATGCCCACGCTCAAGTTACATAATATAGTTGATAGTTTATGGCTCCACACTCATAATTTCTACTAATCATGTTTAGCCACCTCACCAATGAACATTATATCTTCTACCCATAATAGATAAGAGATCAAGATTAGTCTATTGCAAACATATAATTCAATGAATTGAATACGAAACTAATAAAAATTTGGTTAATAGTAATGAGAAAGTGAATATTCATGAATTTAGGTAATTGTAATTATCACTTGTAGTTGTAATGTGGCGATTTTTGGCCAACCCTTCGATTATAACTAGATTTTATTTTTTTCCGGTAAAATGACAATTAATTATCCATGATGGTCGTTTCCTAATCGTGTTTGCATGCCTATATTTTTAATGACGATTGTAATCGGCACTTTTATAAATGTTATAGACGTAGATTAAAACAATATGGCAGATATAAAAAGACTTTTGAGGTAATTTCGCTCCTAAAAGCAACTTCTTTCTTATTCAGTCATATCTTGTTGTACAAGATCAACAATGGAAGTCGGGAATTCCCCAATTGAGATTATAGTTTGTGTACTTGAAATTAATGGATGATATTGCTACATAGACTGCTTATCACTTCACCTTCCCTCGACACTCCTACTCTATATATATTCCTTTCTTTTTGCAAGACAGCGTCCACATTCATTTTAATACATACCATCGCTGGTCGTGACCACTAACATTCATTTCCAACCAGCCAACTAGAGTGGATAAAGTTAAAGTTATAAAGGCGCGAGACATGGCAAAGTCAAGCCTCAAGTCTTATGAGCCTAGACGTGCCTAGTCGTAATAAAGCGTTTTCCTATTTTTAATATTATATATTTTAATTATTCAAAGGCAATTATTTTAATAAGGCCATTATTTTAGTAAGACCATTAATAATTTTTGCTTTTATTTGATTAGTTTATTGAACTTCAAAAAAACAAAATGAGCAAAAATTAAAAATAAAAATAAAAATAAAAAGTGTGCACCTTTTGGCGCCTATGCCCGCATTACGTGGTCAAAAATAGAGTTGACTCTTTTTCCATGCCTTCCTCATATGCAGGGCGTATTCCCTAATCCTTACGTTTAGGTCCGCCTTTTAGATCACTGGATATAGTACACAGCTCTCAATGTTTTAAACTCCTGTAAATGAGCCCATGAGACTTCAACAATTTTATTCTGTGCGCGTTGTTGTGAAAATAACGTGATTGCAAGTGCACAATATCGTTAACAAGTAATAAAGTGGACTTTTTGAGTCCGGATTATCGTTCCCACGAAGACTATCTTATTTAGATACTAGTTAAATTAATCAAATCGCTAATCTATTGAAAACAAGTTAAAATCAATTGAATTGGAATATTTAAGCTAAAACTTTGGATTTTTCGAAAGTACTAATAAAGACAAAATCAAGAATTAATAAAAGAAGATGGTTAAAGCGTTTGGACAAACGAATTCACCTAGTTATCATCTCTAATTTCTCCTCGCAAGATTTCTTCCTAAAGTTGTATTCGGTCGAATTCACAAATTTAACCTAATTTACCTCTCTCGAGTTCAAATTAGTCCTATCTAATTAAGTCAACTTAGGCAGTCAGAATGGTCATTAATTAGATGCATTAAATCTCCTAAGAATTCAATTCAAGACCGTGACAATAACAAAAGCGTATCTCTACCTTTTATCCAATTACCATATTTTACTACGTGGTCTAGATTAATAATTTACCTCTCGGTTCATTACAATCCACAAATCAATGACAAATAATGGCCAATTATTTCAAGCATTAAGAAAAGAAGTAAAATCAAATACATAAACAATTTATAAATCAAAACTTGAGATTCGAAATTAAAGAATTAAACTTAGGCTACATCGTTCATCCAAACATTAAATCTAGCTGTTCATGACTCGGAAGAAAGAAAAGATGAAGAGAAGGGAAGACATAACCGGATCTTGAAAATAATAGAGGAAGAAACGTTGAATATCTTGCACCAAGAAATCTTTGTCTTCAAGCTCCAATCTTCAATTCCGTCTTTGTTCTTCGTCTCTTGGTATCTTCCTCTCTCAATATGATTTTTTTACAAGATTTAATGACCCCTTATTATGAGTGTATAACTCATATTTATAGTTTCCCCAATAAGCCCTAAAAGATCCCTAAAAATCGTGAGTTACAAGTTTCCAAATTGCTTTAGGACTCAGAAAGGAAATAAAATAACAAGAAAATCCGCATGCCAAAAAATGGCCTAGGCGCACGCCCAGGCATGATGAGGGCGCACGCCCAGGCTTGGAAAACAGCCTCAGTCGCCTGTTCATGTGGCTGGGCGTTCGCCCAGCTTTGAGCTCGGGCGTTCGCCCAGCTCTCCTTTCTTTGTATCTGCGCCTTTGGTCCTTCAACTTTTGATTGTGGTCATTTTAGTCCTCTAATTTATTCTTTTATTTCACATTAGTCCTCTTTTATTTGCAGTCCAGGTCTTTCAACTTTTAGAGGTTTGCAAGTTGACCCCCATCTCCAAGTTTTCGTACACTTTCAGTCCTTTTCGCCTATTTTGCTTTGTTTTTCTCCAATTTCATCCAATCTTGAGTTTTGACCTGAAATAATTAAATCAACACACAATTAAGTAGAAAAGTACTTATGAGCACTTACAATTGTCCACTTTTGATAGTCTAAATTAGTGTAAAATCACACTTATCAAATACCCCCAAACTTGAACATTTGTTCGTCCTCGAACATAACTAATCACTTAAACAAACACACAAATAATATTAAAACAGATAGCTTGCCGTATTTGCCTCATGTTTTGAACAATCAAACAATTCATAACAAAACTTCTAAATCATGCTACCAAAATCAATCATTTTGACTTATCCGATGCTTGACAGATATCAGTGTGTAAACATAGTCAATTCAATCACCATGAGCTTTTAAGTCGATGATATTATGCCCCCCCCCAATGGTCAAATATTTCCTTTCTCGCTCGTAAGAATACACACCCCCAAACTGATATTCACCTTTCTCACCCCGGGTATTAGCTCTAAAGGGACTCTCGAGGTATTTAATCTTTTACTGCTCAAAATTTGGTTAGGTCTAGCCAATACATTAGCTATCTAGATCTGTGATGATTCTCCTTTCATTGAGTGCTTTGACCATCAAGTTTTCACTAAGGAAGTCAAACCCACTAGTAATCTATATCCCCAAGTTATGCGCAAAATGGTTCAATCTTGCTCCTTTTTTTTTTTTTTTTATATATATCTTATGTGCAAGACCTCACTCCCTTAAGCTTTCTAGATGACCCTTGTAGCGAGCTTTAGGTCGGTGGCTCCCAGGTCTATTAAACCTTAGGGCACCGAGTTTTGAGAACTCCAATGGACTTTATCACTCGAGTCAACTAGGCTACGAAGAGAGGTATAAGATAATGCAAGCGCCATTTTTTTTTTTTTTTTTTTTTTGTGCAAGATAAACACGCGGGGATTAGATTTCTAGCATCCGGTCAATACCTAGATTCCACTTGGTAGCCAAAATACACTCCACACAACTATTACTCAAGTACGGAATCAACACATATCTAAACAACTTCTGCATTGGTTTAACCACCCCCAAACTATTCTCTCAACTGGTCAGGTAATTGAGTTGTCAATTGGTAGTTTTGGTTTTCTCAACTAAGATTCACTACTCTTTCTCTGTATTCTATTCAATATATCAACCTAGCGTAGTGAAATTCATGACCATAAATCACACTTAATCGTATCTCACATGGATAAGTAAAGTCTATAAAACAAGCATAAGTAGCATAACCTAGTAATAATTCATGAATTGATATCAGTTTCAAATAATATCATCATAGGCCGGCAAGGCTATCCATCACACAAGCACATAAATTTTTTTTTTTAACACACAAAAAATAACAAAAATACTCAAAGTCACCCCCAAACTTAAAGTTCACATTGTCCTCAATGTGACAAAAGAAAACAGAATAAATAAAAAGGAAAGAGTCAACCCGAGGCAAAAGACGTGGAGATAACAATCGGACTTTTAGCTCATCAGTACGCATTGGATTGGAATGACGATGTGCAACCTGAAATATGAAAAACAATGATGATTAACTATACTTAATCACTAAAAAAAATGGGAAACGTGCTCTACTTCCTAATGCAGTCCTAAATTTCTACATGCAATGCAATGAACATGTAAGGGATAGGAAAATGGGTTGCCTCCCATTAAGCGCTCGATTTCTAGTCTAGAGCTCGACTTAATGCAAGGATCATTTATGGAGGCTTGAATTGGGCTTTGGAAGTCTTGCATTGGTTGCTCTTACTAGCTTTGCATGATTTATCCTTTGCTCTCCATATTTTAAATTGACCATTTTCATCTTTAATTGGTGCAACTAGTCCACCTGTGTCCGGTCTGCAGTTTTCTTTGCCAATTATTACCCCTTTATCAACTTTAAAGCACTCATCGAGGTCGATTGGTTGCTCGGGTAAGGTGTACATACTGAATACTGCTCGTTCATCCTGTACCCTCAAGATTAGCTCACCCTTTTCTACATCAATAAGGGCCCGACTCGTTGCTAAGAATGGTCGTCCCAAAATGACTAGCATATTGCGATCCTCTTCGATGTCAAGGACAATAAAATCAACTGGAAAGAAAAACTTTTCCACCTTGATGAGCACGTCCTCAACTACACCCCGTGGGTACTTGATCGATCTATCAGCAAGCTGTAGAGATACACTTGTTGTTTTTACTTTTCCCAACCCTAATATCCTGTAGACAGAAAGAGGCATTAAATTTACACTTGCACCTAAATCACATAAAGCATTAAAATTGTAAAATTCTCCAATTGTGCAAGGTAATTTAAAACTTCCTGGATCTTTTAACTTCGGAGGCAACTTATTTAGCAGAATAGCACTACATTCCTCAGTTAAAGCCACTGTCTCGTTTTCATCTGGTTTTCTCTTCTTGGATAACATTTCTTTCATAAATTTCAAATACAATGGCATTTGAGCTAATGCGTCAGCAAAAGGAATGTTGATATGCAGTTTCTTGAAAACTTCAAGAAATTTTTCAAACTGCTTGTCGAGCTTGTTCTTATGTAGCCTTTGAGGAAATGGAATTGGTGGCACATAAGCTTTGACAGGAATTGGCACCCTCACTTGTGATGATTCAGCAGATTCTTGTGCAACGTCTTCTTTTGATTTCTCATGCTGCTGCCCAGTTTCTTCTTCCTTAATCATCAATTGTTCATCATTTTTCTCTGTTCTTGTCACAAGAATTTCTGGCAGTTGTACCCCGCTCCTAGTAGTGATGGCATTTACCTGTTCTCTTGGATTTGTTTCTGTAGTGCTGGGTAAAGTGCTTGGTTTTCTATCTGACAATTGTAGGGCTAACTGACCAATCTGAGTCTCTATTTTTCTGATAGACGCTTGCTGATTTTGACTGTTGATGTCCAATCGCTCCAATGCTTGATCAGTTTTCTGCATATACTGTTTGAACATCTCTCCTAAACTCGGTCCTCTTTCTTGCTGAGCATTATAGGCATTACCACTGTGTTGATTCTCAGACCATCTAAAATTGGGATGTTGCTTCCAACCTGGATTGTATGTTTGTGAATATGGATTGTACTGCTGATGTGTATTGTTCTGCACAAAATTGACCTGTTCTGGAGAGGCCAACAACATACAATCAGATGTTGAATGGTTAGCTCCACAGTTCTCGCATATGATGGTTGCTTGGATTGCATTCACTCCCTGCATTTGTGTTCTGACCAAGAGCTCCACCTGCTTTGTCAATGTAGCAAGTTGTGCATTGGTAGCTGACAGACCATCAATCTCATGTATGCCTGCTACTTTTCTTGGAGTAGTACGATCAGATGAAAACATGGTCTGTGTGTTTGCAATCAGCTCATAGAGATCCCATGCTTCGTTGACATTTTTATTCGCAATGGACCCGTTTGCAGATGAGTCCACTGTAGATTTAGATTGAGGAGATAGCCCAGAATAAAAATATTGAGCCTGTTGTCCTTTTTTAATGCCATGATTTGGACATTTTCTGAGCAATTCTTTGAATCTGTCCCAAGCTTCATGATACCTTTCGTCCTCCATTTGTTGGAAAGTAGAAATTTCCAACTTCATCTTTGCTACTTTAGCTGGTGAAAAGTATTTATTACAGAATTTTCTAGCCAAGTCATCCCAGGTTGTGATACTAGCATGTGGTTCTGAGTCTAACCATTCCAGAGCCCCATCCCTCAAAGTGTAGGGAAATAACCGGAGTCTAATGGCATCGTCATTGACTCCTTGAAATTGAAAATTATGGAGCATACGCAGGAATCTGGAGAGATGAGTATTAGGGTTTTCAGTCGCCTTTCCATAGAACTGTAAGTTGTTGCTGAAAAGATTAATCATATCAGCTCTTAGTTGGAAGTCGTTCCGACCAAAAGCTGGATAAATGATGCTTGAACGATCAGGAGCTGCTGCCGGAGTTAGGAACTGAGCCATTGGCATATTTCCATCGTCATCTTCTTCCTGTTCTTCATTTTGTTGAATTTGTTGAGCTGCCATTCGGGCTGCTTCTACAGCGGCTGCTCTTGCAGCCTCTTGTTCAAGTCCTCTTCTTATTTGTGCTTCTGTCATTAGAATGTGTTGCTGATCTCTCTGTTTTTGGTTGTGTTTTCTGCGTCTTCGTCTGAAGGTACGTTCAATCTCAGGATCGAATGTCTCAAGATCGCCTCCTTGCGCACGGAGCATGCAACAAACACCTTTTCTGTAGTAAATAAAAGAGAAAAAAAAGAGTATCAAGCTAAAAACAATTTAACTATAAAAATTAATTTAAGACTGATAATAAATAAGAAATAAACATGAAAGAAAATAAACAGAAAAGAAAGGAAATAGTAATAATAACAATAATAAAAGAAATTAATAATAATAATAAAAAAAAAAAAATAAAACAATAAAAAAAATAAAACTAACACAAAAAATTAATCTAAACTAATATTAAATAAGAATAGTTCCTCGGCAACGGCGCCAAAAACTTGTTGTGAAAATAACGTGATTGCAAGTGCACAATATCGTTAACAAGTAATAAAGTGGACTTTTTGAGTCCGGATTATCGTTCCCACGAAGACTATCTTATTTAGATACTAGTTAAATTAATCAAATCGCTAATCTATTGAAAACAAGTTAAAATCAATTGAATTGGAATATTTAAGCTAAAACTTTGGATTTTTCGAAAGTACTAATAAAGACAAAATCAAGAATTAATAAAAGAAGATGGTTAAAGCGTTTGGACAAACGAATTCACCTAGTTATCATCTCTAATTTCTCCTCGCAAGATTTCTTCCTAAAGTTGTATTCGGTCGAATTCACAAATTTAACCTAATTTACCTCTCTCGAGTTCAAATTAGTCCTATCTAATTAAGTCAACTTAGGCAGTCAGAATGGTTATTAATTAGATGCATTAAATCTCCTAAGAATTCAATTCAAGACCGTGACAATAACAAAAGCGTATCTCTACCTTTTATCCAATTGCCATATTTTACTACGTGGTCTAGATTAATAATTTACCTCTCGGTTCATTACAATCCACAAATCAATGACAAATAATGGCCAATTATTTCAAGCATTAAGAAAAGAAGTAAAATCAAATACATAAACAATTTATAAATCAAAACTTGAGATTCGAAATTAAAGAATTAAACTTAGGCTACATCGTTCATCCAAACATTAAATCTAGCTGTTCATGACTCGGAAGAAAGAAAAGATGAAGAGAAGGGAAGACATAACCGGATCTTGAAAATAATAGAGGAAGAAACGTTGAATATCTTGCACCAAGAAATCTTTGTCTTCAAGCTCCAATCTTCAATTCCGTCTTTGTTCTTCGTCTCTTGGTATCTTCCTCTCTCAATATGATTTTTTTACAAGATTTAATGACCCCTTATTATGAGTGTATAACTCATATTTATAGTTCCCCCAATAAGCCCTAAAAGATCCCTAAAAATCGTGAGTTACAAGTTTCCAAATTGCTTTAGGACTCAGAAAGGAAATAAAATAACAAGAAAATCCGCATGCCAAAAAATGGCCTAGGCGCACGCCCAGGCATGATGAGGGCGCACGCCCAGGCTTGGAAAACAGCCTCAGTCGCCTGTTCATGTGGCTGGGCGTTCGCCCAGCTTTGAGCTCGGGCGTTCGCCCAGCTCTCCTTTCTTTGTATCTGCGCCTTTGGTCCTTCAACTTTTGATTGTGGTCATTTTAGTCCTCTAATTTATTCTTTTATTTCACATTAGTCCTCTTTTATTTGCAGTCCAGGTCCTTCAACTTTTGGAGGTTTGCAAGTTGACCCCCATCTCCAAGTTTTCGTACACTTTCAGTCCTTTTCGCCTATTTTGCTTTGTTTTTCTCCAATTTCATCCAATCTTGGGTTTTGACCTGAAATAATTAAATCAACACACAATTAAGTAGAAAAGTACTTATGAGCACTTACAATTGTCCACTTTTGATAGTCTAAATTAGTGTAAAATCACACTTATCACGCGTCTCATCTGCTTCCCAAACACATAATTATTTTGCTCCTTCCAACAGTTCCATGCTATTATCAGAAATAATTAAATATCCTCGGGGCCAGTCGGTCAAGCATATGGAGAATAATTCCTCCAGCGCACGCCATGGGGAGTAGGCCAACCTGTACATCAAATTCGCAACTTTCCCATATCAACATGGCAGCCGGGAATGTGAAAATAGCATGAGTAGTATCTTCTGCCTCAGAACATCTATTGCATTGCATATCAATCTCCATATGCCTACTCGGAGTCTAGTCAATGAGGGGAGCAGATCAAGGAAGGCTCGCCAAGCAAACTTTTTTTACTTTTTGGGGTATGCTGCTTCCCCACAAGAATTTCCACCACTTAGCCAGAGCATTTGATGATGATTCAATGGCATCCTCTATTAACCACCTGGCTAGTCTATAACCGAACTCGATCCTGTTGCCAACTGTTAGTTTTAAATCTAGATAACAATCAACCTAGAAGGAGGGTTGAATAGGTTGTTACTGAAAGTCTGTAACTATTTTTTTTTTAAAAACACAACGTTCACTTTAATGTTCTGATATTGATGAAAGTTAGTTGAACGTCAGAACATTTCACTGAACGTCTTGACAGTTTCGAGACAGTTATTATATAAGGCGATTAAAACATTAATTAACACCAGATATAGCGTGGTAAACCTCTAAGGGAAACATCCACAGGCCCCCATGCCACGGGTAAATAAATCCACTATTTCAGAACAGGTTACACACGTCTCAACTTTTTGAAATTACAATTTTAGACCTAATTTAAAACTTTATCAGCAATTTACAAAAATAAAACTTAGTTAAGAACAATGATAAAACTTCCCTGTTTTATATTTTCTTCAACTAGTCCAGGAATGCAGTCAAGTACTTCGGTCTTGATCTTGGTCCATTCCATGTGTGTCCCCGGATTGATTCCACAAATTGGAATAAGGACCCAATCCTTATCTTGCCGCCGAAATGCCGTTCTCTCTCACAATGGATTTCTTGTATGCTCAGTTTCTCAGAGCCGTTCTCAAAACTAGACTTTTGATTGGGCTAGGACTTTTGAATATCTCTTTGAACTCTCAATTCATAAATGATTTGCTATTTGATTCTTGAGTATCTTTGCTTTCAAAGTCCGTAAAACACTTCTTGGAATACCACCTGTCTTATATATAGTACAAGAAGTTTGTCTAAACTTAATGACTTAATATTTATCTTATATATGGATAAGACACAATAAGTCTTTAAGTTTAAATAAACTTTATAAAAGATAAGGTGAGATAAATCACAAGAATATGAAAACAAATATAGATACTTATTTTCATTTAAGTAGATAAATAAAAAGATAATATTGTAATATCTTATCTACTTAGAAACCTAGTTCAATTAGAAAACTTAAACATGCACTTTATTCAATCACTTATTAACAGATAAGGAACAAGAGTTTTAGACTAACTAAAACTTATAAATAGATTGTGATAAATAAAGCATTAAAGTTTCCAATTTCCAAACAACTACTAGATAATCATTGAATCCTAATTTGCTCATATCAATAAATAACTTATAATTAAATATGCCAAAAAAAAAATCGGATTCTTCAATAAACCAAAAACTGATTTTCCAACACCAACTTCCATCCGAAGTTCTGCAACACTTAAAAGTGTTGGAAACTAATATAAGAATTCGAGAAATTGATTAAGTGTTTAAAATAACTAAAGTGATTTCGTGTCACTCGGCTAAAATATTCAGACCCGATCCAATCCGTTTAGGCAAAATAGTTTGCCACTTTGCCACTTCGGAGTGTCGAAACGGGGATCGACCTGTCCGGTCAGGTCACGGGGTTCGCATGGTTATAAAATGCTGCGATCGTATAGTTAGACTTGATTAAGTTCTGTCTTCAAAAGTGTACCTTGCGATCGCAGTATTTTAGAACCATGCAATCGCATAGGTTTACGCACGAACAGATATGTCATTTTGGAGTGTTGCACGATTTGGCTCCACACCTCTTTGTTCCCAACACTTCATCAACAATAAATAGGACTCTAGGGACGTCCTATTCAGTAGAGAATTGATATACAAATACAATCAAATCATATTTTCATCATTTGAACCAAAATTATTGCATTTATTGCACAAATTCTGGTTTTTCCATTTCATATTCATCGTTTGGAGTACAAAATCATTTCTAGTTCGTTGTGCTTGTGTTTTGAAGTGCTGTAAACACAAGTGTTAATCGTTGTATCTTAGGAGTTGATTGCTATAAACTGTAAGTACCGTTGCAGGGCAAAATCGACTTAAGGACAAAGTATTCAACACTTGCCTCGACTTTGCATTTTATCTATTTTCGATTTTCTTTGTTTCTGCATTTCTTTGAAGTCACTTTACACAAATTTCACCAACAAGAAGAAGATCACCCCTACTTGGTGTAATGGGCAGAAAGGTGGAGGCACTGGTGGGCCTTGGAGGTCACATGCCCTCCAAAAAAAAAAATTCTATCTATTTTTTTTTTTTTTTAAGTATAGTATAAAGCAAAAATTAATTGTTTGTTTATTTGTGATTTTGGCCCAATTGTCATGCATTTAATGGATGGATTTATTTTTTAATTTGCAATTTAATTTTGACCTAATATCAATTTAATAGATGGCAATTGAATCCATTCATCTAATATAAATTTAATGTAAGACAATTGGATCCATTGACCTAATAAAATTAATAATACAAAATTACAAATGATTGACACATTCCTCAAATGATAATACAAAATTAATAAATGCACTTTGCTTGTTAATACTTATTGTGTTCAATTGATTTTTTTCTTTTTTTCTTTTGAGCTTGAGTAATAGTTAATTTAATCTGTGAACTGGATGTTACTATTTTGGAGGAAAATTTTATATAAGACAACGTGATTAAAAATAGTTTGACTAATTTTAGATATTGAATATTTTTGTGCAATGACTTATTGTAAGATTTTTAAAGATTATGACTTATAAAAAAAGTATTAGATTCTTATAAAAATGAGCTTAGTAATTATGGTTTTAGAAAAAAAATTCGGGGGCGCTACTCTCGAACCCCCGTGATGGCTTCCCCTTTCCTCCGACCGGCTCTATAGGTGACCCCCTAACTTAAAATGTCTGACTCCGCCACTGGGTGGAGGTCGCGGTATCCATGGGCTAACAAAACTGACTTTCTGACCATTGCCAATGCGCCACCGAATGACTTTCTTTAATAGTTCCTTACCCCATAGCAAGCTTCTCCATAAACATGAGACTCCATCTCTTAGTTCTGCATGTAGGAAGTATATATGTAGTTGCAAAATATTTAACTTTCAATATACACGCCGATAGAGACTCCTGATCAACCAGGATCTGCCAACACTGCTTAGCCAGAATGGCTTGGTTGATAACCACAAAATATCGAAATCCCATCCCTCGTGTTGCTTTCGGGTTATATAAAACTTCCCACTCTGACCCACCCCACCAGAAAGAGAGGGCCAACCATTTCATATCGTCACACAGACTAACCGGGAGTTGGAAAGCCCCCATAGTGTATGTTAGAATGGCCTGAATAACAGCTTTAATCTGAATATCCTTCCCACCGTTGAGAACATTTTCCCCCTCCACATCTGCAATCCATTGTATCCTAATAGCACCCACTACATATTAGAATAAAAATCCCTGATTTTATTTTTTGCCAATCTATAGCTTCTTCTTATGGATTCTGTCTGTAGTCAAAACCATTTGTGCTATCTGACTCCGAGGACAAGCCAAACCAGTGGGGGTGGAGGTGGTCGAACAAACTCGAGATTATGAACCCTAAATCTTCATAATAAAAAAATAAATTCAACAAAATCAAATTCCTCTTAAATTTAACACTTCAAAGTGTGTAGAAATTGGTTCTAAGAAATTTCTCTTCTTCTAAATAAATGTCCATTCAAGAATCAAGAAGTAGGAGAAAACACAAAATCGAGAGTCAAGATTTGCGTTTGTATTTCCTTTTTGCTCTCTCAAAATCTCCTCACTGTTAGGATCGGACTTTAATCATTTCATCTAAAAATCAATTGGCGTCCAGTGAGGGCAGACTAAACCTTTTATAGCATTCGACCACCATCATTTGAGTGACCCAACCAATGAGCTTAACAGCGGTGTTGTTGCGCCCCAACAATCCTTCCCTCAACATGACGCTCTTGTAACTCGAATCAATAACCCTAGCTCTGATACCACTTGTTAGGATCGGACTTTAACCATCTCATCTAAAAATCAATTGGTGTCCAGCAAGAACAGGCTAAACCTTTTATAGCATTCGACCACTATCATTTCAATGACCCAACCCATGGCTTAAGAGCGACATTGTTGCTCCCCAAATATAATATAATATAATATAACATAATATAATATCACATATTTTCATTTTCAACAATTGGTGCATCTTTTGATTTTGGCAAAAGAAAATATCCCAACACTCTCACATTTTGTAGTAGAAAAAACCAACACCAACTCAAGAAGATGAAAATGGAGTATGGAGCTTCTATAATGTTACTTAGATTAGGACTCTAAAACATAGAAAAAGACTCACACTTGGAGAACAAAGGAAATCATAAAAATTCTTAGCATTAGGAAAAGGACCACTTAGTTTTGGGTTCCTTAATATCTCCAGCTTACTTTAGGAATTACACATCCTATGATATCTGTTACGCCCCAATCCCATTTGGACACCACGTGTGCGCGGTCAAAGTCAACCGAAGCTATTTGTGCCATAGAGGTTAGACAACCGAGACTGTTTGTGCCGAGAAAGTTATATAACCGAGGCTATTTATGCCGAGAACCTTGGATAACCGAGGCTATTTATGCCGAGGAGCTTGAATAACCGAGGCTATTAAAGTCCGACCCTAGTTGCGTGCTAAGGAAGCCTTTCCTACCAAACCTGCGATTCAATCTTGAAAAGACTGATGGAACTGCCTGCTAATGCGGCTTGTCACAGTCATATCCCATTAGTTTGCAGATGAAAGTGACTTCCTCATTAATGCTAATAACGTGACACCAAATATGTGACTCAAGAACCCTTCAAATAGAACCACGTGTCACACATCGAAGGAGATCATTCTTGTAGAATTAGCCTATAAATACTAAACTTATTTCCACAAAAAAAGGATGTTAAATTTTATTACTCTCACAAGAGATATCAAATCCTCTATACTAATTATTCTTCAAGTGTGATAACCACCTGAGAAATTGTTAGTTAGGGATCCTCAAGCTACTACCTCTGCCAAAGTGTGTTTCTCTTAATCTCTTGCTACATATCTACCCGGTCCTAGGCTTATATACGTGATTGAATAAACTACGTGGTAATCCAAGCCAGAAGGGAAATACATGTCGGAAGAGGAGGCGTGGAGTTCCTGTTGGTAGCCATTTTTGGAGGTCAACAATATCCTTTTAAGGTAACACAAATAATCAATTTTCCCACTTAATTTCATCAGGCAAAAATTTCATGGAAATGGGAAAATATATGAAAAATAAAACAATCAAAAATCTAGAGTAGTTGTTGTATCTGCAGAAAGTGCACTACTTAGTTCGAACTGGTGCATGAACTTACTGAGATAGACTTGTCTTTTTCGAGAATTGAATTGTCGCAATGGTCTCAAGGTCAAATTCATGATCACAATCAATACTTCATCCATTCAAATTTGGTTCCACTTCCATCAAATGCTTGTATTACATGAAAACTTTGCCATGGTGATATGAACTCTCTTCTCTTCACACTCTCAACTTGCACTATTTAGGCAATCCATAAAGCAGTCACGTGAAGTTTAATATATATGCACAGTCATACTATAGAAATTAAACTGCACGCATTGATCATGTCTAATACACTCTCAAGTGCACTAATGTCATCACTCCCAAAGTACTATCGCCGCCATCAAGACAAACTTAATCGCATGCTCATAAATGCAATAATAGTATAAGAGACAAACAAAGCATCAAATACTATAGTATTGTCCTAACACTATTGGGCACATATCCCAACACACGTGATACCATAAACATTCATAATCATTGGTTAAAACATCCTTTAAATCATAACTTATGAGTATAATAAATAATTTATGATCATGATAGGCCATTAAAAAATATTCCAACATCCCTTTCTTGGTCACCATATTTTTTTTTCTCCCAGAACATCCCTCATTGTGTTACATCAGAATAATATCCCTCTTGAGGACAACGGGATAATTCATGTGCCTACTGATAAATTCCTATTAAGTTCATGCAGTATTTGTGCAGATATCGAGCAGATTTCGTGCAGATTTTCCAACAGTTAGAGCCTATAAGTATTGGTCTAAACAAGTGATCAAATATAATTAGCGATATGACTTCTTTTGCTTCTTTGAAGTATGTCAAAAAAGCTATAAGCTTCTTACACAAGGTAAACACATTAAGCTTGCAATTATGCAACGGACGTGGATTCACAGGGTTCGGCTCCATTGACATAATGTCGAATTTAATCACTCCTCGGAGAGTAGATCCTGAAGGTGTATTTTGCCTTAAGCTTCCCGCAAGTGGAACATTTTGCTCTGAGTAAACATTGCACCACAAAAAAAATCTTCTGCAGAAAATGTGTCCACATTTTGTCTCTTCAACAATTTCTTCCAAGCATACTGAGCAGCTAAATACTGGAGGTCTTTCCTGTGGCACAGATTGTGACCCTTGATTTTCGTACTGCAATCATTGAAGAAATAAAAATGCAGTGCATTACAGATTTTCGATTCTTATGTATTACAGAACATAAATTCAAATGGTTTAAAATTGAAATTAATCAAAATGTAATATATGTATAAGTTGAAAAGACATCCCATACAATCTGAACTTTAGCTCATTTTTCCAGCCCGCACGATATATTTACTACCTAAAAAGCTTTCTATGAGTGTATTTGTAGAAAAGAGAGAATCAAAATGCACGTGTATATCAAAGAGAACCATTTGAATAGGTTTAGAGTTGATTAAACATAGTTCAATATCCATGTCAGTCTCAGGGACTCGGTAGGCAATTCTCCTTTACTCTGCTTCCAACGAAAATATAGATGACAACACGATTTCATCGAATCCAAGGTCAGAACAATCATTGACCACATATTGGACCGAAAAAAGTTCTCAAGAGAAATATAGCAGTGAAAATCAAGATGTGGCAATAATTTTTTTACAGAGACAAAAAATACGAAGAAGAGTAAATAAGAAAGCACCTGATAAGTGTAATTTATACACTTATATTGATTCCTTAAATGAAGAGTTTTTGTATAATTCTAAGTATTTTATAGTCGATATCTATTGAGTTTTTGTTCATTATTGTGATTGTAGGACAAAATCCCCGAACTCAAGTCACATTGGTGAAATCGGCGAGTAAATGAGAATAAATTGAGTTTTTGAAGTGAATATCAAGAGCCAAATATTAGAGGATGAGAAAAAAGATACATCAATAGATTTAAGGTGTGTTGGAGTGACAATGAAGAGTTGAAGTGAATGATCAAACACCCGAAAGCCAAAGAAGCAAATTGAGAAACTACAACCGAAGCATGTGGAGGAATTAGAGCACAACCTTTGGTACAAAGATTTTCATAAGGCAAATCATATACCATTGGAAAGATAATTGAATTACGGTTCTAACGCTTTTTACGGATTGCAATTTGGAGTTTCCTACAAGAAGTTATGGCCGTTTGAAAATCAGTCGCCGGCGGGACAGAACTCTGTCCGCTCGAGCGGACCGGAGTCTCGCTCGAGCGGACCTTCGGCCGAAAACCTGCTCGTTCTGTCTGCTCGAGCGGCCGTGGCACCCGCTTGGGCGGACAGATCTGCGGCCAAAGACTTATTTAGGTTAAAAATCTATTTTTGGAAGATTTTTGGAGACTTTGGGTACAAAATTCAACCCTAATTGAACCCATATAAATAGGAAAACTCATATAACAATTGGGAAGTCGAATTTGGAGAGAACGAAGAAGGCAAAACACAAGATCGTTACAAGAATTTCTTCATCCGGGCAAGATTATTGGAATTTCAAGCAAGAGAAATTTGGGATTCTTGGGCAATCCATTGAAGACATTCAAGAGGGCCAATTTAATCTTCAAAGTTCTTCTTGCAATCAAATATTCCGGGTGATAAATTCTCCATTTATTATGTGTTTTTGTAAATTAAACATGATGGGCTAAACTCTTTATGCTAAGGATGATGATGTAAACCATATATTGAAGTTTTAATTTAAGGATTCCCGTTTCTAATCTTAATTTGTGTTTGTTTGATTTATGCCATGGTTTTAATATCCGTTTGAATGATTGATCACCGTTTAAACGTGTTTGTGATTTATTTTCGTTTCTGAAAGGTTCAAAATAGATTAGCTCATTATGGTTTTAAACACCAAGTCCTATAGAGATTAGGAATAATTTCATATGCTTGGTGCAATCAAATTTGATAATCTTGGTATTGAAAGCGTTTTTGTATATTCGTATTCAAAATAGGAATATTTTGGAACTTATATGAAAATAGGTTTAATTCTACTCGAAAGAGATTATTAGATAACTTAGGATTATCGATTGTTAATTTGAACATAAATTGGATTAGAACGTAGGATTTTGAGGATTAAAATAGATACTAATGGTGGAGTCGGATTCCTAGCATAACTCCTTTACTTGATTTTTCTCCAAAAACTATATTTGCATTTAGTTAAATCGTAGCACCCATTATTTTTCAAGTTACTACGTCATTGAAAGCTAACAAGAAGAGTAAATAGAACATATCCCAACAGCCATATTTGCTAGAGCAATCATTTGGACAACCACAATTAACAATATACGAACTACTTCCCCACCAGCCCACCCACTCAAAGACTATGCCAAACCTCTAAGGTGTGTGTGCTTTTCCATACGATTGAAGTCAATATAAAGGGTGCGTGCAGCAATGGAAAGTTGTGATGATTTATAGAAACATAATTTTGAAAAGCGACTCGTAAAAGAATGACAAATGCAAGTAATTTCAAAACTTTAATTCAATGAATGCCCGAAAGCATAAAAAACAGTAAAATGAAAGTCAGATCAAGCAAAAAAGAAATAGGATAGTGTCAATGTACTTTCGCACTCACCAGATCACCGCCTTTCCTGCCAGCACGTCTTTGTCCACAATAGACTTTTCTGCGACTGCTACCACTAGCACCCGAGCTTGCTGTGTTACAGAAAATTGATGTTAGTTTGAGATTCATTTTAGAACAGACACCAAATAGCATAGACAAGCAAAATTGTAGCAAAGACTGCTTCCTTAAAAAACCTCCAAGTGTAACAACTAAAATAAGCCGACTTATATATTGTGATTCAAGTAGAAAATTCAGAATCGAGCATGCTTGCGAAAGGTGAAGTAATTATTGGTGATAGCTACTTGATTCGATCATAAAATTCTGTCATACATTTAATTAATAATTTCTCATAAAATGGTACTAATAAACTTAACTTGATGCAGAGAGATAAAGAGTATTTTATTGTCCTAATCTATGAAATAAATTTGGCCTGAAATAATAAAACAGTAAAAACCTGACTGTCATGTTTGAGATCCACCAGCTTCATCAGATTGTATTGTCCTACGTCTCCTAGTGGACTTTTTGATCGCCTAAAATAAAACCAGGGATTAATTAAACAAATGCAAACTTCAATCTCATATTAAAAATCTGGTGCACAAATACATAATATGTTATCTATGTGAATATCATAGGAGTTCATAATATTACTTGATCACGAGCTGGCTCATGAGATGTCCTCGGTAGCTCATTAGGCAGGCTGTGCGAGCTCTAAGTTTGTATCCAGGTCATCAGAACTAGCTGGCAGATTGAAATCCAGATTGAGAGGCATCTAATATTTACAGCAATAATCGAAGTAACTGTTAGTCATAGTTCGTGTGATTTTGCAACTTACAACAACAAAAGAAAATCCAACAAACCGTTATCATATATATTTATTTACTTGGACATAACACCTGATATTCAAGTTTCATAATTAACAATAAAAATTTAAGTAATCTTGTTCTTTGAATGTGTACATGTCATACCCTAAGAATGTGCAAGTTATGTGCAAGGTTTTTGATAAAATTTCGGAATGTTGAACCAAATATGACTACGTCTCCACTTTGACCAGAACTGTCTCCTAGTGGACTTATTGATTGCTTGGTTTAGTTAAACAAATGCAAAATTCAATCTTCATATTAAAACTCTGGTACACAGTACAACATGTCATTTGTGTGAAAATCCTAGGAGTGCATATTATTACTCGATCACGAGCTCACTCCTAAGATGTTCTTGCTAGCTAATAAGACAATCTGAAGCTTTAAGAACAGACAAGTATCTTTTTCAAGAAAAGACCTCGATCTTGTGTTATCTATCTTAAAAAGACCAAATTTGGTTGATTATTTGAATAAACAACAGACAAGTATCACTAGCATATCACTACTTTCAGAAATAGAAAAATCTGGAATTGTAATATGCAGATACACTTCAAAAATCTTGGAAGGCTTGAAACAATTTAAGGTATTGGAATTATCTTCAGAAGTGCAGTTTAACAGTCTCCATTTTATCCCAAGACGAGTTCGTTGGAAACCAGTTTGCACACTTCTAATGGGGGTGAGTATTGTCTTAAGGACTGCAGAATAATTCACATGCCTTGGAATAAATTTTGATTAAGTTCGTGCAGTGTTTGTGCAGATTTCGTGCAGATTTGGAATAAATTTTGATTAAGTTCGTGCAGTGTTTGTGCACTTTTTGTGCAGATTTCCCAACAGTTAGACCTTATAAGTATCGGTATAAACGAGCGATTAAATATAGTGAGTGACACTCATTTTTATTCTAATTTCTGGATAAGAAAGCCCAAAATTTATTTAATTGATCTCTGGTTTTATTTTAGGCAATCAACAATTCCACTAGGAGATGTAGGACAATACAATCTGAAAAAGCTGGTGGATCTCAGACGAAGTCTAATATAATGGAATTGTCAAATTTTAAAACTTTCATGTCTTGTGATACTAACTACACAGAAGAAAATACAATTTAAAATTGAAGACAACAAAGCAAAAATTAGTTTTCTAAAAACTTGGAAATCTATGTTTAATACAAAGAAGATTGGTCTAAACAGTAAACCTGACTGGTCTCTCTGAGATCCACCAGCTTCTTCAGATTGTATTGTCCTACGTCTCCTAGTGAACTTGTTGATTGCCTGAAGTAAAACAAGGGCTTAGTTAAACTCAGGTGCACAAATGCATAATATACTAGGAATGCTTGTGCTAGCTCTTGAGATGTCCTCGCTAGCTCATGATGCAGTCTGAGCTCTAGGTTTGTATTGACATCATCAGAACTAGCTGGCAGATTGAAGTCCAGATTTAGAGGCATCTAATGTTTGATAACAATAATCCAAGTAACTAGTTAATCACAGTTCATATAATTTTGCAACAAACAGCAAAAAGAAGAAAGTTCAAATAACCATTTTCGTAAATATTTACTAAACAAGTTTCATAATTCAAGATAAAAAATTAAGTAATCTCGTGGTTTAAATGTGTACATCTCATGCCCTAAGAATGTGCAATTTCTGTGCAAGGTTTTTGATAAAATTTCGAAATATTAAACCAAATATGTATACCTTTCCAATTTGACCAAAACTACGTCTCCTATTGAACTTATTGATTGCCTGATTTGGTTAAAACAAATGCAAAATTCAATCTTCTGGTGCAAAAATCAATAAGTGAAGCATCTTGGATTTGAATCACGAGTGTGTATCCTAGTTCAATTCAACCTCTCTCTCCAAATCTTGAATAAACTACACTACTTACACCAGTCATAGAATTATTTTGTAGACAGTTCAACTTTTCTAATAACTAGTATATATGTTGCACGTGATATATCTACATCTAATAGAAAATATTTATTTAGACGCTACATGTCAATGCGACACGCACGTGATGTGTGACTGAAATGCTATAATTGTCTAAAAAATATTTCTTTTATTTTACAAACCAAATAATGATTGTTCAAATTACAGTAAATGTTGCTTTGTTTTTGAATAATTTTACCTTTTTAGTAA
Organism: Forsythia viridissima; assembly: GCA_030279155.1. Classification (NCBI taxonomy): domain Eukaryota; kingdom Viridiplantae; phylum Streptophyta; class Magnoliopsida; order Lamiales; family Oleaceae; genus Forsythia; species Forsythia viridissima. Next base: position 52,584,881 of record CM059037.1, on the reverse strand, counting down.
AACATTACGATCATGTCGCTTGACCATTTGATGACTAAATAGACGTTTTCCGTCAAGTGCAGATACATCACACATAATATTAAAAAGTTGGAGACACAGGTGCATCATGGAGATGTGACTATTAGCCACATGGTAAAAAACAAAGGACATGACATTAAAGTCCTTTGTGAATAATATTGAGCTCAAGCTCCAATCAAATGTATAATATTTTGAAATTCTCCTGCTCAGATTTACTCAACACTCGAAAAAGTTAGAAACAATATCTGATATTCGAAAAACCTTACGGCTACTCCTTGACGAAAATTCCCATGCCTTCGAATAAATTTAGATCAAACAAATAAAAAATATGCTATTTGTGCAAATATCCTAGGAGTGCATATTATTACTCGACAACAAGCTGGCCCTGAGATGTCATCATCAGAACTAGCTGGCAGATTGAGAGGCATCTAATGTTGATAGCAATAATCCGAGTAACTAGTCAATCACAGTTTGCATGATTTTGAAACATACAACAACAAAAAAATATAAGAAAGTCCAAATAACCGTATAAGTTTACCTAGACCACCTAATATTGAAGTTTCATAAGTAAAGCTAAAAAAAAAAAAAAAAAAAAAAAGGTAATCTTGTGCTTTGAATGTGTACGTGTCACCCTAAGAAAGTGCAAATTCTGTGCAAGTATTTTTGATAAACTTTCGGAATGTCAAACCAAATATGAATTTTTTCCAATTTGACCAAACCTCCGTCTTCTTTTGAACTTGCCAATTGTGCCTGGTTTAGTTAAACAAGCACAAAATTTCAATCCTCATATTTAAACTCGGGTACAAAAGTACACAATACATCAACTGTGTGAAAATCCGAGGAGTGCATATTATTCCTTGACCACAAGCTTAGTCCTGAGATGCCATTGCTATCTCATAAGACAGTCTAAATCTGACAAGTATCTTTCTTAAGAAACGACCAACAATCAAACTTACAAGAAAATCAACATATATTTTATTTAATTATAACTACCAATCGCTAAATGCAGATGAAAAAGAAGATAAAACAATTTCAAAGAAAACAATACCACAAAGTTTATTATAGTTTCTGTAGTCAAAGGCCATTGGCCAAAGGAAATCTCCTTTCAACTACAAGGGGGAAAGCGAGAAAATCTTCATGATTTAGAACCATTCCACCTTCTCTCTTACAACAACTACAGCACAAATAAATAAGAGTATGCTAATAAAAACTTAGTTTAAACATCCTGTAGTTCTAACGATCATATCCGAGTTAAAAATTCCTGTAGTTCTAATATTCAAAACTAAGTTTAAAGATCCTGTAGTTTTAAAGATTAAAGGCCGTGGAACCATTGAACACATATCAAGTTACGAAAAACTGAACTTTTGCCTGAAATGGCTCAGATATATCAACTATTGCCACTTCGAGCCTAGTGCTCTTCGTTGTAGTAACCTGCACAAAAGAGGGGGCAGGTAATTAATCTTAAACTGAATCATCACTAAAAATTCTGAAAATATAGTACAAACTGGATCCCCCGGACTGTACAATGGGGACAATCTTTAAAACATGTCAGAAAAGCTTTCTAGTTTCTTGTGGAGTGTTGGGGGGCAGGATAAAACAGCCCACCTGCTGACGTGTCAGCAGGTGGGCAGTTTTGTAAATTAATTGTTCCAAAGTGAACAACCCACCTGCTGGGTTGTTTTGTCAGCAGGTGGGCAGTTTTGTAAATTAATTATTCCAAAGTCACGTCAGCAGGTGGACAGTTTTGTAAATTAATTGTTCCAAAGTGAACAACCCACCTGCTGGGTTGTTTTATCCTGCCCCTTAAGTCACGTTAGCAGGTGGGCAGTTTTGTAAATTAATTGTTCCAAAGTGAACAACCCACCTGCTGGGTTGTTTTATCCTGCCCCTAAGGGGCAGGAGAACACTCCCCTTCTTACATAGATGACATTAAGCTCGCAAGAGAACACTCTCCAAGGGGCAGGAGAACACTCCCCCTAGTTTCTTACATAGATGACATTAAGCTTGCAATTATGTAAAGAATTGAGGAAAGACTCACAGGGATTGGCTCCATTGGCATAATGTCCAATTATTCACTCCTCGGAAAGTAGAACCTCAAAGTGTCTTTCGCCTTAAGCTTCATTCTACAAGTGGGACACTTGTTCTGAGTCAATATTGCACTAAAAATACATCTTTCGCAGAAAATGTGTCCACATGATTTCGTGGACGTCTCTTTAACGATTTCGTCCAAGCATACCCTGCAGCTAAATACTGGAGGTCTTGGCTATGGCGCAGATTATTTTCGTCCTGCAATCATCGATGAAATGAAAAGGCATTGCATAACATATTTTATATTCCAATACATTACAGAACATAGATTCAAATGGTTTAAAAAGGAATTAACCAAAATGTAATATTTTTATAAGCCGAAAAGACATCCCGCACAATCTGAAGTATAACTCATTTTTACCAGACTGCATGATATATTTACTACCTATAAAGCTTAGAAAAAGAGGAGCAGAAATGTGTGTATAGTAATGAGGACCATTTGAAAAGGTTTAAACTTGATTCAACAAAGTTGAAAATCAATGTCAATTTCTGGGGATGGGTAGGCAATTCACCATTATTCTGTACTTCCAACTGCACTATGGATGACAAGACAAATTCATCGAATCCAAGGACAGAACAACCATTGAGAACTTGCTGGACCAAAAAAGTTCTCAAGTGAAATATAGTAGTGGAAATAGTGGAAATCAAGACGTGGCAAGAAAAAAATACAAAGAAGAATAAATAAGCAAGCCCCTATTATTTTTCCACTTGCTATGTTCTTGAAAGCTAATAAGAAAGTAAATAAATTATTTCCCAACAGCCACATTTGCTAGAGCAATCTTTTGGATGGCCACAAATCAAAATACACGAACTACTTCCCCACCAGCCCACGCACTAGTAGACTATGCCAAACCCCTAAAGGGTGTCTGCTTTTACATACAAGTGCAGATATATAAAGGGAGCATACAACAATATAAAGAGCGCTTTTACGAGTATTGTTTTACAGACAGCGGGATAGTTCGCGTGCCTTGGAGGTAAATTTCTATTTAGTTCGTGCAGTGTTCGTGCAAATTTTCCAAAAGTTAGACCATAGTAGTATTGGTTTAAACGAGCAATCAAATATAGTGAGTGACGCTGCTTCTTTTACTTATAATTTCTGGATAAGAAAGCCCAAGTCTAATATAAATGGAATCATCAAACTTTAACAATCATATGTGGAAGACAGTGTTCAGTCTGGAAAATGAGTTTAAAACTCACGTCTCGTGATACAAACTACACAAAGAACATACCATTTAAAATTCAAGACAACTAAGCAAAAATTAGTTTTCTAAAATCTTGGAAATCTAGTTTAAGACAAAGAAGGTCCACTGGCTTCTTTAGTTGGTATTTTCCTACATCTCCTGGTGGACTTATTAATTGCTTGAAATATCAAGGCTTAGTCAAACAAATACAAATTTAATCTTTATATAAAAACTCTGGCGCACATACATATAATATGTTATTTGTGTGAAAATCCTACGAGTGCATATTATTACTCGATCACGAGCTGGCTCGTGAGATGTCCTCGCTAACTCATAAGGCAGTTTGAGCTCTAAGTTTGTATCAACGTCATCATAACTAGGGAGCAGATTGTGGTCACACTAAGAGGCGTCTAATGTTGACAGCAATATTGAAGTAACTACGTTTTGCAACATACAGCAAAAAAAGAGAATCCAAATAACAGTTACATATATATTTACTTATACTTATGACATGAGATTTTCAAGCTTCATGATCAAAGATAAAAAATTAATATCATTTTGTACTTTGAATGCCTATCTCGTACCCTAAGAATGTGCAAATTATGTACAAGGTATTTTATAAAATTTCGAAGTGTCAAACCAAATGTGATCACATTTCCAATTTGACCAAATCTTTTCATGACAAAAAAACACAATAGTCTGTGAAATAAACATGAAATGAATATTGATGTTTCACCACTGAGTACAAAATTTCCCACCTCAGCAAAACTATTAAAGTATCTTTCTCAAAATTGTGTCACATTTTTTACACTTTAAAGATAAAGCAGCTAGTAAAGAAGAAGCTAGCCACTCTAATGAAAACAACACAGAAGATTATTTTTATAACTATAAATAAGCAACAAAAAATTTAAAATGAATACCAAACGAAAAAAGGAACACGTAATTAAAAAAAAAAAATTGAAGAAAGCTAGTAATTCTTAAATTTACAAAAAGAAAACATAAAAAAAGTCTAAACGAGTTGAAATCACAAACAGAGTTGAGTTTTACATGATCAGCATTCAGCAGCAGTAATTGAAATTCAGGCTTTGAGAAACTTGCGATTGCATAAATTATAATGTAGAAATTTTGTTTACTAATATGATTGAAATGCTTTGACAGTTCTGCTAAGGTGGGAAATTGTGTTTAGTGGTAACACATCAACCGCGCGTCAATGGGATAACGACAACATGGAAGCCTAACATTAACTTTAGTGAAGCGAGAAAACAGAGTAGTCAATTTTGCACGAAAATTAAAAATGAGTTACTTGATTGCAACATATTGAAGTTGAGTAACTCGTACGAGAGTTCACTCAAAGTTGAGCTACAGAAAATGTATTTTACCCCTACTCAATATTATGGCAACTAAGTCTCACAAAACTGAATATCTAGTCGAATCCTCAGCAAAACAGTACAGATTTCTAGCCTTGATGAGCCTGGACATATTCTTAAAACCACTAGTTAAGTCAATTTCCTTCTTTCTTTTCCCTTCTTTCTATAAACGTAGCAAGTTGATGCAGACCTCTATAAGCCTAGCAAATCGATGCAGACCTCAGTCAAGCCTCGATCTAGTGTTTTCTATCTTAAAAGGGACATATTTGGTAGAATATTTGATTCAAAAACAGGCAAGCACGCTTCTCAAGAAATAGCCAACGATCATGCTTACAAGAAAATCAACATATTTGTAGTTAAACATAACAACCAATCGCTTGCTAAATGCAGACATAAAAAGGACTACAAGAACAGCAAATTTCAAAAAAAAGACAAGAAAGGAGATAAATGAAGGTCAATTTTATAGCTTCTGTAGTAAAAGGTGATCGGCCAAAGGAAACCTCCTTTCAGTTACAAGGGAAGGGGGAAGCAAACAATTGCAGTGAAAAATCGTCATGATTTTGAAATCACCCCAGTTTCTCTTTCACAACAACAACATAAATAAATAAAGAGACAGCTAAATAGATCTAACTTTAAAGATTCTGTAGATCAAACGATCAAAAGCTGAGTTTAAATATCATGTAGTTCTAATATTCAAAACTAAGTATAAAGTTCCTTTAGTTCTAACGGTCCGAGGCCATGGAACCATTCATCATAGATCAAGTTATGAAGACTCTTGCCTGAAATGGCTCAGATATATGAACTATTGGCCATTTCAAACCTAGTACTCTTCGTTGTAGTAACCTGCAAAAAAGTTGGGGCACGTAATTAATCTTAAATCGAATCAATATCATCACTAAAAATTCTGAAAATATAATACAATGGGGACCATCTTTAAAACATGTCAGAAAAGCTATCTAATTTCTTACGTACGGAAGATGACATTAAGCTTGCAATCATGTAAGGAATTGAGGAAAAGACTCACAGGATTTGGCTCCATGGGCATAATGTCCAATTATTCATTCCTCGGAAAGTAGATCCTGAAGGTATCTTTCGCCGTAAGCTTCTTTCTACAGGTTGGACATTTACCCTGAGCCACTATTGCACTAAAAATGCATATTCTGCAGAAAATATGTCCACATTTTGTTGAGGTCTCTCCAGTGATTTCTTCCATGCATATTGGGCAGCTAAATATTGGAAATCTTGGCTGCGGCGCAGATTGTGACCCTTGATTTTCATCCTGCAATCATCGAAGAAATGAAAAAGCATTGCATTAAAAATTTTCTCCAATACATTACAGAACATAAATTCAAATGGTTTAAAATCGAAATTAAACATGTAATATATGTATAAGCCAAAAAGACATCCCATAAAATCTGCGCTATAGCTCATTTTTACCAGCCTGCACGATATATTTACTACCTATAAATCTTTTTATGACAGTGCATCTGTAGAAAAGAGAGGAGAAACGTGTGTATAGTAATGATGTGGAAAGGAAAAAAAATGTCCAGAGACAAAAAATACGGAGAAGATTAAATAAGCGCCCATTATTTTTCCACTTGCAACAGCCACATTTGCTAGAGCAATCTTTTGGACAACCACAATTCAAAATGCACGAACTACTTCCTCATCAGACCCCCACTACACCAAACCCCTAAGGTTGTGTGCTTTTACGTACAAGTGAAGTCAATATAAAGGGTACGTGCAGCAATGGGGAAGTTTTGATGATTCTATAGAAACACTGATTACATTAAATAGAGACTCATTCTTAAAAGAATGACAAATGAAGTAATTTCAAAACATTAATTCAACGAATACCCGAAAGCATAAAAAATCAGTAAAAAGAATGTTAGATCAAGCAAAAGAGCAATAGTATAATGTCAAGGTACTAATATACTCACTAGGTCATCGCCTTCCCCGCCATCACTTCTTTGTCCATGAGAGACTTTTCTGCGTCTGCTACCACTAGCACCCGAACTTGCTGTGTTACAGAAAATTGATGTTATTTTGAGGATTAAATTTAGAATAGACACCAAATAGCATAAACAAGCAAAATGGTATCCAAGACTGCTTCCTTAAAAAACCTCAAAAGTGTAACAACTAAAATAAGCTGACTTATATATTGTGATACACATAGGCAATTCAGAAGCGAGCATTCACACAAAATGTGAAGTAATTATTGGTGACAGCTACCTGATTCAATCCTATATTTCTGTCTTACATTTAATTAATAATTTCTCATAAAATAGTACTAATAAACTTAACTTGATACAGAGAGAAAAAGAGTATTGTATTGTCCTAATCTATGGAATAATAAAACAGTAAAAACTTGACTGGCCTCTTTGAGATCCATCAGCTTCTTCATATTGTATTAACCTGCGTCTCCTAGTTGACTTGTTGATTTCCTGAAATAAAACCGAGGATTAGTTAAACAAATGCCAAATTCAATCTTCATATTAAAACTCTGGTGCACAAATATATTATATGTTATCTGTGTGAGTGCATATTCTTACCTGATCACGAGCTGGCTCCTGAGATGCTGTCGGTGGCTCATAGGGCAGTGGGGGCTCTAAGTTTACATCCACATCATCAGAACTAGCTGGTAAATTGAGGTCCACATTGAGAGGCATCTAATGTTGAAAGCAATAATCCAAGTAACTAGTTAATAATAGTTCATATGATTTTGCATCAACAACAAAAGAAAATCCATAAAACCGTTATCATATATATTTACTTAGACATAACACCAATATTCAAGTTTCATATTTAACGATAAAAATCAAGTAATCTTGTTCTTTGAATGTGTACATGTCATACCCTAAGAACGTGCAAATTATGTGCAAGGTTTTTGATAAAATTTTGGAATGTTGAACAAAATATGATTATGTTTCCATTTTGACCAACACTTCCACCATCTTTTCACGACAAACACAGTACACAGGAAATAAACATGCAGTTGTGTACATAAAGTAAATATATAAACACTGGTGATAGATCAGGTATTCAGTGAGCATTCTACGACATTGATACTATAATCTTTCTAGCATAAGCACAGTTTCCTTTATAGCTTTTCACGATAACAGCAGTCAGCTGAATCGTTCATAAGATTCTTAGAAGCAGCAGATTTAAACTTTGGAACATTGTCTAACAGCCCAGGTATCCAAAATATAGAGGATTATGAAGCAATACCATAACAAGGCAAGAGGCTTATAGTACCTTAAAAATTGCAGGGAAGACCTTGTCATATAATATACATGTATACAATAATGATTTTTACGTTTTGTTTTATAAGTAACTTTAGGGAATGAGTGTCAGATTGGCCAATAAGCTTATGTAACGTCCTTTATAAACTTGACACCAAGACTATTGCCAACCGACTGAAACCTGTGCTTCCAAACGCTATATCCATTTATCAGAATGCTTTTGTCCCGGGCAAACTAATAACAGACAATGTATTTACAGCATTTGAATAATTGCACTCGATGGGAAAGAGAGTGAATGGGAGGAAGGGGTTCATGGTGCGCTGGATATGAGTAAGGCTTATGACCAAGTCGAGTGGGTTTTGTACCAAAAGTGATGGGTCACATAGGCTTCCCTAGTTGTTGGTTGGATGTCGTGTCAGACTGCATGTCCACAGCTTCCTTTTCCTTTTGTATTAATGGAACACCCCAAGGGTTAGCAGTGCTAACTCGGGGACTGAGACAGGGGTGCCCTCTATCTCCTTACTTGTTCTTATTGTGTGCTGAGGGGTTGTCTTCTCTTAGCCGGTCGCAGAGGGTAGAGGTGAATTATTGGGAATGCAGTGCTCTCGGAGGGGGGCGCTGGTCAGCCACTTATTTTTCGCAAATGACTTAATTTGTTTTGCTAGAGCCTCGTCACGGAATGCCTCTACTGTATAGCAGGTATTGCATACTTATGAGATGGCTTTGGGACAGGTTGTTAACTTTGGTAAGTCTGCTATTTCATTCAGTCCTAATCTGAAGCAACATAACAGAACCTCGTTGCAGAATCTATTGGGGTTGGGGTAATGCTGCAGCACATGATAAATACCTTGGCCTGCCTTCAGTGGATGGTAGAAATAAAAGAAGAACTTTAGCGGGCATAAAGGATAAATTTTGGAACAAACTAGTTAAGGGTTGGAAAAGGGGATTATTTTCAGCCGGGGACAGAGAGGTCCCAGTCAAGGCAGTCCTTCAGTCAGTGCCCATCTATGTGATGAGCATATTCAAGATGCCAGATTCTATTTGTTGGGATTTAAGATTGATCATAATGAGATTTTGGTGGGGATCAAATATTGGATAGAGGAAACTAGCGTGGGTCAGCTGGAGAAATGTTTGCTGGCCAAAGCAGGTGGGCGCATTCGCTGGGGAATGGAAGCAAGGCAGCATTGGTTTACTTGATGGCAATGCTGTTGGGCAGAATTAGCCCAAACGCAAGGGACGGAAGGCTGTAGGCACACTAACAAAACTTAGCTGAGCGGCTAGCGTGTACTAAGTCAGTGAGACGGTTATGGGCAGTTTTTGCAGACATGAAGAGTAACTGTTGGGAGGCAGTAACATGCTGACCCTAGCATGGGCGGATGCAGCCTTTAGTGGGCAATTTTAGCAGCCTTGGTGGGCAGTTATTGTGGCCAGATGGCCTCTGTTGGTTTGTGCCAACATACCCTAGCCAACTGCTTACATTTTTGTATATTTTAGGCAAAGGCTGACGAGATAGAGGGAGTTGTTATATGTCTTCTTTGAGAGCAATAGAAGGTTGGGTCTTCCCGTATATGCTATGTTCCATACTACTTAATACATATTGTGCCTTAAACCTCAATTGCGTTGCTTTCTAAAGTGATACATAGGTTGACTGCATGTGATCTTGCAGTGCCATCACGTGGCTGAGATTTTGGTATAGTGTTGGTCGTGTGACACCAAGCAAGCCTGGAGATTGCTTATTAATGGGGACTCTCTTGCAGCACATATTTTGAAGAATATATATTTTCGAGACGGAACCTTTCGGGATACTAATAACACTGGATCCTCTTTCCTTTGGAAAAGTATTTTGTGGGGTCGGAACTTATTCAAAGAGGGGTTCGATGCGAATTGGGGACGGGAATAGGGTGAACATCTATGACAACCCATGGCTGCCACGGGAACCATCTTTTCCCCATATCTCTGCCAAATGCAGGGCCTGGTTCAGGTCATTGACTTCCTGAATGAATGGGGTGGATGGAATGAGACTTCAATTTCAGAAAATTATGTTCCTGTTGATAGGGAGGCGATCCAAGCTATACCATTGAGCTACATTAACAGGGACGACAAAAAAATGGAATATACCTAATACACGGTAGACTTCAATTTCAGAAAATTATGTTCCTGTTGATAGGGAGGCGATCGAAGCTATACCATTGAGCTACATTAACAGGGACGACAAAAAAATGGAATATACCTAATACACGGTCAAGAGTGGCTATCGGGTCTTAATTAGTGACACATCGGCTTTGGAGGGGCAAGCTCTTATAGTCTATCTGGCTGGTGGAAAAAATTTTGGGAGCTACAACTTCCTCCAAAAATTCAGGTATTCATATGGCGACTATTGTTAAATATGGAATTGGTGCTAGTGTTGATGACACCTTATTATCCATTTACCATAAAACAGCCAAAGAGGAGTTTGAAATTTTTCGACAGCTTGCTTTGGGTTGCATGGGGAGAGAGGAACAGGATCCATCATGGGAGAAAGGAGTAGTTGGTCAAGGCTTTGGTGGAGCCGGCTGTGATGCAATGTAAAGTGGGGTCCAGATCTTCAATATTGAATAGAGTGACAGGGATGCGGTGAGCTTATCTTGGAGGAAACCGTGTGAGGGTTAGCTGAAATTGAATTGAGACGCCACAGTACGGGCCAAAGAAGGATTCATCGGGCTAGGGCAGATCATTTGGGACCATAGTGGCTTGGTGGTGGCGGTCAGTGCTATGAGAATGGGAGGTTCTTTCACTCCGGAGGTGGCTGAATCACTTGCGTTGTGGCACAGGCTTCAGTTTGCTAGGACAAATGGTTTTCATGTTGGGGAAGTGGAGACTGATGCACAAGAAGTGGTTCATAGCTTGCACCCTGTTTCCCTAATGGCACTTAACGCTGGTTTATTGCAAGACACTGTAGCTCTTTTAGCTGAAGCAGGCGCTGGTCCTTGTCGCCACACACCCCGATCAGGGAACATGGCGGCCCATCAACTTGCTCATTTTGCTACTGCTATCCCAGTTTCATATAACTGGGTTGATTGTATTCCATTATTTCTATTGGTCGTCATTGCAGGCTATATGGCTTAATGATATTTCTATCGGGAAAAAAACTCTAGGGAAAGTACATGTTCGCGTGTCAAATTAGGAATGACTTTTACTACATTAGTTGCGGCATAAGCAGCTTTACCAGCAAACATGGAAGTGCATTAAAAGTGTACGGATATCAAAATATCTACTTAATAAAAAGGATGAAAGTTGATCAAGAAACGCCGCCTTTAATTAATTGAACGTACGCACTCCACATGCAACTATGCAACGTGGATAAATACAATTGCAAAATCTCAAGAGTTCAACTAGAGCAAGATCTATCCCACAACTTTAAAGATAATTCTTGTTTCAAAATGAAACAAACATTTCAAAGAGACAAAATCCCCGCGCCCACACCACCCCCCAACGAACACAAATCAAATTAAATAACAAAAAAAAAAAAAAACTCAAAGTTAACAAATTGATTTAGTAGGCTTGACAAGAAAAAGTAAATCAAGATCCAAAATCAGGGAAAATTAACCTTTCGCCTAAGATAGATTTTTTATCATCAAAAATCCAAAATCAAGATCTGTGTTCGGATGAAATGATCTTATTAAAAAAAAAATGTACTCATATCAGACGGATGCATCACATTTATCAGACTAGTATAATTTCCTCTATGGAGGAATTAAAACATCCCAACATAGAAATACATATCCATACAAAACAGAAGCAAACACGAATTCATATCAGAGAGAATGACTGAAAACCATGAAGCCAACACAAATGCTGTACAACTAAACAAAAACACAACCAAAAACAGAAAAATCACTAAAAGATTCTGTATACAGTAAAATTTAACAAAAAAGCACAATTCAAGATAAAATCTTAGCCATTTCGAGAAATTCAACTACACATTGCATTCTCAATCAAGAATTAGTAAAAACCTTGAAAAAACAATTAAATTGAACAAAAAATTAACCCCATTTCTTTCTCCACAAGAAAAAAAAACCCAACCCACAAATTCAAAAGAACAAATCAAAATGTTACATGGAAAAGAAATAAGAGGCTACCTTTCAAAGGGTTTTTCAGAGAATGAAGTGATGAAAAATGTAGGTGAGTTACACACACTGAGAAATTAATATATTGTTCAAGTAATTATAATATATGAATCAAACGAAATTATGAGAGTGGGAGATAAAGACAAAGAAAAGATGGGATTATTTACGTACACTGCTGTCTTTCTAGCGTTTTGGTTAATCGGGAAGAAAATCCAAGAGAAATTATGCCTAAACCATTTTTCCATAAACCATTTTCGGCCCTTATTCAATGCATGCATAAATTGCCAGCCACGTTTTGGCAAATTATGCATTGTGTGTTTAATCTGTAGTTGTATTTTGTGAGGAAGGGATTACTCTGTATTCAATCGAAAGAATCTGTCATAAATTTCAGTAGCTTTTCTTAATTATTTTAATGGGTTTTTGGGTTTTTCTTTTCCTTTTGTTGGGCGGGGAGGGACGAAGAATTCTCTACTGGAGATTCATGGGATGACAACTTAGTATGATAAGTTGTAAACTTATTTTTGAATGTGTTGTGAAGTTGTTCTATAATGTTTTGGATAATTGAAATGAAAAGTCTACTGAATTTTTATTATTATTATTTTTTTTTTTTTTTTGGTGTGTTTAGGACCAAATTTGAGTTTGGAGAGCTTTGGATATGAAATTGAGGGGGAAAAAAGCTAAAAGACGAAAGAAAGAACATAGAAAACTTCGCTAAGAGAAAGACACATTTTACCTACTCGATAGAACGAATGTGAGGCTAGTTTGAGCGAGCCTTTATAGTAGACGCTATGCCAAATTTCATACTCCTATGTCTGCTCGAGTAGACGAGAGCTCACTCGAAGAACTAGTTTTGAGACTTTTGTGTATGAATTTTAAGTCTTAGTTGAACTTATATAAATACAAGAACTCTTGCACTGAAAAGGATTCGAATTGTTGGAGAACTTTGGATGCAAGAATACGGGTTTTCACTTGAGAATTTACATCAATCTTGGTTTTTGTTGGTTTTCAAGTACGAAGACGAAGAAGTTTGTTTAAGCTCCAATTGAAGACATTCAAGGCTCGATATTTCTCTTTTAGTTTCTTCCAACTTAATATAAATTGAGTGACGCACTTTCAATTATTTAGGTGTTTTTGTGATTTAAAGATATTAGGCTACATATAATCATGCAAGGATGACGATGTAAATATTGTTTGAAATTTTAATTTAAGCATTCCCGTTTTATATATTCAATTTGTGTTCGATTGATTGTTTGTCAAGTAATTATCGTCTTTCAATGATTGATCAACGTTTGAACATTTTGTTTGACTTATTTTGCTTTCGAGAAGTTTAATTTAGATTTAAGCACATTTTGACAAACAACGCTAATTTCAATAAGAGTTAGAGATAGTTTTATATGTTTTGTGCAATCATGGTTGAATAATCTTGGATGTGAATGCATTTTCGTGTCCTTGGATCTGTAGTAGAGATATTATTGGGTCGTATATAAAAATAGATTTAACCTTATTCGAGAGAGGTCGTTAGACAATTAAGATTATTGATTGTCAAGTTAAGTATGAATTGATTTACTTGCGAGAATTTGAGAATTCAAATAGATTTATAATAATGGCAGAGTCAGAACCATAGTGTTCTTTCTCTTTGAATTTTATCCAAGACTCTTTGCACACTTTTATATTGCTTTATAGAATTAATAAAGTAGTTAATTCAAATCACTAAAACTGTTGAAAATTTATTTTGAATTGAGCTAGAATTAACTAAATCTAGGCTAAAGTCTCAATTCTCGTGGAACAATATTTTTTTCATCATTACTATTACTTGTCAACGAACTTGTATATTTGCAGAATTTTCACACACATCTTACAATACTAAAAAATAGAGGGTAGATTGCTTTTGACCATTTAAAGTTTATTTTATTTCATTTCTTTAAAAAACAAGATAGGAGAGTCCTTATTTTATCTTCTGGTGTACTTAGTACGATTTAGTTAGGTTCGACTCTTTTCAAAATTAGATAGATGAAATTAAAATTTCAATAAAAAAGGAAATAGAATAAATCAATTCTCTATAAAAAAAAAAAAAAGAAAACAAAAAGAAATCAAATCTAACCGAAAATCTAACCCAGAACTTAAGATTTTTCATCCGCTTGTTTGCCATGTCTCAACTTAGTATGGACGTCCACTATATTGACTTTGAACTTTAAAAGTAGCACTAATAGTGCATTTGTTCCTCTACTTGTCGAGTTAATACTGTGAGTGCCTTCATGCAACAATAAAATTCTCTAGAGAGTGAGTTTTGTTGATCACCAAGCCAATGATACTTATCTGGTCTTTTCGGATGATCAACTACATTGGGACTTGAGATCGAATCTAATCGATATTTCAAACCTAGAAGTTGAGACTTTTAATCTTCTTGTTTGTAATGTCTCAATTTAGACAATGCTTGTCAATGCTTATAAGTACTTGCAAGTTGGTCAAACATCATTTTTATCTTTACAATCTACAATTTTTACCTACTTTTTATCCACATATTTTGTATGACCCACTACTTAATACAAAAATCTTTATCAAACGTACTCTTAGTCTGGACATTGAAAATAATCACTTCAAGCTTTAGAAGTGCTAACCCACTTTGGATATCTATGACGCATTTGACATGTCTATATAGACTAGACAACTAACAAATTTTATTACATTTATCTCTTCTTTAATCTTGTCTAATTTAACTATCAAGTATACTTTTGATATCCGTATTTTGTATATTGGAATTGAACTTGTTATATTGTCTTCCTCGTCTCTATCTCTTTTTGGATGTTTGAAAACTAAACAACTTCACCTCGCCAAAAGAGTTAAAGCTTTAAATGCCAATCCAATCTAACATTCAAAAGAGCCAAGCTCAGAAAAGTGTATAATGTTTTTGAGACATTGAAAGGAGTCAAAAAGTTGATTGTAGAAATCTTTAAAAGTACGTACGGAAGTATACTAAGAAATGTTGCTTGGATGTTTCAGTTGATTGTTTCTTTATTTTTATCGTTTTACTATTTCTTTATATGTGTGATCTAAATACGGTTCTTGTTATCATGTAATTCTAAATACGCTTCTTGTTATCATCAAGCTTCAAAATTTATATTTTCTCCACATTCACTAAGAAATGTCGGTCAACCATGGTTGCATACAGATAATATTGCCTCATTTTGCCATTGTCATGATTTTGCATGTATGGTCTCCAAGGTCTTAGAATTTTGCGATTTGGTCCCTACTTGAAGTTTTTTGTATAGGTTTAGTCCTTTTTCTCGCAAGCGCACTTCCAAAAACTTCCACCTTGGTCCCCAAATCTCCATAGTCATTCACAATTGGCCATAATTCAAATAAAACATTAATTAGTATTTTTCTCAATGAAAAAATTACTAACAAAATAAGATGAACACGCAAAATGTCTACTAAAATTGCACTCATCCCTAAGAAAGGTCTACATTGAAAATTTGTGTTGCTAAAGGTTGAAATTCCATCGCCAAAGAGCACTAATAGTCACATAAATATTCTAATGGAAGCTTCATTGTTGTTAGTCTTTTCGATGATGCAAAGCAATTCATAATCTTTAGAAAGCCTCGAATTAAAAAAAAAGTAGTACTATTACTTAAACATTTGATTGAATTTTTATAAGTTCACAGCGTATAATAAGTCTTAAAAAGTACCAGTACTAAAAAATGAATAGTAAAACTCTCTGAATCTTTTAACGTAGATGTAGTTTATTCTGTTAAATTGCACTAGAGTCCTCGGTTAGCATGACTAGTTTGTGCTCCTCCAGCTTCCTTTTGTTGGATAGAATTTTATTCATAAACTTGACATAGCTGGGCGTTTAGGTCAGGGTGTATACGAAGGATATATTGATATGTAATTTCATGAACACCTCCAAGAACTTATCTAACTTGTGCTTTTGCAACCTTTGAGCTTTGAGGAAACGAGATGGAAAGCACATAAGCTTTGACAAAATAGTTGCCTTCACCTGTAGAATATCTGACTTCTCTTCTTTAACTGTATCTCCTGCAAGTTCAGATTGTCCGACATGTTCCTTGACTGCTTGACAAATGACAATGGTAGACACCTTATCTTCTTTTGCTACCTGACTGTAATTTCCTATAAATATGTGTTCGGCCGGATCATTTTAATGTTGTACAACATTGATATCCCCATTTTTCTGTGGGGATATTTTCTCAAAACTAGCCAAAATCAGACAACTGTTGAAAGGGAAGACTTCTAGGTCGACTAAAATTACAAGTTTCCTAATCTTGGACACTTTGGTAGTCGAAACTTGGAAGATATCCAAGTCAACTAAAATTGAACAAGTTTCCAAATCTTGGACTCCTTGGTAGTTTAAACTTGTAAGAAAATTAGGTCATTCGTTAACTATAAATTAACGTGGTTATTCTCTTTTGTGGGGGTGACCTGAGGGTTTTCTGAGAGAAAAATTGTAAGCCTAGCATCCTAGTTGTTTTTCTTGTTGTCTTTGTGGATTGTACAAAGAGTAGAAATTGGTGGGTGTGGTAAAGCTTAGGATATTATTTTTCTTGAGATACTTGGGGATTTGGGTAGGTGAAATCTATATGATTGTAACAATTTTTCATATAGTGAAAGCTTTGACAGTCCGTAAATCTTTCTCTATCTTTTTATATTTTTCTGTTTCGTTAATTTTCTCTGAACAAGGATCTTGTGGGCAATAAAGGAATTGGTCTCAATTCCCAACATTTTCCTCCTCAAGAAACTCTATTTTCAGAAATATTATTGAAGTGTTCTTGTTCCTTTGAAGAGTTCTTCACTTTGTTGCTTTGTGCAAAACTCTCAGAGGCTTATCATATCCTCAAAGCTATTTGTCGAAGTTCCCAAAAGCAATACAAGAGGGGGCAAATATTGCTTTAAGAAAAATGTATCACATATGTGGGTTCAAGTTCTTTGTTTCATTTTTCATTTACGGTTTATTCGATAATTCTCCAACAGCCTTCTGCTTCAAAAATCCAGGCGATAATCCTCCGTGTTTGCTCGGATACAAACTCAACAACCATAAAACATTATCTGCCCACCTCCTCAGAGACTTTGACGTGGATCTCCCGACTAATTTTCGACAATAACAGAAAGTATATAACTGTTTTATTTACAGGGAAAAAGTTTGTCCATTTGTTGTTGACAATGTTGTCGAAGACTTCTTGCAACTGCTCTGTTGGTAAATTATGGCCGAACAGAACATTGCAATAATAATTGCACGCGAGCACGAGCCCGTGTTTGTGTCTTACACCAGCGAGATGTACCTTGCTGAATGTATTTTGTGTGAGTTCCCATTTCAAACTAAAGGATAAATTTAATGAACGATCACCGAACTTTCAACATGTAACTACTTACTCACTATACTTTAAGATGTCACCATTAACTCACTGAACTTTGCCTTTTGTCTTTCATCCACCACTCGTTATCTTGCTGTGTGATTGTTCAGACGGAAAAAGCTGATGTGGCTAACGGACGATGCGTTGTCACCAATCAAATGCGTCAATTTGTCCACATCAGATGTTGTGTTACACATCATCTGCCACGTCAGATTTTTCCAAATGAAATCACATTTTTCATCTCCTAAAGCGGCTGAAGGTCCCATTTTCCCCCAAATCAAAAGCCCAATTTCTTCCATTCGTGTGCCCTAATTTCCGCGAACCATTTGCTGCCATCATTTGTGAACCATTTGCTGCCCTACTTTGTACGCATTTGCTGCCCCCCTCTTAAAAAAGTCCTCCTGATGCAATGGCTTCACAAAGTCCCCCTGATGCAGTGGCTTCACAACTTCTTAATGAAGTTCACAGTCAAAGCTTTTCATTTGACAACATGGTTGATGATTTGCAGCAGATGGAAGAGGATGAACAAGTTAGAATGAAATCTAAGAGAGCCAAAAATAGAAGAATTGCAAGGAGATAGTGTGTGTAATAGTTGGAATTGAATTAGGTGTGAAGCTGTAGGGTTGCTGACATTTTTGAGCCATATTGCAGCAGGCCTTTTTTTTTTTTTTTGTGAATTTGTACAGAATAGGCAGCCCATTTTATTTTTTTCAGTTCCAAAAGTCATGTAATATATTGCGTATGTATCATTTTGGGATGAATGAAGATGTCACATTTTAATTGATGTTCAATTCCAGTGATGTTAAATTGCCAAATGAGGTTAAATTCACAACTGAGGTCAAAACGGCAGTTGAACATGTTCAATTCCAAGTTGATGTAAAATCTCAATTGAACATCAGTTTTGAAGTTCATATTGTAACATTCTTTTTTGTTTTGGTTGATTTTGTGGGATAATATCAGCATGCAATTGCATATGTTGAAGGAGACAAGTATTATGGAGCAAAAGCACCTATTAATGTGTGGGAACCCAAAATACAGCAGCCCAACGAGTTCAGCCAATCTCAGATTTGGGTATTGGGTGGTTCCTTTGGTGAAGATGTTAACAGCATTGAAGCTGGTTGGCAGATATATTTTAGCCGAAATCAATAAATCACTTATCTGATGTTAAAATCCCAATTGAACATCAGTTAAAACAACCACCTGATGTTCAAGAAATATTGAAAATTATCAATTCACAGCTGATGTTTATAATACAACCAACTGATGTTGAATGTAATTTCGGGTTGCTGGGGAACAAAACAACCAACTGATGCACCACAACAGGTTCAATTCCCAGCTGATGTTCATTTCCCATCTGATAATACTACTATCCAACCACTTCAATTCCCAGCTGATGCAGTTAAAACAACCAAATGATATACAAATTAATTACATTGCTGGGGACCAAAAAATGCACAAGAAGTTCAATTGCAAGCTGATGTTCAATTCCCATGTGATTCAGTGAAAACAACTGATACCACTTCAATTATATTGCTGAATATGAAGTGGCAAATGTCATCTTCTTGGAATAAACTTCAAATGCAGTTAAAACCTCAAGTAAAATGGAATAACTGTAAGTGCACAAAATTGAACTTCACATTAAACTATAACCTCAGATTATCATAAAATGAATTACACTTCAATTCCCATCTGATAATACTGCTATCCAACCACTTCAATTCCCATCTGATAATACTGCTATCCAACCACTTCAATTCCCATCTACATGTTCTATCTCCATTCAAAGTGGGGCAACAAATGGTTCGCAGATGATGGCAGCAAATGGTTCGCAGAAATTAGGGCACGCGAATGGAAGAAATTGGGTTTTTGATTTGGGGAAAAATGGGACCTTCAGCCGCTTTAGGAGATGAATAGCGTGATTTCATTTGGGAAAATCTGACGTGGTAGATGATGTGTAATGCGATATCTGATGTGGACAAATTGACGCATCTGATTGGTGACAACGCATCATCCGTTAGCCACATCAGCTTTTTCCGTCTGAACAATCACACGAAAAGATAACGGGTGGTGGATGGAAGACAAAAGGCAAAGTTCAGTGAGTTAATGGTGACAGCTTAAAGTATAGTGAGTAAGTAGTTACATGTTGAAAGTTCGGTGAGTGTTCATTAAATTTACCCTCAAACTAAATCAGTCGTATTTTAAAGAGAGAGTCGCTTAACCTCCTCTGGCTCCGCCCCTGCTCATCGCATATATTTGGGTGCTCGACTGAAGACCTAAACTTGCTTTTATGTCTATACTGAGACGCACTACAAATACTGCACCAAGTTAACTTGAAATCCCATCAAGTTTCCAGACATTTTTCCTCTGCTAAAATGATTCTGTATTCATCCCTGCTAAACTAAGCAAAAAAGCTGTTTGGACCTATACCTTTCGAGATATTAGGGAGATTGAAATTTCTCACAAGTCTTGAACTCTCCGACAACTAGTTTTCTTATTCCTCCCAAGATTACAAGACACTGTTTTCTCAATACAATAAAGCTCGACAACAATCATCTTCAGGGTACACTACCGCGAGAAATTGACTTTATGAATCTTATTCCTCCCAAGATTACAAGACACTGTTTTCTCAATACAATAAAGCTCGACAACAATCATCTTCAGGGTACAATACCGCGAGAAATTGACTTTATGAATCGTCTCAAGATATTCACCGTCTCTACCAATGGATTTACAGGTCCCTTGCCACATTTCGACAGCAAACAAATTATGATTAAAGCTGAGGATTTTGCTTATAATCGAGGACTTCGTGGGAGTCCTCTGAAAGCTTGCAAGACTGCACATGTAAAGAATGTCCTCCAATTAACCATTAGTTGGTTCTTCACCGGTTGGATAATTAGTTTTGCCTTGGTTGTGTGTGTGTGTGTTTTTTCTATGGAATTCCTTGTGTTCAAGTCGAGAGCATTAATTAGAAACTCCAAGTGCTTTGGTAAGATCATGAAGACGAAGAAGACAATAATCCTTTGAATTCAATATCTAATTATGGGGTATATTGTGAAATATTCAAGTTCATCACATATATTGTCTATGTATTTACCTCTGTTCAAGCCTTCGTACAAAGTTTCAAGTTCAACAAACGTGAAAGATCATTTTTTGCTCGAAACAAACGTATTGACATTTCGTCAATGAAAAGTTTATCGTACTGAGGCAGATCATTGATGTTTATGTAAAGAAATTCGACAAGTCTTTTACATTATTAATGGAAACTGATTCGACAAAAAATCAAAATGGAAGCTTCCTCAAAAGTCGTAACATGATTCAAACAAAAATAAACCGGATGACAAAATGGCCACGATGAATTTCTCATCAAATATCCCCAGCAGATTATTTGACACAAGTTCCACAACAACAAAAAAATAAAAAATTCTCACTAGCAATCCTTTTTCCCTTGGGTCGGGAGGGGAGAGTAAGTAAAATGATAAAAAAAAAAAAAAAAAACAGTACACATGCATGGAGAATCGCAGTACATTCAATCAACACTCGTGTCCTTAAAACATTTTACAGTATCCATTAAGCAAAATCGATTTCCTTGAGTGGATAAATGAGATAGATTAATGATTAACTATCTGAAAACAATGGGACAAAATCTCACATTTTTTCTTGTTCTATCCAGAAGTTCCTAAGACCAATCTTACCTTATTGACCCTTCACTAATGGATGAAACTCTGCAGACACCCGCAGATGTGGTAAAGGGCACATTTTTGTAGCAGGCTACCAACTCCTTATCACTATGCAAATCTACTTGCAATGTTTCCCATACTTTCTTCTTAGGGTTCAAAACCTCATCAGGTGTGCCTTCAAATCCTGGAAATGTCACTCTTTCGCCAACAGCAGCACTTTGGGGAGGTTCAACCAATTCAACCTGGCAAAAAAGCAACATCCATGGAAGTTTTTAGTATATCTTCTTTCACTTGTCCCAACACTATTTTGTCACGTGATGCATTAAGCAAATTCAATGGTGGTAGTCGCAAGTTGAGGTCAGCTTTGATAGTGACTAGCGCTCAAAGGTAGCAGTAAAAATGGTGGTTCTTTGGAAGAGTTTAACAGTGACAGGTGACTGGCAATGGGGATGACTGAAGTGTAAAATGGACCGTGGCAAATATGATTGTGAAGTAAGCAGCAGCATCAACAGTAATGATGATAACAGAGATGCTGACAATCAATTCAAGAACATACCAGACTAGAAAAAATGAGACTCAGAAAAACTGCCATTTGACTTTTCTTTTTTGAGAAATCAGTTAACATTAAATCACTGAAACATGCACAGAATAATTAAATTGCTAAGCACAAGAAAATTATAACATCAAAGTAGTAACACCAAAGAATTGATACAAAGATAAAAATTTCACAGAATGAAAGGTGCTGAGGATAATCTTAAAGAGATATTGCATAGTCACTTACCTTCGTGTGATCACTATTAGAAGCAGCTAGGACCATTGCTTGGGACTTAATACCCCTCATGGCTGCTGGCTTCAGGTTACAAAGAATACATACCTTCCGATTCTGACAGAAAATTGTTACAACAATGTTAGTTCAACTAAAATAATTTTTTGAAAATTTTCATATGTTCTATACAACGTACAAACACAAGCATGACTCTCAAAAAGTGAAGGGGAGAAACCTGCATTTCTTCCAGAGGGATATACTTAACCAGGCCACTAACAACAGTTCGAGGCTGTGCTTCGCCAACATCAATCTCTTCCACATACAAAGAATCAGCATCGGGATGTTTCTGAGCTTTTGTAATGAGACCAACACGAATATCTAATCTACTAATGGAAATTTCAGCTTCAGCAGCCTTGGGTTTGGCTTCAGCAGATTTTTTTGGTCGATCCTTCTTTGTAGTATTACCATCTGAAAATAACATAAACATAAGTTGGATCACCTTTCTATTTACAATATCTTTAACTTTCCCAATGCACAATCGATTTGACTATATACAATTCCAAAGGGAAGGGAGCCATCAGTGGCATGGCTTTCAAAATTCTAATAGCATTAGACGTCTCCAATAGAAGCTAAATTGTCTTACTTTCAAGTAATACTGAAATATGGGGGAGAATGAGGTATAGTAGTCACTGAGGAAAGATGCTTACATGCGTACATCAGTACCCATGTATAAATTTAAAAATCAAAATTATGTAGCATCCCTTAATTTTATAGCTTATAGGTTTCTACTTAACTTTAGGGTTCTTATGAGAAGATCCAAGTTCCAATGCCTCTGCATTTTGTATAACAGGCGTAAAGAGCCCAATTTGGGTGTACTGAATTTAGGCCTTTACTGATCGACTGTTTAAAAAACAGAAAAGAAAAGCAGCCTTGAAATGGAGTACGCTCCTCTCTTCAGAATGAACTTAGATTTTTGAGTTTCATCTTATTCTTGGTTTATACAGTGAGTGAGGAGTCAATAGTTATTTCTAATGATACTGCCCAAACATTTTAGAAAGACTCGTCATGTCGGCATACATTGGGTGATAAAGCATAGCAGAGGAAAATCACAGGTTAGGGTATTTAAGACTCTTTTATAAATTCTTCCAATTCCAATTCCAATCCGAGCAGGATTCTTAGCAGTTGAAATCCTAAAAGAGACTAGTATCTACGTCATGTTTTCTGACACTATGTTCCCCCTCCTTTCTGTTTCTCTACATCTCTGCATGCTTCTTGCTCTATCCCCAGGCTAAAATTTTGTAACATCACTTTCTTTTCATTCTTCGTCTAAACAAACACCCCATCCTCTTCCACCTTTCTTCTCCTCTCCTTTTGGCAAACAAAGTATTTGTTCAAAGGCTATAAATTAATCAGTTTAGCTCAAAACAACCAACAATATTGTATTTGATCCTTGAACCTAAATCTGACGTCTTCTCCACGGTTTATTGGCAGAACATAATAAAAATAACGAACTTCCCCACACTTCCCTTTTTTTACCCATCATTTAAAGATCACTTAGTTCTACGTTTTATGACCTTGCATGTATTTCAGAGTTAACTTACTGTCCTCTATATGATCATCTTACAAGTTGCCTATTATGTATATGTATGTTGCCTATAAATGGAATAGTAATAATAATATAGTCCTAAATGTAATCCAAACTCCATTTTAACTAGGGATTATATCAAGTTCAATGAAACACTAGGAAGGGGAATTGGAGAAAAGGAATGCAGATGAAAGAGTTCCATGCAATGACAGTCTAGTGGAAAGGTTCTCCCATAGAGCACCAAACAAATGAATGACATGACCATAAGGATTCTCCAAGTATTATGTGATTTCAACCTCAGCTAGCGGAATACATAATATGCCATCTGTTACTGAAGGATATGCATTTAGTCACCAGACATTATTACAGTAAGAATTTATTTTGTCTTCATAGGGCTTCTCTTCTCCTCTCCCTTACACTATTTCTCCTATTTATGATGTACCTAGAATAAGATGCCAACAGAGCTAGGCATGGTAGATAGTAAGTTTCCAATTTATAAGAAATACAGCAACTATCTAAAAGACAGATAGAGAGATAGGGACGGAAGGAGCATTGTGAAGAGTTCTCAAGACATTCTAGCTGATACAAACCATAACCAGACATACATAAAAATAATCAATATAAAAATTACATTTCCTATGTAAAATTAATACAACCACAAGGAGAAGGCTTAATATTCATAATCCAAAGAAGGTAGGAAAGTAGAATCTCTGTTCAGTAAAAACATAATTATGCAGGGAAAAAAGAAAAGCAGAATTACAGGTTTCTGCACATGATGGAAAGTTGAGGAGATCACCAATTAAAAGAATTATTTACCAAATCAATTAGAAAGGAAAAAGAAAAAGAGCATCACCTGAGATTTTAGTTTCCTTGAATTTTTCAGTAAGTTTCTTTGCTTCAGCTTCTGCCTTTAGAATTCTTTCAGCTTGACTTCCAGCAAATTTCACTCTGAAGAACTCAACCTCTTCATCTTTCTGCAAATTGTTTGATCCAGAGTCATAAGTAGGCAAGCAACAAAATGGAATCACTTCAGCGCTGATTATAAAATAAAAACAAGCAGCCAATGGACAGATAAGGAATCAGTCAAGACATACCAGTTCTCTGAACAGTGGAGCTGGAGTTCCAATTTTATGACCTGCTGGTATGATCTCCCACAGTCTTTTAGCCCTTTCAACATCACCTTTTTCATCAGAAAGTGATATTTGTGTTTCAAGGGGCAAGTTAAGCTGCTTGAGTACCTACATGTGGTTGGGAAGTAAATACATTATAATCTGAATCGATGTGCTAGTTTCTGAGTAATATCGCACTATATATGTAAATTGCTGAACTGAATTACTTTTGTTGAATTACCTCGAGGGAAAAAGAAGGCATAAAAGGCTCTAGGAGACAAGCAAGAAGATACACTAGTCCAACTGAAGTTTTCATAACCACGGAACAGGAAGGTCTATCCTCCTTGTAAAGCTTCCAGAATTGGCTTTCCTACATGGTAATATATGAGCATAGCAAGTCTTTTGCTTAGATTGAAAAACAGCGGACTAGACATTCATGTTGCCAGGAAATTTAAATGAACTCTTTATTTGGTTAAACAAGTATTAAGCCACTAAATCTTAGCATGATCAATAAATATAGTAGTATGGAATTCCAATCACAGGCATACTTGTAAATAAGCGTTTCCTTCTCCAGATATAGACATAGCAATCTTCAAGCCTTGCTTTAGTTTCACCTACATCGAATGCGAATTGGAATGTTATGCATGATGAAATAGGTCCCTCCAGACGTCTAAGTGTGCAAGTACAAAATAATGGCCATTATGCATGAGTTACCTTCTCCATTGCCTCAATATATTGCTCAACATAACTACTGACTTTTTCTCCCAATACTTTCGTCAATGGATGAGATTCTGCACCCTGAGCATCAGGAATGATGGAACCATATCCTGAACCTGAAATAATGAAGAGACACATGACAAACCCCATAACAATTGTTGATAGTAAAACATTGATCATTCTCAATTCAAACACGGGAACACCTAAAACCCAACAGAAATTTGAGCTCGTGTGGAAGGAGTCCCAAGAATTAGCAAAGCACATAACCTCATCCTCATGGAAAAATAAGGAATAAAGCAAGAGAAAATATTAGTACAACCAATAAAATGATTCCAAACCATGTCCGGAATAATCACCTTAGTACTTCCCAACATCATATATGGTCATATGTTTGTAGACAATAATGGAACGTATAAAAGACCAAATGTTATATCAGAGGCTTTGTAGACAGAAGAAGTTAACGCACCTGGGTCTTTTGCAACGAAACTTAGTACTCGATTAATGAAATTTCCTAGATTGCTCAGCAACTCACTGTTCAACTTTGCTTGCAAATCAGCCCATGTGAACAATGTGTCCGATACCTAGATAATGCAAATTTATCATAATCATCAATGGGAAAGTACACGACCAATTACATCTGCCTCAAAGGGGACAGGAGAGATAACGGTCCAGTGGCACATAATATTGTCAAGGAAATTGCAGTATCAAGAGCTTACCTCTGGCCTATTTGTCAGCAAGTAGTATCTCCACACTTCCACAGGAATGTTTGTGTCTTTTGCATCATTTCCAAAAACGCCGACACCCTTACTCTTTGAGAATTTCCCTACACCGAAAAACCGTGAAAACAATTGGACAAGGGTAAACTCAATTTTGAAAAATATTATAAAAGAGGGAGATCATCATATATTGCACTTCCAGACAAAAATTATGGTAATTAACTGACCTGCTTCATAGTTCAAGTATTCTGTAACACTGATGGTCTTCATCAAAGTCCAGTTGTCAGCTGTTCCAATAAGCGTGGATGGAAACATCACCTGAAAAAGTTATAGATCAGTACAAGGTTTACAGTTTACTTGCTCTTCAGTAAGGATTTAGGATTTTCATAATTGAAGAATTTACAAACTAAAATTTGCAACCTTAGCAGCCAAAGTCCTAATATCTATATTTACTCAGAAACGATTTTTTACGCTTGGAGGATATATACAGTTTACAGCATCTAGAACAACACCCAAAACACTTCTTTTCCTCATTGCTTAATAGCCACAGACCTTACTTCTCCAATAACTCAATAGAACCCGTAAACACTGATATTTTCCATGGTAATTAGGCACAAGAATTGACTGTAATCACACTTAAATCCTTATTTTCCACTCTTCTATGTCATTTTTGAGTTTCCATAGCAAGAAAATCGATGTTTAAAATGCTCAATTGGGTACCTGGGCATTATGTTATGTCTCTGTGACTGTGATAAGCCTCCAGACAAACCAATAAAATTATTCTAAAGATTATAGAAGTACAAAATTATGCAAATAATAAACCATAATCCATCTTGAAAATCCATAATAAAACAAATAAACAAAAATAATAGTCTAACTGACAAAACAAGCATAAAAATGAATAATAGGTTCTCAAATTCATAATAACATAAACAAATTGTATCTACTACCAGAAGTAGAGACAATCTAGAAGTCTCCTATATCATTACCACTACACAATCCTTCAGCAAGAGTCTAGTTAATCCTATTTATTACATGTAGTGCCAAACATTTTTGAAATCCGGGCAGAAAAAGCCAAACTCTATCACTTACAACAAGAGTCTAGTTAATAGTTATTCAGTCAATGCACAAAGTTAACCATAAACTGGGAAGGGCAAATTCCAAGTTGCACAAAAATATCATGGATATATAGTATCAAGTTTTAACCAAAATCACAAGGGTATAAACTTGCCCTAAAATTCTATAACCCAGATTTAACATTGAAGATTCCAAATTTTAAATGTAGTTGACTTACAGTATGAAAAGGCACATTATCCTTGCCCATAAATTGATACAGCTCTACATTTTCAGGATTCTTCCACCATTTCTCCCATTCTGGCGTATAGCATGAAGTGATAGAGACATATCCAATAGGTGCATCGAACCATACATAGAATACCTAACCATCAAAGTTAGACAGACATTGTCATGTTGCAAGTAATAAAATCGAAGCACCAATTATCAGCAATTTGTTACTAGATAAGCATCAAAATAGCTAATTCAAAGCAATTGAGACTACATGATAGTAAATGTTTCAACAGAAAGTCCTTTCACCTTGTCCTTAAACTTCTCGTGCGGAACAGGAACTCCCCATTTCAAATCTCTTGTTATACAACGGGGTTTCAGCCCTTCTCTAAGCCAGGCATTTGTTGCTTGGATGGCATTTTGACTCCACCCTCCAGCCACTGACATGTTGTTTATGTATTCTTCTAATTTATCCCTCAGCAGAGGAAGCTCAAGAAACAAGTGGTTTGTATCTTGGATACGTGGAGAATTACCACAGACCTGTCCATAAACAAGCCAGAGTCCAGATTCAACTCCTTAAAAATCATTAAAGATAATCATTTGTATCTCTTATTCTTGATAAAGGTTTGTGCAAAACCTTTTCATTGTTTACAATATTGTTATTATGGAAAACTAAGTTGATCAACCCAAGACCCTCATCAACACAGTGAGGACACATTAATTAATGAGATTTTCTATTCATCAGATACTCTGTGAACAAAATGAGTCTTAAGCAATATGATCGCAAGCAGACCTTGCATCTTGGCTCTAGTAATTCTGTGGGATTTAAAAGCTTCCCACACTTTTCACATTGATCTCCACGTGCAGAATCATAGTTACAACCGGGAGTTGGACAATTACCCTCCACGAGCCGATCAGCCAAAAATCTTTTGCATGAACCACAGTAGAGCTGCAGAGAGAATAGAACTTAGTTGATGAACTTCTAACGACACCTGAATTAACATGTCTGTAATAAAACAGAAAAACAAGCACACACACTAAAAACACGAGATAGCATAGCACCCTGAACTCAAAAAACTATATAGGCAATGCCGCATGAGATGATCTTGCACCTGCTGCATTGTGTTTTCGGAAAGCCAGTTATTCTCCAACAGCCTCTTGAAAATTGCTTGACAAACTTCAGTTTGCTGGGGACTTGACGTGCGCCCAAACTCATCAAAGCTTATATTAAACCACTTATATACCTCTTTATGAATAGCATGATATCTACAAACCCAAGAAAAATCATGAGCAGACATAAAATTAAAACAGGTCCGTGCACATTCAATTCTTAAGCCAAGCCACCAGCTCATCCTCAATCTACGGTACAGGCATTCATCTCCATACCCCCATTTCTTTAGCAGTACAGGGTGGTCTTCCAGGGAAGAGGTTGAGTTCCTCCCTTATTGAGAATATATAGGGCTTTGTTCGTTTCTATGATTTGATTTTTCAATAGCCAAAAAATTGAGTTTCAGGTCTGCGGGAGGTCAATGTACAAGGACATGCTTTCAGGTGTTGACACATTCGTCCATCACGAAATGACACTTTCTTTAAATTCAAAAAATAAAGAATCAAACAATAAAGCAAATGGCAAGTCAACTTTCTACAGTAATATATCTCCAGCACAATGAGATAGCATAAAAGTGGAGATGCATTGACAGTGTGACAAGTGTGCCTCAAGACAGACTGCTACCATCCACTGTTCCTTTACATCATAAAAGGATCAATATCTTAACTAGCTTGAAAAATTATTCATATTTTAGAAATAAATGATTCTTTCTTTCATTGTGTCAATAGCAAGATCACTGTACACTAAAATCCAAGGGGTTCAGAATCCTTCTGTCCAGCTTCGGGAAATGAATAGTACAAAGATTGATCATGGATATGGAATTGCAAAAGCCTCCAAAATCGTTGCAAAACAGTACATTTTTGCTTCTAGTTTAAGCTCTAGAAACCTTTTCCAATTTTTTCACTTTTTTCTTTTTCCTTACCTTGTCTTTTTTATATTATGAATCCGCCAATAGTGGAACTTAAGTTGATATGATAAAGGAAAACATATCAGTGAATCAATTCTTCAGAAAGGGACATATGCAAGTTCCAGATTCATTATGTCAATAAAAGAATAAAAATGTGTTCTTTCTCATCATCAAACCTATTAACAAACTGTAACAAATACTACTAAATATTTGTTTTTTCATTTTCAAAAAAAAAAAAATTAAAAAAAAAAAGAGAGTGTGGATCCTTTTTTGTTCCAATCAATCCCAATTACATTTACTAGTATACCGCTGTTCTTTGAGGTGGAATCCGACTGTAGAAGATTTTAATGGATTGAGAAGTTGAGAAAAATGAGAGAGAGAGAGAGAGAGAGAGAGAGAGTTTTATTTGAGTGGAGTTTGATTTTGATGAATATGGAAAAATGGAAGAATTGAGTGTGAGATATAGGTTTTGATTTAAGTGGATAAAGACATAATAACAGACAAATAATTATTTTTTTTGTTTTTTTACTTGTAGCGAAGTTTGTAGCGGAGTAAACGTCCCTAAGGTGATTATCCATAAAACACATAGAAAGTACAGAAACCTCCTTTCTAGTTCTAATCTATCCCAATTACATTTCTTATCCATAAAACACATAGAAAGTACAGAAATATTGAAAATTGAAAGGAAAAAAAAAACGCTAATTGCGAGAAACGTATAGATCAATCAAGAAATATAAGGAAACATACAAATTTATCAAAATATGAATAGCAAACGATTGAATTACTTGTCACAAATTTCTTTTGGAGAACATTTCTCCTCCAACGCCTTAGTCTCAGTGGCTGTCCCGTACTCATCTGTACCGCAGATATATATCGCATTATAACCTCTCAATCTACAGTACCTCGCGAACACATCTGCACTCAACACACCTACACAACAAAAAAATACCTAAAAAATAAACAAATCATTTCACCAATTATAAGCACAAATATGTACTTGATTGGAAGAAAAAAATTAGATAATCACATCCGATGATGTTGCCGAGGTGGGGCACGTTATTAACATAAGGCAACGCGCTTGTAATGAGGATATTCCGCTTCCCAGGAATCGGAAGCTTCTTGGCGGCGGAGGAAGGAGCTTGATCGCCCATATTTGAAGGCTTTTTGGCCTATGCGAATTGCTAGGTTTTTGCACAAGAAATGCTAAATGGATGCACTGCCGAATGAAGAACGAAATGAAGCAATTTCGGACAGAACAGCGTTTCAAATAGGGTTTAGAGGAGGTTTGACTGGTTGAGCCCGAATTTTCTTCTAATTTTTTCCTATTTGATGAACTTATTCCTTTTAAAATAAAATAAAAAAATAAAAAATGTTAAATATAAACTAATCAACACGCCGTCTCTGTTTGGTTTTTACTTAGAAAATTATAAAAATTTGAGTCAACACATTTTATTAATTTTTATTATTATTTATTAAAAAACTTTTTACCAAAATCAAATAAGCACTCAATTTTCGATCTAGTCAAAATTGGAGCTATCATAATTAATATCGACTCTCTTTTTTTTTTTTTTTCTGTCAAACAGAGCAAACACAATATTATTTTTAATGTATTAAAAAAAAGTTATTGAAAATATTAAAGCAAGTTATTTAAGTAATTAACAATTAATAATTTTTTTAAATCTTGCTATATATTAGATTTTGATGTTTTTTTATATGTTCTAATTATAATTAAAGAATATTGTATTAAAATTTTATTAATGTAATTAATTAAAAAATAAAATAAAAAATTGGATCTCGATCATTATTCTCGTAAAAGTTAAGAATTTATTGAAGAAGACATGTTCTATCCAAATTATTTGCTCTAATATCGACCTAAATTCAAGATCTATTTTAGAGCTTGTTTGGTATAGTTTATAAATTGTTTTTAGTTTATTTCAGCTGTCATTTTTTACTTTTCAACCCACTTTTAACTTGAAAAGTCAACAATTTCAACTCAAATAAACCAATATTGATTTTTATAATCTCTGTCAAATGGACCCTTATAGTCAAGCTCTTGTTTGTTCTTGCAAATTAGATCCCTTTCTTGGAGAGGAAGGCTTTTATTTACACATTTCTTTCCCTTTTGAGACGTCAAAACTTTACCTACTTATGCTTCATTTTATTCTCTTATTCTATTAACAACTTGTATTAACCTTTTTAATGCTAAACATGCATTGTATTAGTACAAAGATGGCAACAATGGAGAATGATATCACTTTTGTGCACCATTTCAAACTTTATCACTGCTTGCATCATGGGTCGTTCCTAGAATTTCAACTTTTATTACTTTTCAGAATAAGAATTGATAGCTCGATGTGCTCCTAATATATAATGTCGAATTACTTTACTATAAATGTTGCAACGTCAATAATGACTCATGAAAGTAGTTATTTTTAACTAAATCAAATCAACTTATTTTAACAAATATAACTTACTTTTTACCAATATTTTGAACTACCATTAAAATGTCAATGTAGCTAGCTAGCGAGTAACATGACAAAATATTAATAATTCGTTAGTATATTATTTTTATTACGATTGTAAGGAATTTTTTCTGCTATAGGAAGAAAAAAATATTTAAATATTTGTGTGTCACTACATATTCAATTTCTCACTTCACAAAATCATCTTTTCCAAAATTTACTGACCGCTTCAATCCATCTCCCTGATTAGATAATTTCTATCAACCGCTCATCTCTAAAATCTGCTCAACTCCTCGTTCCAACTCCCTCCACTAATCATCTCCAAAATCTGTTCACCTTCTCAATTCATCATCATAAAATAACATACGATCGAATTCACTGCGAAATGTAGAATACTAATCGGTTAAAAAAAGCCTTTTTTAAACTAAAGACACTTTCAAAATATACTTTCAAGGAAGAGTAGTGGCCGGTCACTTACAGCTTAGTAGCTTACAGGGTGTGCCCCAAAAATAGTAAAAAAAAAAAAAAGATAGAGATGGGGACCGGAACGTGAACAACACGCGATAATTGAGCGTCTATAAATAGGTTTCTGTTTCAATATCCTTAAAGTAACTATGTAACGCATGTACGATCTCAACCACTGATTTCACTCCATCGAACGGTTAATATTCTTTACACGCATTCTCGAACTTATTCTCACACGCGCCTTAAAATTCCACAATTAAAAATAGAAAAGAAATCTGATGCAGTTTAAGCATTTGGAACCCTAATGAAACTCAAACACAAAAGTTTAAAGAGATCTGGTTCAGATTATATATATATGTATATATATCAATATGTATTGCCGATCGAAATAGCAGGCTATATAATATGAACTGCATATATATAAATTAAGTATATTCACTCACGCACACACCAATTGTGAAAAAGGTTTGTTTGCGTTGGATTGGGCGCTTCTCAGATCTGATTTTGGAAGGTGAATAGCACTAATTACATAATGATTTGTTTTTTATTTTATTTTATTTATTAAAAATGCAATTTAATTTGTGAAATTTTTACATTTTGAGTGGGTAGGGTTTTGTTGCGGTGAATTGATTTTATTGAAGTTTGAAGGAAGAAAATTTTAAATCTGATTGGATTAAGATTCTCAAAGCATGCAGGTTGTCGTGGATTTACATGTAATTTCTGCTAT
Organism: Forsythia viridissima; assembly: GCA_030279155.1. Lineage (NCBI taxonomy): Eukaryota > Viridiplantae > Streptophyta > Magnoliopsida > Lamiales > Oleaceae > Forsythia > Forsythia viridissima. Next base: position 52,551,990 of record CM059037.1, on the reverse strand, counting down.
ATGTGCATGGAAGCTGCACTTATTTATCAACCCACATTGTCAGTGGATGGTTGAACTAATTCTGGCACTCGTACGGAAATTTAATGTCTTAGGAAAGAAAAAGTTTAGAACTTCAAATTTTGGCCATTTAATCTTGTGATTTTTACACTTCCACTCTCAAAATATTCACTAGAATTAGTACTTGTCATTTTGCGAGTTCCTGATGGGGGCCTTCTGTGGCTATAAAAGAACAATCAGACGAAGTGTGCAGAAGCTTGTAGTCATTTATCCACCATTTCATTTTTTTAACATGCTGTTGGTAATTGCTTTCTTTTAAACGATCTCCCACCTCTCTGGTGTTTCTCTAGAATACACATGAGGAGCAAATTAATATTCACCGCAAATTCAAGAAGATATTTTTTGAAGAAATCCTTAAAATGAAGAGAAGTTTCTAATGGAAGCAGGAGAAATCAATGTGATGCAAACTGCAATGCCTTGCCAAAAAAAAAAAAGGAAGAAATTTACAGTAATGTGTACATAGGTTAGAGTTGCAAAACTGAATCATGCTAGCATCACACTGTACAGTTCACATCTAATTTCAGTGACGTGTGTAGAGACTCCAAATTTCCTGGTTTAAGACTATATTATGCTGCTACTATCAGCAAAGATCTACTTCCATTTAATCTGGCCTGGATTTTCGTTTCATGTGCAAATGGCAGGGGTTGTTTCTAGTTAATCCTTAAAGCTTAATATTTCGAAGCTTACTTGGTATCTGTTATATCTGCCTGTTAAATGTATACATGAAGTGAAACATGTTCTCACTTTTTCATAAAAGCTGATTATTGAAGTAATATCATCAATGAATATATTCATGGATCATTAGATTAGAGGCATGATGGTGAAAGATAGAACTGCATGAGTCTCTTGTGCTTAATTTCATTGCGTTAGTGACAGGAACCCTCTTCTCCCCACCTCGGGAAATAAACACCCCTCTAAGCACTTCTACATAATTTTGTGGTGTGTCTTGAACCATCTAGAACTCTGGATCTACAAATGGATGTCTAGTTCTATTCCTTTTGTCAGCTTTTAGACGGTGGTAAAAGTGATTGTTACGAGATATATTTTAAATTTGTTTATGACTGAGTCTGTTTATATTCAGGTTTGTTGTCACTTAAAATCATTTGTAGGATTTCAGATCAGCCACATCCTGACAAGTTCTTCTGCAGAGCAGTTACATTTTGGGCCTAATATATTGAAGAATGGCTGATGAAATATCAAGCTTTTGGGGTCCTGTCACATCAACACATGAGTGGTGTGAGCCAAATTATGTCTACTCTTCCTATATTGCCGAATTTTTCAACACGGTCTCAAATGTCCCAAGCATTATTTTAGCGCTCATTGGTCTTGTGATTTCCTTGAGCCAACGTTTTGAGAAAAGATTTAGTGTCCTTCACATATCTAACATGATACTTGCCATTGGCAGCATGCTATATCACTCCACGTTGCAGCAGCTGTAAGTTTTTAATTTATGTTTTTGTCAATCTGCTTTGCTTGTAGAGTTGGCCATGTAAGGCTGTAAGTGGCATAGAGGGCTGGTGGACCTTTAATGGTCATCTATTTTTGCACAGTGGTGATATCATATCAATGTTTTTGTTTGGACATATATTTCTGATAAGTTTAGTAGTTATCTAAGAGTTTCTTTTTTTGCACACAAGATTTTCATTTATTAGTTGGACTTTTGGCTGCTTTTTCCAGGGCACCTTGTTTTGTTTATATGGTGTGTGATGGATTGTGCTCAATATTAGGAATTGATCCCTTAAAATTTTGATTATTATTGTTTTTAGTGCTGCTTAATATTCTGAACTCAGCACCATCCTAACAGGGCATTAATGATTTATCTCGCATGTTTGACATTAGAATATCTTGGAATTTGTAGTTTGGCTAAATTGGTGCTGTAAGCTCTTTGTTGAGTTTGACAAAGAAGTTCAAGTCTTGCATTCTGGCAAAATAAGACATACTTTTGTTACTTTAACTTCCGAATTCGTTGAAGGGGCTGTCCAAGGGAAAATTCTTCTCTGGTTGTCAAAACTATTCGCGTACAGTAGCTTCAGTTTTATATATTTGGCCATTTCAATCAAATGATGCAAGCAACAATCATCTAGAATTTTATTTTTCAGGCAACAGCAAGGTGATGAAACGCCCATGGTGTGGGAAATGCTCCTTTATATCTACATTCTGTACTCACCAGATTGGCATTATCGAAGTACGATGCCTACCTTCTTGTTCCTCTATGGTGCGGCATTTGCTATTGCACACTCAAAGCTCCGCTTTGATATTGGTTTTAAGGTGCACTATGTTCTGCTTTGTCTTCTTTGCATTCCTCGGATGTACAAGTATTACATTCATACAGAAGATAGATCCGCTAAGTGGCTTGCAAAGTTGTATGCGATCACTCTATTAGTTGGGAGTCTCTGTTGGGTAGTTGACCGTTTCTTCTGCAACCACATCTTGCAGTGGTATTTCAATCTACAGGGTCATGCACTGTGGCATGTCTTCATGGGTTTTAACTCATACTTCGCAAATACTTTCCTGATGTACTGCCGAGCGCAACAACGAGGATGGGATCCAAAAGTTAATTACTTACTGGGATATTTACCCTATGTGAAGATTCAAAAACCGAAAGCCCAGTAGAAGTCACTGTTCGATAGCAGCTAGCTTCACAAGGAAGCAGGTAAATCTCTTGTGCTTGTCGGTAAATGTGAGTGATCACAATATTTTTTTTTTTTTCCCCATTCGCAGTAGTGTAAATGATTACTGGGAATCATTTTGGTAGGTCGATAGTGGTTAAATTTTGACTGTTCCCGGATGTATCATAATTTTATACTTCAATAGGAGATTACATGATCTTGGTAATTGTTGAATTAAATTTTGTCGTTGATTCTCTTAAAAATGTTTTGACACGGATCAGTTTTGCCATGATGAAAAACGAGACGGGTTCTAATTTATTTACAATCACATATTGATCATTTGGGATGTTGTATGTTGCAGTAACATTTTAAATTCAGTCTGCAGACCTCTTTGAATCCATATAGGTGCTCAAGCACTAACTGTTTATTTCTGAATATAGAATTTGTTTCTAATATAATACCTATTTGAAATGCAATGATGAAAACTCGGTTTCTTACCTCTGTTTTTTTTTTTTTTTTAATATGAAGTTGCGCACTGGCATCTGTCGAGTTGTTGAATGCAAGTATTGTGGAATGCAAGTGTTGTGTGATTAACATCTTTGTACATATTTATTAAGATTGTCTATGATGTAGATTACATATATTGGCAGTGTCTTTCAAGAAAGTAAACAAGTAGCAATGGGGGCCGGAACATTCCTAAGTCCATAAAGAGTATATTTTGGTAAAGAATTTTGTAGATTATAAGCAGTGGGTTCTATGGAATGTGTGAATAAAAAATGGGTACAAGTTGTGGTCCTACGAAATGTGTGGATAAAGATAATGTTTAGTTAACTTATAAGTACTGACAAACATGTTCTAAAATATGTCAACTCGGGAGCATGTTTGGTTGTGTTTAAAAATTGTATTTACCATCTTTATTTCACATTATAGCAACTTTAACTTAATTATAATTTTTTTTATCGATTTACTGATTTTTCGTGGATGATATCATAATGCGTACTTCTATTTTTTCCCCCCAGAAAGTTGTGTTCTTTTATCTTCCTTTATTAATTTGATCAGTGCATAAATTCACTTAAAATGCATTTTTAATTAATCTATTATTTTTAAGTGACGCTACTTAAATATAATCTCGTAGCCACTATATCTTTGAACAAGTAAAATTTGATTCCTGTATTTTTCACTTCTATCATCGATGCTCGTTTTGAAAACAAGCAATGGCTACTAGTTAACATCATCTTGAGATATGGTTGGACTAGAAGACTTTTTGAACTTTTTTATAATGGATGGACTACTTGCATGCAATGTTCTAAAAAGTATGGTTAGGTGTAGAAGTTGAAATTCCAGCTTTTTGAATCTAGGCAAGGTCTAAGCGAGAGCGAGATAAAAGCAAAGCAACGACGAGGTGTGAAATGTGACTAAGCGTGGAAGTCGCACCGCACGTGTAGGCGAAATTTAAGTGGAATTTTTAGAACAGTACTTGCATGTTGATTTAGTTGAAGAATAAATATCATATTTTCATCCAAAAAAGAAAAATGTAAATAAAAAAAGTAACGTTATGAATCGTCTCAATTTGATATTGAAAAATTGCATATTTTTGAAATTTGACAAATTATTTCTTTTTCGTTTTGTTTTTGTTTTTGTTTTTGTTTTGATACATGAGAAAATCAAATAATGTACAATAAAAATCTGCTTATGAACCCTAATAAAAGCCACCTCAATTATTCTCCGCTAAAAGTAATGGATTAATCTAAGTACGGAATCTCTAAGAAAAGAGAATGGAGAAGACAAGTTACCAATAAGCAAACACAATCAATTGATATTAGCAACCCTCTATTTAGTGAATTTATATGCAACAATCTCAAATTAATTACATCTTCTTTCTATAACAATCCAACTGTTGAATTTTTCGAGAAACTCGTGAAGAAAGAATTTGATTTGATTAGACAATAGTAATTGTTATTGATAATGTTTAACTTTGATGCACTAAAATTTAATTACATAATTACATAAACCAAAATCAACTAGATTATTTTTCAGATTTTTCACGAGGATGTAATAAAAAATCAAATGAACAGGTGAAAACAATTCATATGAAAGACCCTAATTTTGATTTTGTAAAATTTCAGAACCCATTGCTTGTTTACAATCTAAATCCTATATATTCTGCTTTTGATACTTTGGGGAGAGAGAAACCGGGGGCTGCACGGGGAGGCGAGGCCACCGTTATGCTTGGCTGACGTAGTCCAGGAATTGGTAAAGGGGGCGGATGATGGGTGGGGAAGGGTGGTGAGGGAGGCGTCAGGCGTGAAATTGAAAGCATAGATTCACTTCACCTAATTGCTGAAAGAAATGGTCATTTTTATATATATATATTATACAAAGGTCACCCGCATAACCAAATAAAAAGAAACACAAACAATTTGTTAAATCAACTGTATTTTCACAAATTTGTATCGTATAAAAATGTACAAACTCACCTGTCTTTCGAAGACTACAAGAAATCGTAACGTTGAGATGTGTGGAGATGAAGAATGAATATGACCATACAGTACTGCTATAAATTCTGTTGGCATTTCCCCATACAAAATTTCTTTCAGTTATGTGGTCAGCAAATAGTTGATTAAATGGTATGTTAGAATCCCAAAACGGCAATGATCACTCCGTAAGAAGGAACCATCAAATTTGCAGTACATTTACCATATTTGCAGCAACGATTTCTTTGTCCGTGATTACCTTACACATATAGACAAACTCGGCAACAAAGATCGTTGCTGTACTAATTCATCAGTGTGCAATAGATCTGAGGAAGCAGCTCTTGGTATATCATATAGTGACTTCACAGGGAGCCTAAGTAGTAATAACCGATAAGGGGGAGTAAAACTATGTTATCGGATACAGACCTCCTCAACAAAACAACTCCTGCTACCTTGGGACAACTGCTAACTTCAGATCGCTAACCTGGCCGTGTCTTGCTGCATTTTTGTATGTTGTGACCCTTGCCATATTGTTACACGATAGCAGTACACGTGTATCCAAGTGCCAAAGATAGAAGGAAGCAGTTCTTGGTAATGGTGGTAAATTCTGTCAAATTGGCGAGCACTACCCAATCACAATGAAACACCCCGCCTCCAAGCAAACACAATGTGCATTATCATAACATAGACTCCTTGGCAGACAAGTCCAGCTATTTTGGCACCAGCATGGCTAACTTTAGATTACCAAGCTTGCAGAGTCTTGCTGGATTTTTGTATATTGTAATCTTTGCCATTTCGTTACCGGATAAAATCACATGAGCTATGCTGAAAGATTCACCTTTCTCAACTGCAAATTGCCACTCCCTCATTGATATAACAAACCAATTCTTTCTTGCGGATTTGGTTGCTTTGACTTCAATGTATTCCCTACTCTTTTCGTCACCACCTATGATGATGTCATAGGGTAGCCCAGACTCATTAGCTTCATTGACCCATTTCACAAACATCCCTCCAACTTTCCCATTAAAATATTTGAAAGCTACAAACTCTCCTAGTCTCCCTGTAAACAGTGCCTGTTGTGCATTGGTGGTGTCTATGGATAAATGATCTCTCTCGACAGAATTTGGTGAACCAAAATTCATGCTATCGACAAGATCAATAGAATCAAGTGCCACATTCATATCAGAATCAATCGTGTTGCTTGCATGATTGGACTGACTTCCAGAAACCTCAGCATTTAGTGAAGCTGTTGGAGTGATTACTATTGGATTACCATCTATAATCAATTCACTGCCGACCTCAACCACTCTTTGTTCAAGATTTTCTTTGCCACTATCCCACTTTGTAGTTTGTAGGCCGCTGCCTGCCAGTGTATTGAATCCAAATGCACTGGCAGAATTGAAACCAGGTGCAGTTTTCCAATCAGCAGGTGGCCAATTTGAGTTGATCCCAGGTCTCCTCTTGAACACTGTAGAGTTCTGTTCCTCTGTCTTTTTAGATACAAAATTTTCCAGTTCTGTAGCATTGTTCTCCACTGAAGACGAGACATGTGAAAGGGACCAGTCAGATTCGTCAAGAGGGAGTTTTGGCACCTTCTGGCTGTTCAAAATGAAGAATTCTATTTGCTCCTCAGTTGAACCTGATTCTGTCATGGTTGTGATCATGTGAAGAAAATTTGCAAAATGCAATTCGGGAGATCCGTTGTATAGTAAGCGAGAAAGCTCCATGAATATTGAATGGGAATCTGATTCTCGACTGCAGTATAAGATGTTGTCCTGCAAAAAGTTATCAGAAGAAATGGTTACCAGTCAAAACAAAGTGGACTTCATGCTAACTATGTCTTCGAACCAGATTGGCCTATACTATCACCAGAAGGTAATTAAAACACCACCTGCTACTTTTCACAAGATTTTACGCTATGAAAAAGAAGATGCAAAATAATTAATCTCAGAAATCATGCAACAATAAGTGATGTCACAAAGTAGCAGTTGAGCTTTGACAGGCTATTAGGCTATTATTAGAACTTCAAAGAGAAAAAGGAAACAAGGCCAAGGAAATAGTAAGTACCTGTAGAAGGCAACTACAGTCATATCTTTTCTTTGATGTAATCTCTCTCTTTATAACATTACGGTAAAACAACTTTTCAACAACAATAATCTGCAAATGCCTCAGATCTTCAAAATTAGACTGCTTCAGTTGAAAATATTTATCTGGATGAGCATTCAAGATGTAGCGTTGAGCATAAGGAAGAGCCCAATTAACCAGAGAAAATATGAAACTGCAATCTGCTGGACCATAATATATTGCCTCGCGAGTTACAATCTGCAAATATGCAATCATATTCAAGAAAACCGTGAATAATTCAAGTGTAAGATGACTGACAAAAAGATAATAAAGTTCAAGAGTAAGAAGTTAAATGCATATATCATGACTGATTTGAACATCATATAGAAATCTACATAATTTTTTATAATGAATGATGTAATCTTGTTAAAGATTTAACTACAGAGACAGCATTTTAAGTTATGTCGCATAAGTGAAGAAAATCTGTCAATTTAACAAAAAAAACTTCTAGTTGTCACATATTGCAGAACACATTCTAATGTAAGGATTTTATCCAGGGATTAGATGTAAAATTGCAGAAAGTTCCATACAGAAATAGCAATGAAAATAACACAGCACATCTGACCATTCAAATTACACAGCATATTAATTCATAAGAGCGAGCATATGGAAACAAAAAAGTAGACATGTCCCATACAGAGCTCTGGTGTTCATATCTCCACACAACTGCCTTGTCAAAAAATAACAGTAACCAGATAAGTAGAACTGTCACTTGTTTTCTCAACTCCAACCAGAAATACATATATACAGAAAAATAACACAAATACATGCACACAGAGCAAGCAGAGTGCAGAGAGAATTTTCTAATTTTTGTTGCACTATTCCCATAAGAAGATCTATTAACATCAAGTGTGTTCTTGCTTACAATCAGATTACACACACACACACATGCACGCATGTTTTTTTTTTTGGGGGGGGGAGGGAGAGAGAACCTTTGAAAGAGCAGGAATCCCTAATCCACTCATAACGGTTACGATCTTTGCTTGAAGCATCACATTTTCTTCATCAGGCAATTCCCCAAAGTACAGGAAGTCAACACCTTCTAGGTACTTGAATTCCCTTCCTAAATCATCATCATCACACCAACAGACAAGACCAAAAGATGGGTGTAGAGAAACCCATTTATCTTGTCTAGTGGGAAGCACAGCATATTCCTTTTTCAGAAGACTCTCTTGCAGGTACTCAACATCTTCTGAACTCATTGATCCAGATTTTATTGCTTCACCCCATTGTAAGAATACCTGGAAAACCTGTTGTAGATAAAAGAAATACTCAAACAACATTCTTAAGTGAGTTAAGAAGCAAAGATTGAGATGTAGTTCACTTCCAGTTTATATTTATTACCGTCTTTGCAGCCTGATTAGGTAAAGCAATAGTAGATAACTGCAGCAAAATCTGGAGGTAGCTACATAAAGGAGGAATCTCGTCCACTCCACACTCGTTTACAAAGAAGTCGTGAAGGTTAGGATAAAAATTACATAGCATTTTTCTCAGGGAACTTGCAATGTCTGAAACACAGTCATGATCAATCAACTTCATTTGGTCCATGGAACCAGTACTATCATACCAATATACTTCCTGAGGTGATAAAAAGGCACCAGGTATTGCATCCTCACGTGAATAATCGGATGCAAATGGAACAAAAATAAAAAGTCCAGAATGTAATTCCTCCATTATTTTCTGCTTTGAAGTAGCCATTTCTTTCCAGATGAAGGTGTAGAAGTCGGACATTTGTGAGACACTGAATGAGAAAGTCAAATAGCATTTGAATAAGCACGTCATTTCAAATCAAAGAAAAAGAAGCTGAGCAATCTTAAGGATAAGAAACAAGATCAGAATAGAAAAGGTACTGACATAAAAAAAAAAATTCAAAATATATTAAAAATACAGATATTAGCATAGAGAGAGTTGGTTCACTTCGAAACACTATCAATAATTCATGGTAGAACCTGGACCCCTCAACTTTTTGAGTTTCCTTTTTTTTTTTTTTTTTTTATTAGTTTTTTTGTTTTTTAATATATAATTTAACTTTTACATAATATCAATTTAATAGATGACAATTAGATCCATTGATCAAATATCAATTAAAGCTTGTTTGATATAGTTTATAAATTAGTTTATTTGATCGAAATAGTTTATTCGACAAAGATTAGTAAAAAATGTCAGGCAACCAAGGTAAATTTTTTGATCAAATAAACTATTTGTTATCAAATAAGCCATTTTGGTCAAGTAAAGAGCCCGTTTAGTAGAGTTTATAAACCAATTTATTTTACCAATATAGTTTATTTGACACAAAATTTTGCATTGGTAGTTGTCATTTTTTACCATTCTTAGTCAAATAAACTGTTTTGGTCAAATAAACTAGTTTATAATCTCTACCAAACGTACACAAACTAGTTCATAAATTAGACCAAACTGACTCTTAATATAAGGCAATTTGACCTATTGGCCTAATAAAATTAATAATACAAAATTACAAATGATTAACTCATTCTTGATAATACAAAATTAATAAAGACACTTTGCTTGTTAATACATTTCGTGTTCAAATAATAATTATATATAACACTATTAAAAGGGTTTAAATTTGTGTCTATCGACTACATAGTTTAGTTTAAGATAAAATAGATATAGATTCTATTTTTGTGCAATGACTTCTTGTAAATTTTTTAAAGACTATGGCTTATAAAAAAATATTAGATTCTCATAAGAATTGACTCAGTAAATGTGGTTTGAAAAAAAAAAATTCGGGGGCGTTGCCCCCGAACCCCCGTGAAAAGGTTCCCCTCCCCCGGCCCACCCCTATTTGGGACCCCCCAACGTCAAAAGTCTGGCTCCGCTACTGATTCCATATATATATAATTTCTGATTACGGAGCCATTTTCATAGCAAATGTTGAAGTAGTAAAACAAAAATGACCATGCTGACATTAATTCCACTCCTCTGCCTTTAAATCCACCCCCAAACAACCAACCCACCTGAAAGGCCGAAAGAAACCTGAACATAAATAAATGGAAAGAGGTGGTAAAGCAAAGATGGTGGTAGTTAATCTAACAGAAGTACAATGTGACTTCATAATAGGGAAGAGGTAAAGCTTTGTGAAAGAGTTTATTTCCTTTTCTCAGTTCAATTTCTGACATGCCCCACGTGGAAGACAGAAGCCACGTGGAAGACAGAAGAGAAGGAATGAAGTTTACACCAACGTTTCAAGTGGCCAAAAGGACTAACGGATACCTATCCTAATACGCCCCAACTGTCAAGAATAAAGCAATCTCGATATATCAAATATGGTTGTCAAAGAAGCATACCTAGCCTTGAAAGATATTTCAGATCTTCTCCAAACTTTTAGAATAGATAGCGCATCATCAAGAGTAACTTGAGTTTTTAGACCAATATCATCTACCAACTTTCTGCTCCTCACCTGTTTCAAGTGGAAACAATGTACTTTTCTTTAGTTTCTTTGCAAAATCCTACATGTTAAAATGAAAACAGCTGAATTCATGTTTTGGTAATCAATATTAGAGAAGCGCTACTTTTCTCTAAAATAAATAAATAAATTGGGCAGTAACCGAGTGAACATTCATCGATGGAGTACTTTAGGGAGCATCTCAAATGGAATACATGTATAGGCACGGTTAAGAAGATTATAAACCACAATCTTATGGATCCTGATGATGCTATGCATCACAGAAGGGACAAAATGATAGATGGCGCCAAATCCAACACTAACATGCAAATTATAATGGACGGAAAAAAGTGCGAACAAAAGCCTCATGGTAAAAGGCAAACACATTTTTATAATGCAGCAGTGAAACATAAACAAATTTCACGGACTCGAATAATCTGCTTGGAAACATCTAGGACATAATACACACGGCGACTAAAACACCATAACAAAATCATAAAGATATATATTGTTGTATTACGGGTACACAGTCTCTATCTTGCAAGCTTTGCTAAGAGATATATTCTAACACGTAATATGATTCAAAGCTGTTTCTACTGTAGATTTACGCCTGGAATAAGTAAAATATTGGGTTTCAACGTAGCCAAATTGAGTAAACTTATATCACTGCATTTATGGTTAAATGGGTACAAGATTAGGGAAATGATTAGGGAGCCGAAACAAATAATGAGACTAAACTGGGGTTGTTGAGCCTAATGAACAACTTACTCTTTGAAGGAAAAACAATTCAATAAATCTATTTTACCAGCTGAAACTCTGATATCAATTCGTCATGTGACTCAAATGGAATATCAAATAGCTCCAAGAGTTCTGAAATTACAGAATTTCTTTAAAGCCCAACAATACCCTTGGCTGATAAAATAGAGAGAGAGAGCGCAAAGAGAGCAGGTAAAAACCTAAACGCAGTCTTGTAACTTCAAATGTATCTATTGGAACAGAGAAAACGTGTGAAAATTTTCTAAACAATGCTGAAAGAAATAATCCAGAGATATGACACCGAAACTAACCTTTGGAATTGCATAAGGGGCACTAACACCTAGAACTGAGTTTACTGCTGCGCAGTCGTGGAATAAATCTTTAGGATAGTGAAGTTCATTATCTATACTCGACACTATCCATGGAACATTGTGGAGGATGCTTATAAGTGATGATTTGAATGGTTTGCTTTCGCCAGTGGAATCAATGCAATAACCGGTAACCTTATCACTGAAATAGTCATCCCATAACGTATCAAGCACCTCCAAGAAGTACCTACACTTTTCCTGGTTCCCTCTCAAAGACAGGTTTGATAGCAAATGAAACAACTCTTCTGATTCCCAATTTTTTGCCACTGAACTTGCTGAAAACATGTCTCCATTCCACATAGTATTCTTCATTGAATCGTGAGACATATCAGCAATACACTTCTCAACTTGAACTATTTTCACGAAATCAGTTACTCCTATTTCTTGGAAGAAATTTCTCCACTTCAACATTCCACCAGATACTAATTCAGTAATTGGATGCTTCAAATAGGTAGTGTCAATTTCGTGCCATTTCACATCAAGGCTACTAATTAGCTTATTTACATCAACAGGATTTCCAAAGTTTCTACTAAAATGGATTGGCACCTCACTAAGTCGTTTGTAGCCATAATTTGTTAAGATCAGAGCCTTGTCACGTAAGTCCGAAATAATGTCCCCCCTTTCTGAGCTACAGGTAGTACAACCCGACTGTAGGTGGAACATTACAAAAGAGAGGTACTCTGTCATCAGTTCTTCCTGTCCCAATCCACTTCTATCACCAAAGACAGCTGGTAGGATGTGCACTTTTACAATTTCATGATCAGATAACCGCTGAACACCGACTCGATAAAGCAACCTTGTAACATTCTCCACTATGGATGCGTCAGAGGACGAGTTCTCAACAGAAGCAGCTGCAGAAAAGAGGTCGGGACTCACAATCCGTAGCCTATCATACAGTTTAGGGAAAACTTTGAAAACAGACTCATCATTAATCCCTAAACCTACTACATCAGAATGCAACCAAATTGTGCCTTCTTCCACTGAACCATATTTACCATCTGAAAGAGGGATAAATGGGGTTTTCCGAAGGTCATATGTGATATCCAATCCAGGCCTACGACTGGAGGGAGTTTGACCAGAAGAATGGGATGACATCACATAAATGGCACTGAGGCAAGAAGATAACCAACTGAAGCCCATTGAGTTCAGACCATTTTTTGAACAGCACAATGAAATAATAACCTGAAGTACAATTTTGGGTCCATAGTCGTCGACACCCAGAGCCACTGCTAATGTATCAGACAGAACTATATCTTTATTTAAGTAACCAAGGCCAAGATGCTCGCGAAGTAAACTATCTGGTAATAGAGATCGAGCTTGGTCAGTCCAATTTCTCAGAACCTTGCAAGGAGGAACCCATTCTTTCTCGTCACCTTCCAGAAGTAAGCAATTTGACAGGCGCAATTTAGCAAGTATCATCCGTGGAAGGCTAGAAAAAAACCCATGGACTTCCCCCACAAGCGGAATAAAACTCAAAAATGCTGCAACAGCCTTTCCTGGGCTTCCCCTAAAACAAGGAAGATCACAAAATGATCTCTCTGCACCAACAAACAAGCCCGGGAATTTGGAGAGTAACCACTGGTTCCATGGACTATTTCCATCAACTTCTTCCCTCGATGAAGGCAAAATAAAATCACCTTGGAGAATGAACTTAAGACCATATGTTCTAAGAGGAAGAAAGGCAAAAACAGGCTGTTGGTTAAGAATTGGGACCAATTCTCCATCAGCTGTTTCCTGCAACGTAAATGCTATCGAGATTTCTGTTGTTTGCACATCAGAACGAATGACATGAGCCTGCAATTCCTGAGATACAACAAACCAAGTCATTTTCTCATTCCCGATGGAAACCTTTACAATACCATCACCTACAACTTCTTTCCGCATAACAATGAGTGAATCATCAAGTATGTTTCTGAACTTAATGCACTGAAGACGATGAAGAAAAAGTAGCAAAGATGGATGAAGATCTGAGAACATAGATATGATGTTATTCACAGAAAGGCCTTCGGACAGATTTGATCTAAAAGGAAGTACTATGCATGTGTTCCAAGAGTTGCGATTCAATTGATCAGCATCCGCAGAAGCCAATCTAGTATACAATTCAATGTTACAGGGAGGAACAATTGTGGGCAAAACAAAACCGATTTGACCTTCAGTTATATCAAATTTAAGATGAAATCCATTGGAGTGGATTTCCGGAGCATCAGTAACCTGTGGACAAGAAACACAAAAAAATACATAACAGTAATTTAGTGGAACATTTATCGAATGTTGATGGAACATGAGAAATAATTCATTAGTACTACAGTAGAAATAGCTACAACGTCTCTTAAAAAGTTCCTATGGGATGTGTAGGCAATATGCAATTAAGTACCAAAGACATAAAATATATTTTTGTAATTGATTTAGACTTGTTTAAATTACAGTACTCATACATTACAAGTTTGAAAAGATCGCTCAATTTCATGAAGCAATTACATTATCAAAGAAAACGACACTGAGTAGCTATTCAATATTCAATCTCAATGGAAGTACTAAAAAGAACAGAGTTAGTTAGAGTTAAATATGTATTCAGTTACTGTACCATAGTACTTCAAAACAAACCACAACAAATCAAGGAAATCACATTACAAATACAAGAAATTAAATAAGTGATTCATGTTTTCAATTCATGATAGCATCGCCAATAATCAATCTCCTCAGCGTAGACCATGTACAACAAAAAGGAAAGTGATATCCGCTTTGTCCTTCAAACTATGGTTTACTTTAAATGTGCGGCCTCGAACTTTCAATTGTATCACCAAACCCTTTACACTTTCAATTAGTGCATTCAAAAAATACAATCAGCACCATCCAAATAATTAACAGAATCGATCAAGTCTCCCAGTTCATATTACATGATATTCCAGAAAAATTTCCAAGCAGTATAAGTTTAGTCTAGCCCATACAATGAATGACACAAGATATGCCCAAAGAATGCAAGTCATGTTTTCCTTTTAACTTATTGGTGTATATCCTCATTTTTTATTTTATCCACTTCAGTACGACCACTAACACCAATATTTTCATTTTCTCTTCATTCATTTTATAGTCATTTTATCCTTTAACGGCCTAAAGTACCTTAAAGCATAATTGGCGGGGTAACAATTCTAACAAAGATACCTTTTAATCAGTTTTAACTTGACACTGGTTTTACGTCAAATAATCTTTTTCAAGAAAAATCAGTATGCCTATCCGATTAACAGTACTAACAAATTAAAACAGAACACGCAACAAGTACAAGTAGCCAGAATTGCACATTATGCATATTTTTGGATATGCAATGGTAGTAAAATATTCGACCGAGGCTCTCAAGAGTCCTATCAGTTAATAATCACAAAGTGCAGAAACACAGAAAAAATAAGATGTTGGAAAGAGCTGTTCAAAAACAGAATACATGTGCACATTGTCCACTTACACACAGTCTCACACGCGAAAGGAACTTATTATCAATTATGTAGTAAGTTCAAAGGTCCTCAACTTTTACACGAAAAGCACTATAACCACAACCAATATATTTTAACCCCCCTCCCATTGTGTAATATTTTTCCTTATTATTAATGAACAGGTAGGGTTCAGTGCCTAGAAAAACCACAACCAATATGTACACAGTCCTCCATTGCTCTTCTGTGGTTTCCAATCTTTAAGCTGTCATTTGTAATAATTCAGAATCAGCATGTTAGACTTAGAGCTACAGCCCATACAAAAGGAATTCCTGAAAATAGTCCACAGTACCATGAAAGGTGACGCTCATGGTTGATGTAGCATAATGGTCTTATTACCGTGTTTAAAAGGTTTGGAAAGACAGATGCTAACTTTGTCCCAACTAAATACACTTCCATCAAGGTGATTCAGTAAACAGGGTAGAAATGCTCGTTCATACTTATCTTTTCCTACTCATTTAATTCTAGTGTCACTACATGAGTGAGTAATACAGAAAAGTCATGCAGAACAAATGAAATGCCTCTTAATGATACCCGGAATACTGATTTGAAGCCAATGCCTTTCTTCCCAATGTACCCAGCATTCTGTCCCTTTTTTGTTGAGTTGCCAACATCACAAAGAGCTCTAATGTTCTTGGCAGAAAAACCTTGCTCATTGTTTAGCACGATAATGCCTGTTTCCAGAAGAATGAATGTCAGAGTGGGCTCCACATTTCCCTGATAGATATTATCATCAGCGTTTTGAACCTACAGAAAAATGCCATGAAGAAATATAAGTAAATATCACGGTTATGAACAAAATTACAATTGCTTCAATTTTTGTTGCAATTTTAATCTGATATGTTAAAAAGATAGATACGAGCAAAATTTTCATTGCAAATTGAGGAAAATTTGTGATGAAAAGCAACAGCTACCAACAAGAGCACATATAAATGACTGGAAACAAGAAACAATAGAATTTTTATACTGGGTTATCAAGGTGATCATGTCATGATGTTTTTTGCACCCAAGAAATCTCACTCTGAAATTTTTATTGTGCATTGCTAAAGTAAAAGCAGAATTGGAATGACAGTGTTCCCGATCTCCTAATCCAGCGCTCAGGAGCTCAGCTGAGTACTGCACTCAGAAGCTCGGGAGTAAAGTCCCAAGCTGCTACTCAGCAGCATTTACTCATTGATGGCTGCAACCAAGTGAAAATATCCTAATGTTGTTTGAGGAAATGGGTGGAAATCCAACAAAGATATATTTTTCTACATGTAGGCACAAAATCTATGCTCACTAGTTTCTGAGACTTCACCCCCTTCCTTTGGGTGAACTCCGGATCAAGAGACAGGAAAGGATCCAGACCTACTGTTGCTAGAGTGCCCCTACCTGAATCAGGTCATTTGGGTGAACTTTGGATCAAGAGACAGGAAAGGATGCAGAACTATCGTTGCTAGAGTGCCCTTACCTGAATCAGGTCATATCTTCAACCAATGTTCACGAGTTTTGGAACTTGCTAGGAATGAAGTAGAAGTTTTAGCCACACACAACAACGAAGAAAGTCATTTATATCAGTTATCAGATCCATCTTTAAATCCACGTTTCCTTCAACAAAGCCTCCAGAACTTCAGGCTTATCCCCCCATCTTCAAGCCCTAAATTTTTCTTTAAAGGACAAGTTGCCTTGGGGTCTCAATTAATATGTTTGGTGACCCATGTGTAGGAGTTACAAAGAGCATAGCTGTAAAAGCTGCTTTTACGTGATGAGGTAGAAAAATGCCATTTTAAATTTGGAAAATTGCCACAATGACTTTCTAAAGAAATTTGCCAAAATATAGCTGCAAATTAGGTCGGGGTAATGCCCTATACAAGTATACGTGTGTGTGTGTGTGTGTGGTGGTGGTGGTGGTGGTGGTGGGGGGGGGGGGTGGTGCTTAAATCTCTGCCCTTCCCAATGTAGGCCGATACAATCATTATACGTACTGGCTACTGCATGCCAACATCAATGCGAAGTCCACTGGATAATTATACTCATTAAAGTAACAAGATTTCAATGTAGACCATAAGCATACTGCATTTTCAGGCTTTAGCCATGTACACAAACTGAGACCCTGTATTAAATGCAGGTGAGGCATACAAGACACATTCAACCTATTATCCTTGCAGTGAAATCTACACAGCCCCCGATATGAGCTTCATGCCCTTTGTGGAAGAGAAAAAAGAACAGAGAGAATATCCTATAGTCAGACAAAACATTACAGGTTTCCTAGACAGCTAGTTTATTTTGTATTCAGACCTCAACTGGCGTACATTCTCCTTGCATCAGAGAATGATAGTCACAATTGAAAGATCATCATAAAGTCACATGACATGACTTTTTGTTCATATCCAATACACAAGAAGGCATATATGTGTATGCCATGTAAACCGAATGAAGACAATATTCCGAATCATCAGGAAAGAAAAGAAACAACAAAAAAAGTGGCCAACCATACAACACTCACTGCTAATCATTCCTAGTTTTATATTTTTGGAACTTATCAACAGATAGCACCAAGTCATAAGAACATTTTTTGTGCCATTAATGTGCAAGTTCCTATCTCTTGTTATTTTTTATCACTTGCAATTTAACCAACAGCTGGGTTATTGATCTGCTTACCACATACAACTACAAAAACAATAATCAGAAATGTGCCAAACAGGAATAAAGTTGCAGCAATTTATATGATGCTTCAGATGATACAAGTGGAGAAGCAATAAAGAATTGTTTGGGGCTTATTTTTCCCAGGGTTGGGAGGGGGATGGGTGCTCACATCAAATATAAAGCTTTTAAAGAACGAGTAGAAATAAACATACCAGCTCTAGAAGAAAATGTGAATCCTGAGAATATAACTCCTGTGAGAGACAGTGGAGTGCTCTACCTAAACGAGCATGTTGTTTCTCCAACATTCTATTTTCAGTAACTGAAAGATTCTGATCTAAACCAAATTCCTCTCGCCTAATAGATTCAATAACACCAGCTGGATCATAATCAATATCATTATCGTGCACAAAAAAACGCTGCTCTGGATTTACAGCAAAACCATCAAATGTACCCTCAGCTGAATCAGCCATGCTACTGACCAGTTTAGCATAGCCATCATGCCGGTCTACCACATTAGAGTCCAATGCTTCACCTAAAGAAGAAGGTACTTGGTTCAATATATCTTGCATAATCTTTGCACCCGTATTGGACTCAGTATTAGGAAAACTTGAGAATGAAGATCCAGAGGACAATGTTTCAGCTGCTACAGAAGAACGAAATGAGTGGTAATCATTAGCCCATTCCACTATCCCAAGAGATATCCCCACTTCATGAAGCATAAGACGATGCTCTATTTGCTTGCATGAAGTCAAGATGGCTGAAGATGCTTCCTTCACAAAATATTGCAACCCGGCAAGCAATACATCTGCAGCAAAACTGCAGAATTCAAGTGGCAAATAACTCAGACAATCAAGTATAAACGTTGAAGCAACAGGAATCACTTTATTGATTGCTCTCTTGTTTTTGTGTAAATTGATGGTTAAATTGCCGGATGTGCTTTTATCAACTATACGCTGACTACGTGATAGCTTTTCGTGAACAAATGGATTCTGCTCGTCCTGTAACTCCATCTCCATGAAATTATTAATCATAACTTCAAAGGCTTGCCGTGCATGGCACTTTAGAAGTGATAAAGGAACATGTTGTTCACCTCCATATAATACATACAGAGACAGTAGTTTCACTGCAGTTTCAAAAGAAGATCCTTCAATGAAAACTTTTAAGAACGAGTCTATAGTCGCTGAATGATCAACACGAATTATTTTGCCATCTTTTGTTGCCAAACATAACAACTCTTTGTCGTTGACCTCATTCAGCAACCATTCCACAATAGGACCAAGAGAAGGAGCAAATACAATGTCCCAGTGCGACCACAAGTTCAAATCAGCCAACATTGGAGCTCTAAGTAACACTTCAATCGCATCCCTGGTTCTAACTGTACCAAAACTTCCTTCTTTAGGTACAAAAATTTCAGATCCAGAAGTTTCTTGCATTTTTTTCTCGTTCTGAGGTAATGGCTCTCTATTACAACGTGGTCTTAACAATGGTGCAGAAAACAAGAGGCATTTTGAAGTTAAATTGTCTTCATTTACTTGTGCACTATGCCCAAAGTTTACCATGAGATCACTTTTCACTAATTCAAAGCATACTAAAGGAAACTGCCTTGTAAGCAACTCAGAAACATTCTGCAGGCTTACCGTTTCATTTTCCCACAAGCTATTGGAAACTTGTGACAATAATACCTCCAATTGAAGTGGCTTTAAGCGAGCCTCCAACAAATCATTTTCATTTGTGTCACCAATCAAGCATTTTCTTAATGCATGAGACAACAAATGCATATGTTTCTCTAAGAACATATAATACTCTCCAAAACCCAAAGCCTCAAATTTCTTGACTGAATATTGCTTGATTAGCCAAGACTCGCACTCAGAAAGCTTCCTCAAGAACAGAAATTTCTTTTCACGAGAAGGATTTAAATAGCTCGTGATGTCATCATCAAAATATCCAGAAAGTTTCTTCACGATATCTTCAACTATGACTCCTATGAAGTGAAAAAACCACATGTAAATGAAAAACATAAGGAGAGAACAAGCACAGTTCAATTAACAGGAACCAAGGGAGGAAACAACAAAGTACATCACCCTTTAAAATTTATTAAAATCCCCCCCGTAAACGTAGAAAATAGAGGAACCAAATATGAATGCCGCTACTATGGACAAACAGAAAAATCAAATGTTATTAATCAGGCTTGCTTCATTTGAGTATGCTTTTGAGAGATGGAAAGGGTCACTCATTCCTATGCTTTAGCAATCAAACTTTCAATCAAATATACAGACAGATCCAACCCCATCAATGTCTAGGAAACACATATCGACATCAGACCAACTAAAGTTGAAGTATTCAGATAGCTTGGAGAAGAAAATGGTGGTCTTGCCTGTACAGGCATCTGAAAATATTGGCTGCTTACTGCAGTTTTGAATTTCTACAAACAATGCTAAGCAAACCACATCCAAAGCACAGAAAATGGCAGCATACAATATTATTAAAAAATACCAAAATTCAGGAGTGAACTCTGTACCAAAATGACTTACCATGTTCAGGCTCAAGAATTTTCTGCCCGGATATGGAGACGTCCTTTTCAGCTTGTTCAACATCTATGCTAATGCAATCTGCTGAATTCTCAGAATTGTTTCCAGCCACATCTTGTTGGCTAAAAGCTTGGAAAGTGTCATACATACTATCCCACATTCCAAATTTCATAGAAGTCACCTGTAACATCCACATTACAGTTAGTAAAGGGGCGTATGTATAAAAGTGAACCTTCTATAGGCCCGAAAAAATGACCAGATGAACCAAACAAACTTAAGCTTAATTTGAGCGAAATTTCAATCTCCAAGGGGAAACACAACAGGGTTACAAAAAATACCGCCATTATTGTACAAAAGAATGTCAAATCTACACAGTGGATGGAAAGGGATCTGATAGAAATAGTGAGAAAATGTTCTACATTTACCCCTTTACTGGTGTAACCACATTTTCCTCCAGCATTTGGTGTATCATATATTAATTTTTATTTATTTATTCACATTTGTTTGAAGCAGCACTACCCATTTTTCCTCTATCATCTCATCTCATGGTTTAAACTTGCAGTCTCACCAATTTTATTTTCACGTGTAATTCCACATAGGGCAAGCTCTAGGGGGAATTAGATTAAGGCAAAAATAACGTTATCATTTTATTAAAGTGAACTCCCAGAAATTCTGTTATTTAGGATGATTTCATTTCTTTTTTGAATGTGTATAGACATGAGAATTTAGCTGGCCATGATAAATTAAGTAATTCAGTCGTTATTGTTCCAACTTAAAGAACAGCGGAATAATATAGAGGTTTCTCAAATTCAAACAGATAACTGTAGTTTTCTAAGTTCGACGATCATGTATCCCGGCAGGATTAGAATATCAAAGCAGCCAAGATATACTCAACAGGTCTTTCTCTTTGAAGTGAATAAGTCCTAAGAGTTCTTCAGGATATGGCTTCTGAAGGTTTAAACTTGTTTGATGTTCAATTACTAAATACCTAGGAGAACAATCATAGGGAAATGTAGGTGGATTTTACAATTAGCTTCTTCTTTTATTTGCTAGTTTTATTCTTCTCTTTCTCCTATCACCATATTCCCCATAAGACCAGCACTCAGCTCTTTCTTTTAAATTCTGAAAGCAATATTAATTCAGACACCAAGTCCTTTATTTTCCTAAATTTGTAATTATAAATCTATGTGTAAAAAACTCAACATGATGTGAGAAAATTGTGAAACTTCATATCAATTTTGTTTATAATTACCATATGCGATTTTTGATATATTAATATTTTTATTTCATATTCCGCTAGCAATATAAAATACTACAAACAATCACTCCAAGTATTCAAAGAATTTCAATTGCAAAATTCAAAATCAAAGCTAAAAAGAGTATTAATTTTATTGACATATAAAAAGTATTAAAAATATATATAACATAAGAAAATATATAATTTTAAATAGAAGTGTCTCCACATGTTCGTGTCCTACATTTTTAAAAGTTACTTGTTGACATGTCCGTGCTTCATATCTTAGCAACCACAATTTTCCAAATTATTTAGCATTAACATAGGCCCTAAAACATGCTTATTGAGCATGCATAATTTTTTTGGTCCTCTATCAAAGAAAGTGTTCACATACCTATCCTGCATCACATAAGAGCCACTGCAAAATACGTTGACATTAACTTCATTTGCAGCATTTAGAGCAGCATTACAAATTTACAATAGGAAAAACCTGTGTTGAATAGTTATCTTAAATAATTCAAGTCAAATGGACAAAAAAAGAAGACCTACATGACACCACTGAACTTACAATCAATCTTAATGATTCTCAAATTTGGCCAAACACATAACTCCGGGAAGTATGAACTTTATGAGTTGAGTAATATTTACAACCAATTAAACCATCACCATCTATCACCTCCCCATTTTATGTTAAAAAATAAATAATAATAAAAATTTGATCCTTAACATCATTACAAGGACCAGTGATATAAGGCCAATGATTTGCCGGTGACATACATCATAACTCTTCTAATTACTGAATATTTGAATTCAAGCTCCAATAGAATGTAATGTGTCTAGGGGCGATGTCTACGTTCTCATAAGATAGATTATTAGCCAAAGCTCAAACCACCTTGGACAACATGTAGCAAAGAGAAATTATCCCTGTGTTCTGATCATTTCTGAACAGAACCTCTATAGTTTCATTCTTCACCCAATGGAACCTTAAGGTGCAAACTAAATCATATTTTCCCCAGAAAGCAAGGAATTATGGAAATCTGTTACCAATATTATAACAACTCCAATCAATTGCTTGTTCAGCCAAAGCATGTACAAGAAATTACCATAAGAAATTTCTGCTTAAAGTTTGAAGTCAAAATTGCGTGTGCTAAAACTAAACTGCATATACTTACTGCAACATTTAGCAATCCAACACATGGGTATGATGTAAACAATTCTTTGACTTTCTTCTTTTTCCTTGCATTGTAGAACTGAAGCATTCTCTCAAGAACCTATACAAACAAGAAGTAATCAAATGAAATCGGAAATTCTACATTGAAATAAAAAAGTCCAAAGGGACAGATTTAACGAGAGCTCACTAAACGAAGAAAGAAGTGAGCAAAGAGAATTGAAACAGAGAATACAAGCGTGACAACTCATGTTAATTTCCAATCAATGATATGTAATCTAAACCACATTACCTCATCTACACTGTTCCCCCGGCATGCCTCCTTCCAAGTTGTAATGAACATCCTTAATGAATCATTGGCAAGCAAATGATCATTTGTGCCCTGATTGCTAAAACCTTTTCGCTCGATATCTGTGTCAAACTTCTCTCTTTTAAGATGCTTCTGAGGAAAAGAGGCTTTGAAACTAATGTTTTCAGATTTTCTCTTTCTTTGAGATGACTCAACATCAGCACTGCATCTTACACTGTCACTAGGAGCACAGGGGCTACCATCTACTTCTCTTTTCAAACCCAGCCGTGTCATTTCTTCAGCTGCAGACGGATAAGGACAGCTACTGACTCGATCTGCTCTAAGATTTGGGAGTAAGGTAGTGCAGTTGCCGGGTGTATTGTTCTCGTCTTGATTATCTTCACACCCATTATCTTCACTATCACCGTCTTCTGAACTCGATGATACAAATCTTATGTGTTTGCCACAAAAATTTTCATTTTCCGAGGAAAATAGCTTGATGCGCTGGGATATTGCACCAAAATGGTCATCCAGCTGCTTTTTCTGTGCAGAAAAAAGCGGACGTTTCCTGCCCCCTTTAGCAGATTTCTTTTTCATTTTCTCGAGGCATTTTTCTAGTGCTCGATCTTCTGATTGTCTCGCTTGATGAATGTGAGTAGCATATGTTCTAAAAAGTAGAGTTTACAGTCATTTAGGAACAGAGAAACAAAAGTTGTCGTTATAAATGGACTATCTATTAGTAATATTAAAAAAGGATCTGGAGCACAATTCACCAGATAAGGTCAAATGCTATGAGGGTAATGACAGATTCTACTGCTTCATTGCAGAAATAATAGCTACCAAAGTGTCAATCATCACAGTGAAGTGCTTTTTCAGGATGTTCCAAAATGGGAAAGCATGACAATAACAATGATATACACTTGGAATAGAAATACCCTTAAAATCAGATATCAGATATAACAGGTTACTCAAAACTCTGCTATAAAAGAATAACAAATAGTGCCCTTTTATCTAGAATCTGCATTATTTGCACTAAGAAATTAGGGAATGAGGGTACAACACGCAATGTATTTGAAATTCAGATTCTGTTCAAGAAAAATGCATTTACATACCCCAAGTTCTGAATACGCACACAAAGCTTTTCCCTGTTGGAGACAGATTGCTTCTTGGCAATAAAATCCAAGAAAACATCAACCTTAAGTTTCCTTTTTTGAGTATCCATGAACTCAAAAAGGTAAGAAACTATCTCTTCGCTTGTTATTCTGTGTACTTCTGCCACATCAGAACTCACAGAAAAATAATGCATGGCCAGTGGGTGTCTTACCAAAGGGCCCAATTCTAGCTGTTCAAAGTGTTCAACGCCCTCGTTCTCGCAGATTGCCACTTCCAAATCATACAAAGAAGTAATTCTTCTAACAGCAACAAAGCAGTGGATGAAGGCATTGATCTTCACAAGGAAGGGTGAAAAGACAAGCAAGAATCAGAAAAGGGAGTCCACAGAAGTAAATATGTATGTAAATATAAATATCTAACCGCACACATGCAGGTGTATGACAGATCAACAATGGATTAACTTTTGTTGACAACTCAGAACTAATAGTTCGATTTGATGTTGTTGATACCATTGGTTCAAAAGCATTGTCTTTATGTTGTGGAGCCCTATGTCAAACATAAAACTAGTTTACAGACAGTTAATCCACGCATACATACTCAAAAAAGTAGACTTACTAATTTTACTTAAAAATTTTAAGCTAAGCGCCACACATGCTCATGAAATTTTATTAACATAAACAATGTAAATTTTGAACACTCCGAAATTTGGAGGACCAAGAGAGGAACATATGCAACAAAGGGAGACGAAATTCAAAGTTTGATTGGCGTACCTTTCCTTCAGTGACTAAGAGGCTGTGGAGAGAGGGCACTTGCTGCATTTGAAACCCCAAAGACTCCCAAGAATCCGCTTTTACCATTAGTAAAGCAGCCTGCGACACTGTCCAAACCGAGACATTCTCTTTAGAGGCCAAAAGGTCGCGACGCGCCTTCACAACTGCCCTGTCGACTTTTTCAATCGCCTCGTTTTGTAATTTACCGTGAGGATGCTGCTGTTGCGGGAACTTATTGTTGTTGCTATTATTATTATTAGGTTGAATGGCCGGAAAATAAGTAATCGGAATTTGCGGAATTGCGAATCTATTACCGGGGATTTGTGGAATGGGCGGAGAATTGCTAGGATTTTGCTGGAATTGGAAATTGCTAGGGTATTGCAGAAAGGGGTTGAGGTGAGGCAAGAAGTTTGGGTTCTGTTGGAGGTGGAAAAGGCTGGGGTTTGATAATAAGTTAGGATTCAGGTATTGTGGAGGTGGAACTACCCCATAGCCGCCGCCGCCGCCGCCGTCTCCGCAGCCGGGTGGCCGGGGGAGAGGATGCTGTCCATACATTGTATGGAAAGAATGGGGGAGAGTGGAGGCGGGGGCGCAGGTCAAAATTACTCTATTTATAGTACCTGGAAAAAATCCAAAATCAGGAATTTGGGCCTTTTTCTTTTAACCCGGTAAAAGTAGCAAGCCGGGTTACCAACCCGATTAATCCGACCTTTCAAATTATTTCCTAATTTGTGGTATCGGTTTGTTTTTTCCTTCCCTCGACAATCAATCACACTTGTAATATTTACAATATTTTACAACAAAACTCATTGAATCTACATTTCTTTATATTTACAAGGCAACCTATCACGTGTATGGGTTTGCGTGATCAATGTAATATTCCGTATTACACTAACAAACATATTCTAATAATACGTTGTAATTCTATAATAAACAATTTAAATAACTCTTGAACTAACTTAAACTTAGCAAAACACACTGTATT
The DNA here is from genome assembly GCA_030279155.1 of Forsythia viridissima. NCBI lineage: Eukaryota > Viridiplantae > Streptophyta > Magnoliopsida > Lamiales > Oleaceae > Forsythia > Forsythia viridissima. Next base: position 52,526,002 of record CM059037.1, on the reverse strand, counting down.
TAATTACAATGTCATCCATCTTCCTAGACCTACTTGACTCTCACTTTTGTGTTCAAATATTCTAGGATAATGGTGTTATACGACTCAATAATCAAGACGGAACCCTCAAACATGAAGACGAGTTAATCGTTGTCTTGTTCTCCATGCCAAATAGAGACATCTGACTGGTCCAAGTTGTACTTCTATCGTCCATGGGTCGCCCAGCTTGTTGTTTACAACGTAAACACAAAATATGAAAGTGTATGGTAGTAAATATGGTTGTTAATGTAATCAAACAATCATAACATAAGGCCTCTAAATGCTCTAATGTACTAGTCATCACTAGCTAATTCTATACGAACTCATATAAATTACAATGTAAAACTCAAAAAGGTAGTATGCACGTTATGTTTTTTTGAGCACTCTCAAGGTCATTAAAAAGCCTCATGATATCGCGTGTACAGAAACCTACGATGCAGGGCACTCGCCGAACCTGACCTCCCCAATGACTATTGGATAGGCTCTGGGTCATTTATCTATCCTAACCAACTCTTACCGATACATATCAAAGCAATTAATTGCATATACATATGAATCATATATCTTAATATACATACATGCTAAATAGCACGATAGGCAGATAATGGCATGCCAGATAAAATATTTCCAATAAAAATTCATTTGTTTATTTGTTTTTGGAAACATCAATATTAACCTCAACAAGAGGTTTAACTTGTCACAATACTATATAAGTTCAAAATTTCATTAAAATGTAAGAAAGTCATCGATTATAGTGTTTATGCAACAAGAGTTTCAATACCCTTGATGTCACAACACCAAGGTGCCAAAAACTTGGAAACTTTTGAAGCCCTAATGGCAGATTCGCTATTTTTGTTGTTTTAGATTTGATTCTTACCTTGGACTTCGAAATAAGGTAAACTTTTGTTTTAAGTAATAAAAAATTTAGGATTGAAAGATCGTAATATAAAAATTAATTTTAAAGGCTTAATTTAATTTTGAGCCTCTTTCGGCAAACTAAGCTTTATATCAAGTGTTTGGGAATTGGGACTTTATATGATGTTTTTCTTTGAATATAAATTTTTAAAAGGGCCACGCACCCATATTATTTATAGCGGTGTGACATATGGTGCCGTGTAATTCAAGGCACTTACCATCGCATGGCTTGTAACACCTTTTTGTCTGATTTTCTATTTTTATGCAACACAAAAAAAAAAAAAAAAAAAAAAAAAAATATATCATTTTGTAGAAATGTTGCTTTAGATTACTCTTGGGTATGCGTACCACACTACTAACTCTTTACTTACAAAAGTAGGTAGATGTACCAAAGACTCGTAAGTGTACCGTTATATTGAATTTCTTTATCTGGGGAGTGATCTATTATCCATAGTGGGCAATAATTAGAATGCCCACCGGACACTTGTCCGGTGGGTATTGGAGGATGAAAAAGTGTTTGATTTTCATCCTCCAATGCCCACCGGACAAGTGTCCGGTGGGCATTCTATCTATTGCCCACCATGGGCAATAGATCAAGACCCTTCTTTACCTATACATGTAGAATGTTTAGAAACTAATTCTTGCACGAGAATAAAGTACTCTAGAAGTTTTAGGTCAATTAATGATCGACATAAATTGGACTTTCATTTTATTACAAAATACAAAGGAGTTTTGTGAGTACTATCTTTACACATAAAAGAATTCACAAACTTAGGATTACAAGATATGTGTTCATATATCTCTTAGATATAAATAAAAGAACACACTTGTCCCCAAAACATAGTTCTCCAATTTCTAGTCTATATGAAGTTCCGCGTGTATAAAATCTATAGTCCTTACACAGTCGAAAGCAATTGAAGTCATGGTAAATCCTGGCGGGTAAAGTCCATGATTGTTAAGGTGTCCAAACATTCACTAATATCCAGTGATGTTCCTGGCCGTCACGAGTCAAGTCCAATTATTCTTTGTATCTACGAAGTCACAAGTCGTGATAATTTAAAAAGTAATAAATGAATGAGATGAATATAACTCATTTAGTAAGTTCAAGATATGGTGTTCGTGTGCATATAGATGCACAAAGGACATTATATGCTTTCTTTTTGTTATCTTTCTCATTCTCTTGTCTCTTCGAGTATCTTACTCTTTTCATACATTTTTTGAATCTCTACAATAATACATTGTCGTAACATGTGAATTCACATAGATAATGGCACATAGCCACTTACGACATACAACTAATTATGAATATACAGCCACTTACGAGCACTTAGCCCACCGATGGCATGAAGCCACATAAGGATACATCACATGATTTCGCAGTTAATACATCCTTCTCACGTTTCTATCATTTCCTTACTTTAATATTCATGATAGTAGAAGATGCACTATAAGTAAACCATGCTTAATATACTTGAACATGCACATGCTTGCTTTCATAACTTATCGATAAGTATATCCATGACGATCATACCACAAAGTAGAACGGATTAAAATTAATTTAAAATGTTTACTATAAAATGAAACTGCTTTAAATCTTCGATACTAACTTTATTGCATTTTAGGTATTTTGAAAATATGAATTTAATCTTCTAAACTCCGTATTGTATACATGTAAAGAGTATAAAAAAGTTAAAAATTAGAGATATAAAATGTTAATTAAATTAATTTAAAACATGTATTTATGTTGATTTGTTAATCGTATTTGCAAAGCATACCACTTTTTAAGAAATAAATCATGTTTTATAATTTTTAAATATTATAACAATAATTGTGAGTTTATTATTTCTAACTAAAACTAATGATCTCAACGTAATAACAATTTCAAAATAAAAGAGGTAAAATAGAAAATACATACACAAACATATTTCGCGTAAACTCAACCCATCGAGTTGACACGTAATTGGTCGAGTAGAGGGTTTAAGTATCTTTTAAAGTTAGCAATTGAATTAAAATGATATTGTTTTATTTTCATTTCTTCCCATAAAATTAGAAAATCACATAAAATTTAAATTATTAGCAATATGTGATATCAAAAATGAAAAATCTATTCATAACTTCAATAGACATGGGGTCGGATTTGGGGAGAGGGGGCTGGACTATATTCCGTTCCCGCCCTGAAAAATATTGTTTTTTAAAGTGTAATTTTTTTTTATTAACAATCTGGTCTTTAATTGAGTAGTTCGGTCTTAAAAAAAATATAGAACTGCCCCTGAATAGATAGACAATACTTACTAATTTTCAAATCCAAATTTTCCAAGTTATTGATGGTCGTGAATCTATTTTGGTAATATTCTAAAAAATTTGAAATAATCTATTTTGACATGTGATTTAAATTTGCCTCTTATTACCATTACTTGTTTCCTTTTTCTGTACAAGACTAATTAATACCAGAATGGTAAATAATCTCAGATCATTAATTAATTTTTAATCCTCTCTTATATATATTGAACAGTCTCCTGAATTTGTATGCAATCATCATCCAAAGTTTCTTGTCTCAAGATGAATTCACCACTTCTTATGTTTCCCATGGAACAAGAAAATAGTTTTTCCTTTTTCAGTCTCGCAAATAAGAGAGAATATGAATTGAAGGCTGATTTCGATAAACTTCAACAATGGCGTTTTGTAGGGTCGTCTCATGGGTGGCTATTGCTTTTGAACGAGAAAGCCAATCCCATTCTCCTGAATCCGTTTTCAGGAATCAACTTTCAACTCCCTGGCAAAGAGACTTTTCCACACATTCGTAGCATCCAAGAAGTCGGGGACGATGTCTTTGAAGTCCATTACAAGTTTGGGAATGAGTCAATTTGCCACTCTTCAAAAACTCTTCGACAACTTCTGATGGTAAAAGCTGTTTTGTCTACTAATCGATCATGCAACACAAATTGCACGGTGATAATTATGTACAACGAGCTTTGCATGTCAAAGCTCGCTTTCTGTAGGCCAGGAGACAGTGAATGGATGGGCTTTGGTGGTGAAATTCAGTCATATTATGATATTCTATGCAATGATAATATGTTATATGCATTGGGGGCTGGACCTTCAATTGAAGTATGGGATTTGTATGAATCTACTCCAAGCAAAAAGATGATTATTCAAGCTTCTTGTCCTCGAAAGTTAACAGAAGCCCATCAAATTTACCCGGCCGATCTTTACTCTTCCAAATGGTACTTGGTTTTCTCATCTGGGGAGATGTTACTTGTTGTGAGGTACATTGGAGAGTTTGTTAGGTACGATGGAGAAGTAGTTTACGAGGGAGATACTCTCACTCATTATGCATCCGAGCCTTTAGTCTGTCCTTACAAAACAGTTCAGTTCCATGTCTATAAACTAGATATTGATCAGAAAATATGGCAGCAAGTCGAATCTTTGAATGATTGTGCGCTGTTCGTGGGTGGAAATCACTCTTTCTGTCTACCAGCTAAGGAGCATCCTGGATGCAAGGCGAATGCAATTTACTTCACAGATGATTATTGGGATAGAATGGACGAAGATTACTGTTATGGAGGTCACGATATGGGAATCTTCAAGTTGGGAGATGGAAGTATAGAGCCATTACTCGACTGCAATAAACAGAAAATTGAACCAACCCCTTTTTGGATTGTACCTAACTAGTTCAATTATTTTTCTACTTATTGTTTTATATTTTTTCTCATTTCAGTTGCAATCAGTATTTTGAGGTTCATAATTATACATGGAGTTAGATTTTTTTCTTGTAATAGAATCTGAAATTACTCAGTAAATTCTGGTAAAGTACTTCAGACTTGGCTAGCCGTTGCTAGCAAATACGAATATCACATGCAGGAGCGGAGCTAGGAAATTTTCTTTGGGTGGACAAAAATTACGTAACCAAAAATATTTGAAATAATATATCACTAATGAAAAAATTTTGATACATTAATAAAATTCTACGCATTTTCATACTTTAAAAATGTTATATAATTACATAATTAAATAATTTGGGTTCAGACTTGTATTTGAATTATTTGGACTAATTTAGATATTTGTGTTTGGGCTTGGGTTTGGACAATTTTTCAAAATCTTTGTGGGTCAATTGACCCCCTTTGTCCCTTGGTGGCTCCGTCCCTGATCACATGATCTTGTATGATTATTTCACAGTCGACAATGGAAGAATTTCATTGGTTGCCATCTCGATACAAGGGTATTAGTGAAATGCTCAAAACTATACCAACATTACTTCATCTACCTTATTTAATAAATGGAGACATTTAATGTGCCTGATAAAGAAAAAAGAACCTTGCATTTAGTCTTGTTCAAGAGGCTTATACCATTCAGATCATCTCCTTCAGTCACTCTTCTTTAGCTAATGTTTGAAAATTGATTGTCTAGTTCCAGGATGTCTCAAGTGAGTCAAATTTTGCTCTATGAAAGGATTAGCTTCCAAAGACAGAATACCAGAATTTCTGCGTACTCGTCATAATTTTAAAATGGTCTTTGAGGCACGAAAGGATTTTCCTTCTTTTCAGTTGCTTCGAAAATCAAATCCCACAACTCCTATGTGTTTTTAGAACTGATGCCACTGATTTGAAGTGGGAATTGCGTTAATGCAGCGATCTTTAGATTGTCAAGCGTATGTATGAATTTATGTTTTTCTTCTTGTTGTGTGGTTTGGAACTTTTAAGCCTAATGAATGCCGCTCCATCATGCATTTGATAGGTGCACTGTGAAAAACACTCATTTCCCAGTGGTGAAGCGGAGTGTCTTTGCTCTTTCGTCTTGTTCTAGGAACATGGTCCGAATGCGAGAAACTTAGTGTCTTCCAGCATTGGGAGCATTTGCCTTCTTCAACAGGCTGCTCAAATCGATCCCAGAATTCTTCGATTCTCAATATTCGCCAAGGAAAGAATTGTATCCAAGAATGATGTTTGAGTATCTATAGGACCAACATCTTGGATTGTTCCTAACTAGTACAATTATTTTTCTACTTGTTGTTTTATATTTGTGCTCATATCAGTTTTTATAAGTATTCTCAGGTTCATAACTGTACATGGAAATAGAATTTTCTTGAAATAGAAGCTGCAATTACCTCTGTCAATAAATTCTGAAAAAAGTACTTTCGTATGTTTATCATCCCTACATGGCCTGTTGTAATTTTGTATGTTTTCCAAGTTCGCATCAACCCTGTGGCTATGGCTTTACTACTTGAATGATAATTGAGCAAGAAATACGACATTACACAACAAAGACCAAAGAAGAAACATTTCAAGTCGATTTTGTCTCTAGGGAGATGCCACTGTTGCTGGGTTGACAATGACAGAAAAAGAAAAGAAATATTAATGCTTTATCAAACAGATATGTACTTCATTTCATTTAATTCATTCATCCTAATCACTTTTTCGCCATGTACGGCAGACATACTAATGTTTGAAAAAGTACTTGGAATTCGACATGTACTCCTAAGTAGTGGCTTTGGCTGTTTGATCTTGATTGTATCCTCCTACTGCAAACAACTCAATAAAGACCTATCTGCTTAGTTAGAATATTTGAATCTTTAGTTCTTGAAGCGCTAAATAGGTGCAGCAATTCCAACCTTACTTTATATTTGAAAAGGTTTGCGCCAGCTAAAAGATAGAACGATATAGACAAAACATCAGGGAAATGAGACCTTATCTCCGAATTCCCTCCAGTTTTCACTTTTCAGCCATGGTGAAAGTTTCAGGCTGAAAGAGTCAAGCGTGTGGATGAGTCCTCCTTTCGCCTTTCATGTAATAAAATTGGGAATAGTCTCGCGGAAGTATACTTTTTTGACTATCTTACCATATATGATGTCTTCTTTAGGTGACAGCAATGGGAAGAGGATTATATCAGCATGAGAAATTGAAAATAATAAGTCACTGATGGTTTCAATTTTCATCAAATTTTGACATGGTTTCTTTTGCCTAAACTTAATTTATCGAACTTGTTAAGGAGTTTGATTGCTCCTATCATAATTCTTCGCACCTTCTTTCTCATCGGAATCTATAGAAGGTAGAAGAGAAGTTGCATGTGTTTGATATCTTTCGCAAAAATACCCAAAAATCGACAAGCATTTATGAATGGCCAAGCACAAGAAGTTCATTTCATGTCCAAAATTCTGGTATACCAGAAAATGTTCTGCTCGCTCACAAGCACTGTCTTGCTTGGGGAATGTTCTCTCTAGCCAAAACTTCGATATTATGAGCTTAAGCATTGAACATGACCTGGAGAAGAAAACTCTTTTGTACTTGCTATTATTTATATCAGTTTTTTTTCGAGCTACTAATTTGTGTATGTCCTTAATCTTTGTTGGAAATCGATTATGACCAACTCGACCAATTATTAAACATGACTTGTTAGTCGATTATAGGAGTTCGAAGGCCGAATGCATTCTACTCCATGAGTAGATTATCGTAATAACTACTACCAAAATTGAGCTGCTTAAAACATGGGAATTGTGGAAATTGAAACTAGAAAATGGTGGAATATTCTAGAATCTGTTTAAAACACGTGCCTTTTATCTTAGAAACGTATATTTTTCAAACAAAACATGTCTTTTCACAAAGTTGTGTCTTTTGAAACACAACTTTTCATTAGTTATATACATGGCCAGATCAAAGAAAAATTAAATTTATAGTTAAAAGACCCAGTAGTAGTCTTTGAATTTTTTTCCCCCACTAATGGCTCAGTCTCAAAAAATCCTTCTTCCACCCCTGGTTATACATAGGCCCCATGTGATTGCAAAATGGGTTACTTCATTTTTTAATCAAATATATTCAGTCCTACACTTTCTGCATATATTGTAATAGTCTAGAAATTATTTTGCATTCATTAGAAGTCCAATTTCATAAAAGATAGTTCAAAATACTATTCGATTCGTTGTTTTTCGAAATTTGAAGTGTAGCTAACTCGTGAAGTGGTCGTTGTATTTTGAAAGACAATTATAATTCAATCATTGTACCTATGGAAAGGAGTAAATTTTTTAGAGTCTTGCTCAAAAAAGAGAATAATAAATTGAAGCGAGATTGTAAAGTTGGATGTTGGAGAGAGAAATTCCAAATCTAGTAGCATATCAAATTAGTTACCTTATCAACCGCTTATTTTGGTTACAATCCATATTGTTTACAAAAAATATTTCCCGCAATTTTTTCCAACTATTTTAAACTTTGGTTATTTCTCAATAAGTCGCGTTAAAATTTGGTATACATTTTTTTTCTTTTCTTTTTTATACCATTGACTACCTCCATAATAATAGAAAAGTATAATGTCGGTGTTGTGTGGATAATTTTGTATTTGAATTTCATCTATTCAAAATAAATGAAAAAATAGCACCGAAGGTCTCCAATCTATATGAGTGAGAACAAGTTGATCTCCAACCTCGTGTTGCGTGGATAATTTTGTATTTGAGTTTCATCTATTCAAAATAAATGAAAAAATAGCATCGAAGGTCTCCAATCTATATGAGTGATAACAAGTTGATCTCCAACCTTGTGTTTGGTAAGAGATGTCGTCACACAATCTTTCGAGTTTGTCCCAAATTGGTCTCCGCGATCCTTCTACTTAACCATTAAAACGATGGTAGGTTTTAATTATCTGGTGAAGACTCCAGGGATAAATATATTACCTGAAATATGTGCTTGAAGCATCTTTAGATATAATATGGTCTACACCATGAAAAGAAGTTCTGCTGGTACATTATTTCTCAAGTATGATGAATGCTTATACTATGATATTTCAAGACGTTACTCTAGTTCGGTGCAGCTCGAGACAACCTACTCAAGATTTAGTGCTGGCTAACGTGTTTTGTTCAAGGGAATATTCTTCCAATGCTTTATGGGAGCTGAACAACGGTAGCTCTCCGTCCTTCCTTTCTCTCGGTTTGGTAGCGAGTTTTTAATTCATAAGAGCATTAGATTTGTGTTTCCTCTAGTGCCAACCAAAAAAAATCTAGTCGTTCAATTGGAGGTCCAGTAGTCACTTACACGGGTTACAAACAATGTTTTAAAAACTGACCCGGGCATCAATTCAAAAAAGAGAAAAGGTCAAGGATCAAAGGGTTGAACTGGAGTTAACCCAGTGATTTTTTAAAAATCAAAAATAAAAAATAATAATAATAATAAATTAACAAAAAAATTCAAAAAATGAAAAATAAGTTTTTGAAAATCACAAAAATTGCTCAAAAGTAAATTTTTTGACTTTTCATTCTTTTAATCTATTTCGTGCAGGGAGAGAAATGAATTTCAATGTTAGTTAAAATTAATTGTGGAAAGAAATGATTTTTAAAACCGATGAAATCAGGAATGGTTTCAACGGGTTCTTCGACGGATTTTGGGACAAATTTTTTAAATAGATAATTTTTCAGTATAACCAGTTCGATTTTGGTCGTTGTTCTCGGTTTTACCGATGGAACCGGCTTGGCCGGGCCGGTTAACACTAATTACAACTTCGGTTAACACTGGTTACAACTTCTTTGGTCATCAAACTTACAAAATATGACTATTAAGCATAGACGATTATTGAACTTATTTAATTAAATTAATTAAATTACTGGTTGATTGAACAGGTTTGGTTATGCATTTAATGGTGAGACTTACGTGGCAAAATGAAAATAATAATAGGGTCATAAATAAGCGATATTAATATAAAAAATTGATTTGATTTATGCTTTTAGGAAATATAGTAGGGTCATCCAACAATTACCATAAAATTATTTTAAAACGTTAAGTTTAGTGCTGTTTGGTGTTAGATAACGCCGTTAACATGACTTGACACCTTCTCTCTCCGTTGCTTTTCCTCCAATTCCTTTAAATTGGGCTGCTGCGTAGAAAGCTTTTCCTATTATTATTAGGATGCTTTATTTCCTATTTCTACTAGGATTCTATAATACGAACTATATATATATATGGAAACATCTACTGAATTTGTATTCATTCATTCATCATCTAAATACGACTATGGAGTTCTTCAAGATTTCTTGTTTCAACGTCCCTTCACCCCTTCTTATGTTTCCCGTTCAAGAAGAAAATAAAGTTTGCCTCTTCAGTCTTACAAATAAGAGAGAATATGAACTTAAGGTGGATCTTGAAAAAATTCAGAATTGGCGTTTTGTGGGGTCATCTCATGGGTGGTTAGTGATTTTGAACGAGAAGGCTGATCCCATTCTCCTGAATATCTTTTCAGGAATCTGTCATCAACTCCCCGGTAAAGAAACTTTTCCGCACATTGACAGCATGCATGAAGTAGAGAATGAAGTCTTTGAAATCCATTACAAGTCATGGAATTATTCGGTTACCCACTCTTCCGAAACTCTTCGACAACTTTCGGTCGTAAAAGCTGTTTTATCTTCCGATCCATCTTGTGATGCAAACTGCACGGTGATAGTTATGTATTATGTGCTTGGCACGTCAAAGCTCGCTTTTTGCAGACTAGGAGATAGTCGATGGACTGGCTTTGGAGGTGAAATTCAGTCATATTATGACGTTGTATGCAAAGGTAATATGCTTTATGCATTGGGCGGTGGACCTTCAATTGAAGTATGGGACTTTCACGAACTTACTCCAACAAGAAAGATAGTTATTCAAGCTCCTTGTCCTCAAGAATTGAAAGAAGCTCATCAAATTTACCCGTCTGATCTTTATTCTTCCCAATGGTACTTGGTTTTCTCATCATGCGAGATGTTTCTTGTTGTGAGGTACATTGGAGAGTTTGTTAGGTACGATGGAGAAGTAGTTTACGAGGGAGATACTCTCACAAATTATTTCATCTTTCCTTACAGAACAATTAAATTTCACGTCTATAAACTAGATTTTGATCAGAAAATATGGCTGCCAGTGGAATCATTGGATGATCGCGCACTATTTGTGGGTGGAAATCACTCTGTTTCACTATCGGTTAAAGAGCATCCAGGATGCAAGGCAAACTCGATTTACTTCACTGATGATTATTGGGATAGAATGAACGAGCATGACTCTTATGGAGGTCACGATATGGGAATATTCAAGTTGGGAGATGGAAGAATAGAGCAACTGTCCGACTACGATCTACAGAAATTTGAACTGCCACCCTTTTGGATTGTTCCTAACTAGTTCAATTCTTTTTCTACTTCTAGTGTTATATTTTTGCTCCTATCAATTGTTGTGAGTACTTTCAGGTTCATAATTGTACATGGAATTAGATTGTTCTTGTAATAGAAGATGCAATTACCCCATCAATAAATTTTGGTAAAGTACTTTCAGAATTTGTATTATCCCTATATTACTTAATAGTTATTTCCATGTTTTTCAAGTTAGCCACTGGCAAGTATGAAGTTCCACATGAAATTTGTATGGTTATTCTTTGTTCATCCATTTACACAGTATTTCTTGATCCCAGAATTCATTTCTTAAAAATCTCTGTTCTGGGCTTTGAGTTATTTAACCAAGGCCTTGAGCAATAAAAAAGATAAATTTCATAATTTGACATATCAATGGAATACTCAAAAACGATAACCCACTTTATTTATCCTATTTATTTATCCTACTTATAGTGATACACGGAGAAGTCTAAAGAAAACACAAATCGGGCATTTAGTCTTGTCGAGTAGGCTTATGTCTCAAAACTGATTGTCTGGTAAGGGATATGCTTCAAAAACAGCAAGTCATTCCTGGTGGTTACTCTATTTCTGTGGCTTCTTTCTCCCATGTGTCTTTGTCGAAATCAAAGTTTGATTCCAAATTTATATTAGGGGTATGCCTTCGTTGCTGTGGAATTGACTGTCACAGGAAAAAAAAAACATTTTAATGCTTTTATTCGATAGATGTGAACTTTATTTTATTTGATTCATTCATCCTAATAACTTCTTTGCTGCATAAAGAAGACGGACTAATGTTTGATGTAGAACTTGGAACTTGACATGTACTCTTAACTTTGCATCTTCATTTTTGAAGTACTAAAAAGGTGCAGCAGTTTTAACCCTGTTTCATATATTAAAGATTTCATCCTGCCAAAAGATAGGGCAGAAACTTACCTATATAAACAAAAAGCCGGGGAAATGAGATATTGTGTCCAAATTCTGCTCCAGTTTTCAGCCGTGGCGAAAGTTTCAGGCCGAAAAAGTCTGCATTTGGATTTGGATTCATGCCTTTTCCATTCATATGCAGAATACCTAGAGCCAAGTATGTTAATGGTACAGAGATGCACTGATCAACTCTACTTCCACAACAGCATACTTTGCCAACAATTTCCTCCCTTCATCTTTTCCTGTAATAAAATTGGGAATAATCCCCCGGAAGTATACTTATTCGACTCTATATATGATGTCTCCTTTAGGTAGCCTCAAGAGGTATCAGGCCTAGCGTCAATTAAAATGATTGCCTCAGTTCAAGTGACCGAGTGTTGCCTCAATTTCATGGATTGCAAAAGTGACAGGCAGTTTACCTGTTTCCTCAATTAATGAGTAGCTCAAGAGGACTAGTTTTTTTCAATTCAAAAAGCCTACTATATCGCGTGAGTTGATTAGAGGGACGCTTTTCTTCACGTGTAAATGCATGTCTTTTCTCCACATTCACTGTTTCTCTAGATTAATAGTCCCTTTTTTGTAGCTCAAATTAAAGAAGAAGGCGACAGCTTTGGGAAGAAGATTATCAGCATGAGATTTTGTGTTCATAAAATTTCGACAGGCTTTCTTTGGCCTAAACTTAACTTATCAAAGCTTTTGAGGATTTTGTTTCATCTTATCATATTTCTTTGCACCTCCTTTCTCAACAGAAGCTCGCATCTTTATATCTTCTCGGAAATACCCAAAAATGGACAAGCATTTATGAATGGCAAAGCATACAATGTTCATCTGAAGTCCAAAATTGTGGTACCAGCAGACGTTCTTCTTGCTCGTGGAATATCCTCTAGAAAGAACAGAATGAATTGGTGCCCCTAGTCTTCCAAATGTTCACCTCCTTGTAGACCGGACTGTATCAGATGTGGCCTGCGCCCCCCCTTTCTTGAATGCCCTGTACGGCCTAAAACATTCTTGTAATTCCACCAGATTCAAATCACTCTCCAAACTGGTCATGACATATCAACAAATGTCACTATTGTCACGTAGACCACGAGATCTAAGGGTCTTTATTACACACTTTTAATAGACTAGTTAAAAACACGTGCTTTGCACGTGATTTTGTAATAATATCATGAATTTATTTTTTTTGTTATTTTAAATAATAAAAGTTTGATAGTTATTTCTTTATTTTGTGATTTTATCTATATAACCTTCCATCAGTATCTCAGTCACTTTGATTAAAATTTAAAATATTACAAAAAAGTCAATTTGCTTATAAATTTACGAAAAACAATAGAGTACCTCAAAAGTCAGGCTTCTTCAACCTCTAAAAAATATAGATGCTCAACTGCCTGTGTCGTGATATTAGTTTTCTAAAGATTCTTTAATTTTAGAAATTAGATATATATTAAGGCTTGTGTCTTCAATATAAGGTGTAGAAAATCACAGATATGTAAAGTGTTCAAAAGTTTTCCATTTTACTCACCCTTTTCATCATTATTGAGAAAAATCATAAACTTACCGATGATAAAATTCACAATAAAACACATAATTCATCTTCATTTTCATCTTCATCTTCGTAGGGCAAAACAATTTTTTATCGCATGGCACTATCAACAAATGTTGTAGAAGTGATCTCAATTTGACAAATTTTGACAGCACCAAACAATTGCTCCGGCAATTCCTCCTCCGATTGCGCCTCCACCAAGAAATCCATGTCCATTGTAATGCACCCCAAAGCCAGGCGCAAAAATTGCGGTGGCAATTGTTGAGCTACCAATATCAACATATATTTTAAGATAATTAGGTCTTTTGTGATAATAATAATTCAAAACTTTACCTAATAGGCATGCAGAGTAATTTTCCACTACAGTTTTCATGATCCATTGTCCATTCACAATTTTGTTTATGATCTTAAATCTACTTTTGTGAACAACATCTAACTCATGGATAAATTGATACAATAGTTAATTGGAGTGATGAGTGATATTTAGAGTTGGAGGCTAGTGTTTTCAATTAATTATATTTCAATTTATGAAATAAAGAGCTGATGGTAGATAGATATGTAGAGAATTTTAGATGCCTTAATTAAGATTTAATTGAACCAAATTTAAAAGACATTTTAAATTAATTAAGGGCAAAATGGAAAATCTAAAATATGAGGGTGGATATTTTGGTCCAAAAATATTTATCCCTTTTAGAGATATAGTATAGATTAAATATAATAAATAGAGATTTAGTATTTTCAACTTCTAAGGACTATATGTGGTTATAAATGTTAATTTAGGGTTTTAATTATAACATTAACTTAAGAACAATTTAGAAAATATAAAATATCAATGAGGGTATATTTGTCCAAAAATGTTTCTCCCTTTAAGCCCCTTTTAGATTAGTATAGATAAGCAAAGAATATATGTTAGATACTACTTAACTACACATATTTTGACAAACTTAAAATTTATTTATCATTATCTAATTTAATTTAGGATAAATTATACTCATAGTCTCAATCTTTCAGGTTTGTAGCAATTTAGTCCTATTCAATTTTAATCGCATGTGTTATCCCAACCTTTTGATGGTCCCTTTTGACAATTTTGCCCGTAAGTTTAATAAACTAAATAAAAGGAAAAATTTGCAGTTTAGGTCCCTCAACTTGTTATAAGTGCAAGTAAATTCTTAATATTTTAAAAAGGGCAAAATATATTAATTGTTCAATATACCTTGTAAAAAGGGAAAATAGATGAGTTGTATATCACATTCTAATATCCAATGTTGGTATATGAAGTGTAGATTAGAATTGTCGTGTCGATAAAAGTCTTATCTCAAAATATTTGATCATGCAGTGATGGGCCTTTCTTGATTCTTCAAATCAACTTTCCATTATTGAAATTTTATTTGCATTATTGAAAGTTTTCGTCATCGTTCAATATACCTCGTAAAAAGGGAAAAATTCTATTTAATATCATATATTGATATATGAAGTATAGATTAAAATTGCTATGTCGATAAAAATCTCATCTCAAAATATTTGATGATATTGACTAAATCACATGTAAGTTGGTCAATTTCTATTTGTCAACAAAGTTATGTGTCATTTTTAGGGAAAAAACTACATTTGGTTTTTTATATAGGAAAAGAGAAAGCTATGGAGTGGGTGGGGTTGATAGGTGTCGATTTACACCTATATGTAGTGTTAAAATTGGACAATTGTATGTAATCTTGAATGAATATTTACTTAATTGTGTGTTAATTTGATTGTTTTAGGTTGAAACCTGAGTTCCAATGAATTTGGAGAGAAACAAAGAAAAATTGGCAAAGAATAACTAAATGTGCACAAAGATGGAGAAGTGGGGACCAACTTGTAAATATGTAAAAGATGAAGGACTTAAGTGGAAAATAAAAGAAGACTAAATTGGAATGAAAAAAGAAATCAGAGAACTAAAGAAGACAAAATCTAAAGTTGAAGGACTTAGACTGCAAATAAGATGACTAAAGAGAAGAAAAATGACAAATTATGAACAAGGGACCAAATAAAATACATGTCAAATCTTGGAGGACCAAGCGTGCAAATATGGATTGGAACCAATTTTTGCCATTTTCTCACTGTTTGCCGCGGTGTGACCGTGGTTTGCAAATTGCGGTTCGACCGCGGCAATGCGTTGTTCGTGCGTCTGAGTATTTTTTGGCTTATTTTTAATTCCAGTCATGACATTTTTTGTCTTTTCATGTATATGAGTTGTTAAATTAGTAAAATACTATATAAAGACCTAACCTAGGTCAAAATAAGGGTGGTTGAATCTTTGGAGAACACAAGAGAAGACGGAGAAAAGAACGGCGAAGAAAACAAAGAACGACCAAGATCAAGAAGATTGGAGCGGAAAAACAAAGATTTCTTGGTGCAAGATACTCAACTTTTTCTCCTATTTTATTCAAAATTCGGTTATGTATTCGAAACTCTTCATCTTGTCTTTATCCCGAATCATGAGTAGCTAGATTCAAAGTTTGGATGAACGATGTAGCCTAGTTTAATTCTTTAATTTTGAATATCAAGTTTTGACTTATAAATTGTCTAAGTATTTGATTTTGCTTATTTTTTTAATGCTTGAAATAATTGGCCATTATTTGTCATTGATTTTGTGGATTATAATAAACTGAGAAATAAATTATTAATCTAGACCACGTAGTAAAAATCGACAATTGGATAAAAGGTAGAGATACACTTTTATTATTGTTGCGGTCTGAATTGAATTCTTAGGACAATTAATACATCTAATTAATGACCATTCTAACTGCCTAAGTTGACTTAATTAGATATGACTAATTTGAACTCGAGATAGGTAAATTAGGTTAAATTCGTGAATTCGACCGAATACAACTTTAGGAACAAATATTGAGAGAAGAAATTAGAGATGATAACTAGGTGAATTTCGTTTATCCAAACTTTTTAATAACTCTATTTTATTAATTCTTGATATTCACTTGCATATTATTTTCGAAAATCCAAACTTCTAGTTTAAATCTCTCAAATCAACTCAATTTAAATTGTTTTCAATAGATTAGCATTACGATTAATTTAACTAGTATCTAAATAAGATAGTTTTCGTGTGAACGATAATCCAGACTCAATAGGTCCACTTTATTACTTGTTTACAATATTGTACACTTGCAATCACATTATTTTCACAACAGTACAGTAGTTGCTTACACAGGTTACAATCAATGTTTTAAAAACCGACCCAAGCATCAATTTGGAAAAGAAAAAGGGTCAAAGGTCAAATGGCTAAATCGGAGTTGACTCGGTGATTTTTAGAAAATTAAAAAAATTACAAAAAAGTACAAAAAAAATTCAAAAAATGAAAAACAAGTTTTTGGAAATCACAAAAATTACTCAAAAGCAAATTTTTTGACTTTCATTCTTTTAATATATTTCGTACAGGGATAGTGATGAATTTCAGTGTTAGTTAAAAATAATTGTGGAAATAAATCATTTTTAAAACTAGTAAAATTGGGAACGGTTCAATGTGTTCCTCAAAACCGGGCTAATCGACGAATTTTTAAATAGAGAATTTTATGTATAACCAGTTCGATTTTAGTCCCAGTTCTCGATTTTACCAGTTGAACCTGTCTGACCGGATCGATTCTAATAATACTGGTTACAACTTATTTGATCATCAAACTTACAAAATATGACTTTAGTCACTCAACTTTTGTTTAAGTATAGGCTATTATTGAACTTATTCAATTAAATTGCTGGTTGATTGAACAAATTTAGTTATGTATTTAATTGTGAGACTTACGTGGCAAATAAAAATGATAATAGGGTCATAAATCAAAGATATTATTAGTATAAAAAATTGCTTTCAGGAAATAAATTGATGGGTTAAACTGAAAGGATTTGAAATATTTTAATCACTTCAAAACCAAAATTGCAAGGGGGTTTTGAGCTTTGTTAGTCCAGCATGAGATAGCTTCCGTAGTCCAAAATAAATTTTTTTTATCAGAATAATAAATTGAATTTTAAAATCGTCTCGACTTATAAATTTGTCATTTTATACCTCTATACAAACTTACGAGTCCATCTATTGTCACCACTATTTTAAGGTTCAAATCTAGAAGAAAATTAAAACTGGCTAGTAATAAGAAAAAATTACAAAATATTAGAATTTATCAAATATATTTTCAAAATTTTAATACTCAAAAACTTTTATAGGTATGTAAATTTCTATTATTGAAAAGATATTTCTAATTCAACAATTACCATAAAATTATTTTAAACGTTAGATAACGCCGTTAACATGACTTGACACCTTCTCTCTCCGTTGCTTTTCCTCCAATTCCTTTAAATTGGGCTGCTGCGTAGAAAGCTTTTCCTATTATTATTAGGATGCTTTATTTCCTATTTCTACTAGGATTCTATAATACGAACTATATATATATATGGAAACATCTACTGAATTTGTATTCATTCATTCATCATCTAAATACGACGATGGAGTTCTTCAAGATTTCTTGTTTCAACGTCCCTTCACCCCTTCTTATGTTTCCCGTTCAAGAAGAAAATAAAGTTTGCCTCTTCAGTCTTACAAATAAGAGAGAATATGAACTTAAGGTGGATCTTGAAAAAATTCAGAATTGGCGTTTTGTGGGGTCATCTCATGGATGGTTAGTGATTTTGAACGAGAAGGCTGATCCGATTCTCCTGAATATCTTTTCAGGAATTTGTCATCAACTCCCCGGTAAAGAAACTTTTCCGCACATTGACAGCATGCATGAAGTAGAGAATGAAGTCTTTGAAATCCATTACAAGTCGTGGAATTATTCGGTTACCCACTCTTCCGAAACTCTTCGACAACTTTCGGTCGTAAAAGCTGTTTTGTCTTCTGATCCATCTTGTGATGCAAACTGCACGGTGATAGTCACGTATTATGTGCTTGGCACGTCAAAGCTCGCTTTTTGCAGACTAGGAGATAGTCGATGGACTGGCTTTGGAGGTGAAATTCAGTCATATTATGACGTTGTATGCAAAGATAATATGCTTTATGCATTGGGCGGTGGACCTTCAATTGAAGTTTGGGACTTTCACGAATCTACTCCAACAAGAAAAATAGTTATTCAAGCTCCTTGTCCACAAGAATTGAAAGAAGCTCGTCAAATTTACCCGTCTGATCTTTATTCTTCCCCATGGTACTTGGTTTTCTCATCATGCGAGATGTTTCTTGTTGTGAGGTACATTGGAGAGTTTGTTAGGTACGATGATGGAGAAGTGGTTTACGAGGGAGATACTGTCACAAATTATTTCATCTTTCCTTATAGAACAATTAAATTTCACGTCTATAAACTAGATTTTGATCAGAAAATATGGCTGCCAGTGGAATCATTGAATGACCGTGCACTATTCGTGGGTGGAAATCACTCTGTTTCACTATCGGTTAAGGAGCATCCAGGATGCAAGGCGAACTCGATTTACTTCACTGATGATTATTGGTATAGAATGAACGAGCATGACTCTTATGGAGGTCACGATATGGGAATATTCAAGTTGGGAGATGGAAGAATAGAGCAACTATTCGACTACGATCTACAGAAATTTGAACTGCCACCCTTTTGGATTGTTCCTAATTACTAGTTCAATTCTTTTTCTACTTCTAGTGTTATATTTTTGCTCCTATCAATTGTTATGAGTACTTTCAGGTTCATAATTGTACATGGAATTAGATTGTTCTTGTAATAGAAGATGCAATTACCCCATCAATAAAATTTTGGTAAAGTACTTTCAGAATGTGTATTATCCCTATATTACTTAATAGTTATTTCCATGTTTTTCAAGTTAGCCACTGGCAAGTATGAAGTTCCACATGAAATTTGTATGGTTATTCTTTGTTCATCCATTTACACAGTATTTCTTTATCCCAGAATTCACTGCTCAGAAATCTCTATTCTGGGCTTTGAGTTCTTTAACCAAGGCCTTGAGCAATAAAAAAGATAAATTTCATAAGTTGACATATCAATGGAAAAGTATTAATGAAAAATACAAGGAGAAGTCTAAAGAAAACACAAATCGGGCTTTTAGTCTTGTTGAATAGGCTTATGTTTCAAAACTGATTGTCTGGTAAGGGATATGCTTAAAAAACAGCAAGTCATTCCTGGTGGTTACTTGTTTATTTCTGTGTCTTCTTTCTCCCATCCAATGTATCTTTGTTGAAATCAAAGTTTGATTCCAAATTTATGTTAGGGGTATGCCTCTGTTGCTGTGGAATTGACTGTCACAGAAAAAGAAAACATTTTAATAATTTTATCCGATAGATGTGAACTTTATTTTATTTGATTCATTCATTCTAATAACGTTTTTGCTACATAAAAAAGACGGACAAATGTTTGATTTAGAACTTTGAATTTGACATGTAGCCTTAACTAGACGCTATGGCTATTTGATCTTTTTTGTGTCGTCGTATTGAAAACAATTCAAAGAAACATTATCTGTATGCAAGATTATTTCCATCATCATTTTTCAAGTACTAAAATGGTGCAGCAGTTTTAACCTTGTTTCATATATTGAAGATTTCGTCCAGCCAAAAGATAGGCAGAAACTTACCTATATAAACAAAAAGTCAGGGAAATGAGACGTTGTGTCCAAATTCTGCTCCAGTTTTCAGCCATGGCGAAAGTTTCAGGCCGAAAAATTCTGCATTTGGATTTGGATTCATGCCTTTTCCATTCATATCCAGAGTAATTGCACAGTTTTTTCCCAAGCCTGGAAATTGACTAGTTTCTTAAACTCAGAATGCACAGTTTTAGAATCCAGATGAAAGGAAAATTAATAGCATGCGAGGTTCAGAAAACTCTATTCCGGGCTACAAGTTCTTTAACCAAAATTGTTGGCCTCATAAAAACACTCACAAAATATAGCAACATAGTGTTTGAAGGACAGCTCAAGTTGTTTATTTAAACTCCGTTTCTCACTCTGTTCCTCCCACTTTGCCAACTCACGTTCAGCCAAAAGGTTACAAATAATTACAACATCAATAAACTCAATTCAACTTCAAATCAATGAACCATTTTAAACCAACCTCAAATTAACACACACTGTTAAATATAATCGATATGATTTTAACTTATTTTTACTTTTTAATACTGTGTCTACCATTTGTGTACACGGATCATTTTGAATCGACAATTATATTACTGGTAAACAAGTACCAAAATCTGTTTCCAAAAAAGCATCAAAGGCAGTGAATCTTAACTACATTAAGCAAAATTTGAGGTTAAATTTGAAGTAAATAATTACGTGTGAAGTGTATATGAATGCACGGAATCTGCGGTGCACCATTCCTTCAACTAAATGTTTTTGCCCTTCATTCCTTGATTTACACTTCTTCTGAGGGCACCAACAAGTTAAGCCACACAAATTTTAAAATGCCTAATGTCAACAATTGTATTTATGGTAAGATTTGAGAGCTTAATCTAATTTCTGGTGTCGTCATATCTTATTGTAAATAACGATATATATTAGGATATAAGAGAGACAAACTCAAGACGAATGCATAATTTTCACTTTACTTGTAGACTTGAAATTGTTGACTTTTCAAATCACTTTAATGTAAAATGACAAAATTTGTCCATTCGGATCATCTCCCTCACTATTCATGAGCTAATGTTCAATACTAATTGTCTGGTCAGAAAATGATTTCCATTTTTTCATTTGCTTTAAAAAACTATGACACTCTTAGTGCATACTCGTCTATTTCTGTGGCTTCTGCATACTAGAACACCATGTCTTCCCCGTGTCCTTGTCAAAATCTGAGGTTGGATCTGTGGAACGGAAAATCCCCTTTTATCAAATGTATTTTGGACCCCATAACTTTGGAACATGCTGAGTGCAAACAATATGTTTGTAGCTGTTGTGTAACAGAAGAAAGCAAGCGCTAAATGAATGATAATTGAGCAAGAAATACGATATTAAACTACAAAGACCAAAGAAGAAACATTTCAAGTTGATTTTGTCTCAAGGGGGATGCCACTGTTTCTGGGTTGAGAGTGACAGAAAAAGAAAGAAATATTAATGCTTTATCAAACCGATATTTAACTCATTTTATTTAATTCATTCATCCTAATCACTTGTTCGCCATGTATGGCAGACATACTAATGTTTGAAAAAGAACTTGGAATTCGACATGTACTCCTAAGTAGAGGCTTTGGCTGTTTGATCTTGATTGCATCCTCCTACTGCAAACAACTCAATAAAGACACTATCTGCTTAGTTAGAATATTTGAATCTTTAGTTCTTGAAGCGCTAAATAGGTGCAGCAATTCCAACCTTTCTTTATATTTTAAAAGGTTTCTGCCAGCTAAAAGATAGAATGATATTGACAAAACATCAGGGAAATGAGACCTTATCTCCGAATTCGCTCCAGTTTTCACTTTTCAGCCATGGTGAAAGTTTCAGGCTGAAAGAGTCTGGTGTGAATGAGTCCTCCTTTCGTCTTTCATGTAATAAAATTTGGAATAATCTCGCGGAAGTACACTTTTTTGACTATCTTACTATATCACTCTCGTTCTAATGTCCACGGTGGACATTGTTATAATGCCCACCGAGGCACTTGTCCAACATTCATTAGATGAGTGTAAAGTGGGCCATTACACTCATTCAATGAGTGTTGGACAAGTGTCTTGGTGGGCATTATAACAATTCCCACCATGGGCATTAGAAGAAAACTGTTTACCATATATGATGTCTTCTTTAGGTCACAGCTCTGGGAAGAGGATTATATCAGCATGTAGGGATGGCAAATGGGCCTGGGTCTGGGTCTGGGTCTGGGTCTGGGTCGGGGTCGGGGCCGGCCGGGGGTGGGTCGAAGAAGAAAAGAACGACGGGCCAACCCGTGGATTGGTGAATTGAATTTTTTTTAACTTCTAAAACTTCAAAAAATAAATAATAATAAAAAAATAAATTCACGTGGGCCCGTGTGACCCAAGAGCCACGGGCCGGGCCGGTCCGTGAAGAATAAGGATATTGGTGCAAAATCGATTTTCATCAAATTTTGATGCGGTTTCTTTTGCCTATACTTCACTTATCGAACTTGTTAAGGAGTTTGATTGCTCTTATTGATAAATTAATAAACTGAATATAATTGAGACGGAGTAATGAAAAGAATACAAGAATTGTATAATTCTTCTGTCTTACTTATTATAAAGTAGAAGACATTATTTATAGAGTTAAAATAGTGCTAAAAGGAAAGATTGTGTAATAATCACACAATCAACTATAAAGAAAAGTAATTTCATGCAATCGGAAAAATATCAAATAGAATAATATCACGATCTTCTCATATTTTCAACATCCCCCTCAAACTCAATATAGTGTTGTAGAAACCAAATTGAGTTTGAAAATTAAATTGATCCAAGCAACTCGTCTTGTCCATGGATCAAAGGATACTTTAGAAATGCGTTTACTAAAGTGTCATGCTGAAGATGGTGATTAATAAGATGACACTCATTCTCAATATGCTTCATGCGCCTATGGATCGACAACTTCATTACAAAAACCATAATACCAATCAGAACATATTAAGGTAATCAAATCAAAAGAATACAAACTTCGAAGACTAAAATTCCAGATTAACTTGACCAAATATCAAATTCTAAATTAACTGGACCAAATGCCAAAAACCAAATTCCAGATTACTGAACCAAATTGCAAATCCAAAATATTGGATGCAAATACCAAGTTGCAAATCTAGATTAGTTGGATGCAAATTCCAAATCTAAATCACTAGATGCAAATACCAAATGCCAAAAACCGTATCTCAGATCAACAAAAAAAAATTCATATTATCACCTGGATGCAAAACCAACGACGCTCCAAAACAGAACAACTGGACAAATTCTAAATTCCAAATTCCAAACTGACTTGGATATAAATACCCCAAACAAACCAAAGGGTTCAAGTGATCTAATCAGTCAAGATCAAAACAACCCGACAAACCTTCAAGAAGACTCTAAAAATACAAAACTTAATTAGATGACAATATCCAAAAAAAAAAAAAAAAAAGATATGAAAAGATCGTTATATTATTCTATTTGATATTTTTCCGATTTTTTCATATCTTCAACACTTATCATATTTCTTCGTACCTTCTTTCTCATCGGAATCCATAGAAGGTACCAGAGAAGTTGCATGTGTTTGATATCTTTGCAAAAATACCCAAAAATCGACAAGCATTTGTGAATGGCCAAGCACAAGAAGTTCATCTGATATCCAAAATTCTGGTATACCAGAAAATGTTCAGCCCGCTCACAAGCACTGTCTTGCTTGGGGAATGTTCTCTCTAGCCAAAACTTCGATATTATGAGCTTAAGCATTGAACATGACCTAGAGAAGAAAACTCTTTTGTACTTGCTATTATTTATATCAGTTTTTTTTCAAGCTGCTAATTTGTGTATGTCCTTAATCTTTGTTGGAAATCGATTATGACCAACTCGACCAATTATTAAACATGACTTGTTAGTCGATTATAGGAGTTCGAAGGCCGAATGCATTCTACTCCATGAGTAGATTATCGTAATATCTACTACCAAAATTGAGCTGCTTAAAACATGGGAATTGTGGAAATTGAAACTAGAAAATGGTGGAATATTCTAGAATCTGTTTAAAACACGTACCTTTTATCTTAGAAACGTATATTTTTCAAACAAAACATGTCTTTTCACGAAGTTGTGTCTTTTGAAACACAACTTTTCATTAGTTATATACATGGACAGATCAAAGAAAAATTAAATTTATAGTTAAAAGACCCAGTAGTAGTCTTTGAATTTTTTTCCCAGTAATGGCTCAGTCTCAAAAAATCCTTGTTCCGCCCCTGGTTATACATAGGCCCCATGTGATTGCAAAATGGGTTACTTCATTTTTTAATCAAATATATTCAATCCTACACTTTCTGCATATATTGTAATAGTCTAGAAATTATTTTGCATTCATTAGAAGTCCAATTTCATAAAAGATAGTTCAAAACACTATTCGATTCGTTGTTTTTCGAAATTTGAAGTGTAGCTATCTCGTGAAGTGATCGTTGTATCTTGAAAGACAATTATAATTCAATCATTGTACCTATGGAAAGGAGTAATTTTTTTAGAGTCTTGCTCAAAAAAGAGAATAATAAATTGAAGCGAGAATGTAAAGTTGGATGTTGGAGAGAGAAATTCTAAATCTAGTAGCATATCAAATTAGTTACCTTATCAACCACTTATTTTGGTTACAATCCATATTGTTTACAAAAAATATTTCCCGCAATTTTTTCCAACTTTTTAAACTTTGGTTATTTCTCAATAAGTCGCGTTAAAATTTGGTATACATTATTTTTCTTTTCTTTTTTATACCATTGACTACCTCCATAATAATAGAAAAGTATAATGTCGGTGTTGTGTGGATAATTTTGTATTTCAATTTCATCTATTCAAAATAAATGAAAAAATAGCACCGAAGGTCTCCAATCTATATGAGTGAGAACAAGTTGATCTCCAACCTCGTGTCGTGTGGATAATTTTGTATTTGAATTTCATCTATTCAAAATAAATGAAAAAATAGTATCGAAGGTCTCCAATATATATGAGTGATAACAAGTTGATCTCCAACCTTGTGTTTGGTAAGAGATGTCGTCACACAATCTTTCGAGTTTGTCCCAAATTGGTCTCCGCGATCCTTCTACTTAACCATTAAAACGAAGGTATGTTTGAATTATCTGGTGAAAACTCCATGGATAAATATATTACCTGAAATATGTGCTTGAAGCATCTTTAGATATAATATGGTCTACACCATGAAAAGAAGTTCTGCTTGGTACATTCTTTCTCAAGTATGATGAATGCTTGTACTATGATATTTCAAGACGTTACTCTGGTTCGGTGTAGCTAGAGACAACCTACTCAAGATCTAGTACTGGCTAACGTGTTTTGGTCAAGGGAATTCTTCAATGCTTTATGGGAGCTGAACAACGGTAGCTCTCCGTCCTTCCTTTCTCTCGGTTTGGTAGCGAGTTTTTAATTTGTAAGAGAATTAGATTTGTGTTTCCTCTAGTGCCAACCAAAAAAAAAATCTAGTCGTTCTATTGGAGGTCCAATAGTCACTTACACGGGTTACAACCAATGTTTTAAAAACTGACCCATGCATCGATTCAAAAAAGAGAAAAGGTCAAGGGTTAAAGGGTTGATCTTGAGTTAACCTAGTGATTTTTTAAAAATAAAAAATAATAATAATAAATTTACAAAAAAAATTCAAAAAATAAAAAACAAGTTTTTGAAAATCACAAAAATTGCTCAAAAGTAAATTTTTTGACTTTTCATTCTTTTAATCTATTTCGTGCAGGGAGAGAAATGAATTTCAATGTTAGTTAAAATTAATTGTGGAAAGAAATGATTTTTAAAACCGATGAAATCAGGAACGGTTTAATGGGTTCTTCGACGGATTTTAGTACGAATTTTTAAATAGATAATTTTTCAGCATAACCAATTCAATTTTGGTCCCGGTTCTCGATTTTACCGATGGAACGGGCCTGGGCGGGCCGGTTAACACTGGTTACAACTTCTTTGGTCATCAAACTTACAAAATATGACTACAATCACTCAACTTCTTTTTAATTTTAAGCATAGGCTATTATTGAACTTATTCAATTAAATTACTGGTTGATTGAACAGATTTGGTTATGTATTTAATAGCGAGACTTACGTGGCAAAATGAAAATAATAATAGGGTCATAAATAAGCGATATTAATATAAAAAATTGATTTGATTTATGCTTTTAGGAAATATAGTAGGGTCATCCAACAATTACCATAAAATTATTTTAAAACGTTAGGTTTAGTGCTGTTTGGTGTTAGATAACGCCGTTAACATGACTTGACACCTTCTCTCTCCGTTGCTTTTCCTCCAATTCCTTTAAATTGGGCTGTTGCGTTGAAAGCTTTTCCTATTATTATTAGGATGCTTTATTTCCTATTTCTACTAGGATTCTATAATACGAACTATATATATATATGGAAACATCTACTGAATTTGTATTCATTCATTCATCATCTAAATACGACTATGGAGTTCTTCAAGATTTCTTGTTTCAACGTCCCTTCACCCCTTCTTATGTTTCCCGTTCAAGAAGAAAATAAAGTTTGCCTCTTCAGTCTTACAAATAAGAGAGAATATGAACTTAAGGTGGATCTTGAAAAAATTCAGAATTGGCGTTTTGTGGGGTCATCTCATGGGTGGTTAGTGATTTTGAACGAGAAGGCTGATCCCATTCTCCTGAATATCTTTTCAGGAATCTGTCATCAACTCCCCGGTAAAGAAACTTTTCCGCACATTGACAGCATGCATGAAGTAGAGAATGAAGTCTTTGAAATCCATTACAAGTCATGGAATTATTCGGTTACCCACTCTTCCGAAACTCTTCGACAACTTTCGGTCGTAAAAGCTGTTTTGTCTTCCGATCCATCTTGTGATGCAAACTGCACGGTGATAGATGTATTATGTGCTTGGCACGTCAAAGCTCGCTTTTTGCAGACTAGGAGATAGTCGATGGACTGGCTTTGGAGGTGAAATTCAGTCATATTATGACGTTGTATGCAAAGATAATATGCTTTATGCATTGGGCGGTGGACCTTCAATTGAAGTATGGGACTTTCACGAACTTACTCCAACAAGAAAGATAGTTATTCAAGCTCCTTGTCCTCAAGAATTGAAAGAAGCTCATCAAATTTACCCGTCTGATCTTTATTCTTCCCAATGGTACTTGGTTTTCTCATCATGCGAGATGTTTCTTGTTGTGAGGTACATTGGAGAGTTTGTTAGGTACGATGGAGAAGTAGTTTACGAGGGAGATACTCTCACAAATTATTTCATCTTTCCTTACAGAACAATTAAATTTCACGTCTAGAAACTAGATTTTGATCAGAAAATATGGCTGCCAGTGGAATCATTGGATGACCGCGCACTATTTGTGGGTGGAAATCACTCTGTTTCACTATCGGTTAAAGAGCATCCAGGATGCAAGGCAAACTCGATTTACTTCACTGATGATTATTGGGATAGAATGAACGAGCATGACTCTTATGGAGGTCACGATATGGGAATATTCAAGTTGGGAGATGGAAGAATAGAGCAACTGTCCGACTACGATCTACAGAAATTTGAACTGCCACCCTTTTGGATTGTTCCTAACTAGTTCAATTCTTTTTCTACTTCTAGTGTTATATTTTTGCTCCTATCAATTGTTATGAGTACTTTCAGGTTCATAATTGTACATGGAATTAGATTGTTCTTGTAATAGAAGATGCAATTACCCCATCAATAAATTTTGGTAAAGTACTTTCAGAATATGTATTATCCCTATTTTACTTAATAGTTATTTCCATGTTTTTCAAGTTAGCCACTGGCAAGTATGAAGTTCCACATGAAATTTGTATGGTTATTCTTTGTTCATCCATTTACACAGTATTTCTTGATCCCAGAATTCACTTCTTAAAAATCTCTGTTCTGGGCTTTGAGTTATTTAACCAAGGCCTTGAGCAATAAAAAAGATAAACATATCAATGGAATACTCAAAAACGATAACCCACATTATTTTATCTACTTTATGTATCCTACTTATAGTGATACACGGAGAAGTCTAAAAAAAACACAAATCGGGCATTTAGTCTTGTCGAGTAGGCTTATGTCTCAAAACTGATTGTCTGGTAAGGGATATGCTTCAAAAACAGCAAGTCATTCCTGGTGGTTACTCTATTTCTGTGGCTTCTTTCTCCCATGTGTCTTTGTCGAAATCAAAGTTTGATTCCAAATTTATATTAGGGGTACGCCTTCGTTGCTGTGGAATTGGCTGTCACAGGAAAAAAAAACATTTTAATGCTTTTATTCGATAGATGTGAACTTTATTTTATTTGATTCATTCATCCTAATAACTTCTTTGCTGCATAAAGAAGACGGACTAATGTTTGATATAGAACTCGGAACTTGACATGTACTCTTAACTTTGCATCTTCATATTTGAAGTACTAAAGAGGTGCAGCAGTTTTAACCTTGTTTCATATATTAAAGATTTCGTCCTGCCAAAAGATAGGGCAGAAACTTACCTATATAAACAAAAAGCCGGGGAAATGAGATATTGTGTCCAAATTCTGCTCCAGTTTTCAGCCGTGGCGAAAGTTTCAGGCCGAAAAAGTCTGCATTTGGATTTGGATTCATGCCTTTTCCATTCATATCCAGAATACCTAGAGCCAACTATGTTAATGGTACAGAGATGCACTGATCATCTCTACTTCCACAACAGCATACTTTGCCAACAATTTCCTCCCTTCATCTTTTCCTGTAATAAAATTGGGAATAATCTCCCGGAAGTATACTTATTCGACTCTATATATGATGTCTCCTTTAGGTAGCCTCAAGAGGTATCAGGCCTAGCGTCAATTAAAATGATTGCCTCAGTTCAAGTGACCGAGTGTTGCCTCAATCTCAT
This sequence comes from Forsythia viridissima, assembly GCA_030279155.1. Taxonomy (NCBI): domain Eukaryota; kingdom Viridiplantae; phylum Streptophyta; class Magnoliopsida; order Lamiales; family Oleaceae; genus Forsythia; species Forsythia viridissima. The sequence continues at coordinate 52,497,007 of CM059037.1, read as the reverse complement.
GGATTGCAAAAGTGACAGGCAGTTTACCTGTTTCCTCAATTAATGAGCAGCTCAAGAGGACTAGTTTTTTTCAATTCAAAAAGCCTACTATATCGCGTGAGTTGATTAGAGGGACGCTTTTTTTCACGTGTAAATGCATGTCTTTTCTCCACATTCACTGTTTCTCTAGATTAATAGTCCCTTTTTTGAAGCTCAAATTAAAGAAGAAGGCGACAGCTTTGGGAAGAGGATTATCAGCATGGGATTTTGTTTTCATAAAATTTCGACAGGCTTTCTTTGGCCTAAACTTAACTTATCAAAGTTTTTGAGGATTTTGTTTCATCTTATCATATTTCTTTGCACCTCCTTTCTCAACAGAAGCTCAAATCTTTGTATCTTCTCGGAAATACCCAAAAATGGACAAGCATTTATGAATGGCAAAGCACACAAAGTTCATCTGAAGTCCAAAACTGTGGTACCAGCAGATGTTCTGCTTGCTCACGAGCATTGTCTTGCTCTTGGAATATCCTCTAGCAAGAACAGAATGAATTGGTGTCCCTACTTGAAAACATTCTTGTAATTCCACCAGATTCAAATCACTCTCCAAACTTTCAGTCAATGCATCAAAACTTTTAGGGCATAATTAGTACGCTAAAAGTGGACACAATTGAAGAATACGTTTTTGTCAGTTGTTTCAAATTTTTAGATCAATCTAGTGCATTACTGAAAGAATTAGACAACTCCCGCTTAGCATTGAAACATCACATGAAAGATCAGAATCATAATAAAATATGAAACAATAGGAACTAGAAATTTAACACCATCGACCTAAGGATTACTGTGATGACACTACACTCTTCCGCGCTACCAACTGAGCTAAGGTCGGTTTGCATTCACATTTCCTATTTCTTTATATACCTATTGTAGTTATTTACATCTAAAACCATTGAACTAGTTTTCAGAATTATATATTTGATAAGTGCATTTTGTGCACTTATTTGGGCCTTTTATTCCATCATTTTATTGAATTTCTACTTAATTTAGTGTATTATTGCTTCTATTTCAGTTTTGGACCCATTTATAAGCAATTGGAGAAGAATGGACGAAAAGAGCAATAAATTGGAAGATATTTCAAAAATATGAAGATCAAATTATACTCAATTAAAGCTTGAAAGACCATTATGGGGGCTATTGAAAAGTTTGTGGACTAAAATGATCAAGATCCAAAATTGGAGGACCAAAGTGGAAGATTTGAAAGAAACAAGATGGGCGAACGCTCAGCACCTCAATGCACAAGCAGAATGCGAAAAACCATCTCTGGGCGATCGCCCGGGAATGACCTGGGCAATCGTCCAAGCTATTTTTCTGCCGCGGAATTTTTGTTTGATTTTCGATTCTAATCCAAAAGGAAACTTTTGGGACGCGAATTATTTTACATTTTGGGGATTTTTTTGGCACCATTAGGTTATTAATAGGGATTATAAACTCATAATCAAGTGGCCGATTTTTGAGAGAAAAAAAAAAAAAGAAACGAAACACCAAACGGAGATCAAGATTCATCATTTCAAGAATTAAATCAAGATCAAGTTCAAAATTCATTCATTGGCGTTTTCTTCTTCTCCGGGTAATGAACTATCAATTTTCTTTTTCTCTTTATTTTTTTTTACTAGTATGTTAGGCTAGACTAATTTGTGCTAGGATTACGATGAAACTTATAGTTTAAATTCTTCTATTTAGAGACTTGGTTTTTGATGATTTATTTCAATATAGTTTTGAATAATTAATTTTGATTTATTTGCATCTACAATTATATACATAGTAATTGTATGATTGTTGTGGTTTGTTTTACTATCGAAAGATCGAAAACAGACTAGACATTATTTTAATTATCTTAAAGTCCGATAGGAGATAGAAATATACCGATATGTTTTATGTGATCTTTAATTATCCATAGAAACTTAATGCATTCATCATAGAGATATAGTCAAGTCAAGTCATATATATGAATATGTTTAATTTTATTCGAGACAAACTATTAAACTATGGATATTGATCGTCATAACTGATGTACTTTGTCAAAATCAAAAATCAAGATAGAAGAATTAACAACTATAAATGGATTCGGGATCTTAGTACTTTTATTTCCTAAAGTTAAAGTAATTTTCATTAATATAATTTTTTACTTATTTAAATTATAATTATTTAATTGTTCTTAGTCCAGATTTTAGTAAGGTTTTAAACACCAAATTTCCAAAGTTAACAAATTCGGTTAAGGTTACTATAATTGAAATTAAACTATTTAAATTTTTGTAGGAACGATACTTAGACTCATAATCTATTATATTACTTGTACAATCCATACACTTATGAAATATTAAACATAAAAATCACTGACAATATTCATTCAATTTGATACGCTGACCCTTGGTTTTAGACCGCTATTAAGCCACTAATCACACAACTAATATGGTCACCATTGATGCAGTTCAAAAACGTCCTTTCACCCCCACGACAGTTGCAAGAAAACAACACTCTCATGATTATGATCGACCACTAAGTCAAACATTTATACAGATTCTTAAAAAATGAAATATTCAATTTTGGTAGTAGCCACCGCATCCAATTTTTGGTCCTTTGTGCTGCTCATAGTCTTATTCTATTTTTATATTACGTTATTTTGGGAATTTATGAAGATGCTGTTAATTGTGCCTGAGGCATGGTGTCACTTCTGAAAATCGTCATTTCATTCAATGCCGGTCAAGTTCTAGGTAATATTCTACTTTTTGCAGCTACCACCTGCTCCTCCTTTTCAGGAAGGCTACGCCCCTCAAACTGCAGAAGGGGAGAAAAGCTCTGAAAACCAGCAAGCAGAGGCCCAGCCACCTGTTGATCCCATTATCGACCAAGGTCTATCTAAGAGAAGGAAATTTTGACATGGGCGTCCCTAGTTCCCTTCTAAAGTCCATATACAGGCTAGAGAACATGGAAAGCCATTCTGGGTATAATGTATCCGTCATTTCTCAAGACAATCTAACAGAGTCTAGGATGGGTACAAGTGGCATGGCTTAGCTAGTGCAGTAAAATCTTGTAGTAGTTCAAAATGATATAAAGGTAATGCTCGTGTATACATTCTAATCAAATACATCTTTGTTGATTATTTGGACAAATCGTTATTGAATCGGAGAGCCTCGTGATGCTATCAAATTACTATTTGTATATAACATGCTAAGATTTGTTCTTGTGTTTTTCGGCATTTACTCTCTATTGTACCCAAAAGAAAATGGGAACTAGACAGTTATACAATTTGGCTCTTCTCTTCTCTTAGATAGTATAGCAGTGAGGTCGTCAACATTTGGAGTATATGGTTGATGGTTCGTCCACATGACATAAAACAGATACACAATATTTAGAAGAATAGATCCAATGAAAACATTAATTTACATATGGTTACATAGCAGATTTGAAAAGAGAGTAATACAAACAAACATTAAAGTCCAAAAATCACAAATTTTGCAATAAATAATCAATCAACATATACTTGACATGTTGGACTCAAGAATTCATCTCCTCCCCTGGCTTTGTACTGTTCAATTATAAGATGGGAATTATTAATATACAACTCTGCCAGTGGCATCCTGCGGAGGAGGCGGTGGGGCAGTGCTTTCAGATTGGGGCAGAATGAGACTCTTAATCTCCGCAAACAGGGCATTATGGAGACGACGTCTTCTTCTTCCTCTCTCATGTCTTCCCACTCCGTCCACTCATCACAGGCAAAAATTTCTAACCTCTTCAGCTTTGGGAACGCAATTGCTCTTCCGTCTCCTGTTATTCCCAAGAATTCACGCCCCAAGTAATTCATATTCTGCATACACCCAATGTAAAGCCTCTCAAGGAACTGCAGATTTCCCAATGGAGGCAAAGACGAACATCTGTATATTTCAACGACTTTAAGATTGTTGAGGGACGTTGTGATCCAACGGTGAAACTCAATTCCTACGTATCCCTCAAGCTTTAGTTGCAGCAGATTTGCAGGTGGTTGAAGAGCCTCCATTACATCCATACTAACTTCTCCAATAAAGTTCAAATGCATCTCTACAAGGCTATTCTTATTTTTCAGTTCTGCATTCTGAGCTTCAATAGCATCGGATTCCTCATTTAAGTTATCAACTAAGATGATTAGCCATCCTTCAAGTTGATTTAAATTTTTCAAGCATCCCAAGTTGTTCCTTCCTCTTCCAGCTTTGAAATATTTCAATGTTCTAAGACCGGTTAATTTCTCTAGTCCTTGAGGGAAATAAACAGCATCACTAAAATAACTGACAAGAAGGTGTCTCAAATTTATCAGTTTATTTATTTCTTCCGGTAGCGTAGAAAGATCGTCACATCTCAAAAGATTCAAGGTTTGCAGATAATACAAACCACACAGTGTTCTAGGAAATTCTCTTATATCATTGTAACTCAGGTCAAGATACCTTAGGTGAATTAAATTTCCCATCTCCGGCGAAAGCTCTCGCAACCCACAATGAGACAAATTCAATAACCTAACACATTTCAAAGTGCTAAGTACATGTGGAGGAAGGTAATTTTTACAAAGAAAACTCCGAAGCTTTTCAACACTACAGATTAAAACGGGACTTGAGGCCATCCCGTGATCTTTCCAATCTAGATGACGAGCATTTGGGCAAGATGCCTCTTTCGCTGTTATGCCTTTGTCATCAGTAATGTCTACACTGAAGAGCTCACTTTTTGTGAGGAAGTGGGCAAAATCGTGTATAATATCATGCATTTTGCATGATAATACTTGCCCAGTAATATCACCTACTTCGATGTCTTGGAAGAAAGAGCACATTGCTAAATCTTTGACGTACTCCCATCCTTTCAGTTCCATCTCATCTGCACTTTCACCTGAGAGAAAACCTTGTGCCATCCACATTCTTATCAATGTGTCTACTTCAATCTTTGAATCTTTGGGAAATATAGCACAATATGAGAAGCAACGCTTGACTGCAGGTCGCAATTCATTGTAGCTCAAGTATAAATGAGGGAAAATTTCAACTTCCGCAACCTCCAATTGCCATATTTCACTGTTTAAGACATTATTCCACTCTTGCACGGTATCTTTGAATTGCAAGAGACTTCCCAAAGTCTTTGCAGCAAGGGGCAAGCCGTCGCACTTTTTGGCTATTTTTCGACCAATGGGTACTAGTGTATTGTGATTCTCCTTTTTTTCTTCGAAAGCTGTCTGACTCAACACAGCAAAGCATTCAGAGTCAGATAGTGGGAGCAATAGATGGTTATAACCAGTGCCCATCATTTTTGCCACACTTTTATTCCTTGTTGTTACCAAAATTCTACTCTCGGGGGCACCCTTACTGAGACATATTTTCAGTGGTTTCCACTTATGCTCGTCATGTTCCCATACATCGTCTAGAACGAGAAGGAACCTTTTCCCTGAAACAGCAGTTTCGATACGTTGTAATAGTGTTTGATATTCTGTGAGATTTGGGGAAGTCTGGTTGAGGGATTCCAAAATTGCTTTGGCAATCCGAATCTCATTAAAAGGATTTGAAACACATATCCAGATTTGTTGTTCAAAATGTTTCTTTGCTCTAAAATCATTAAATACTAGTTGGGCAAGAGTTGTCTTCCCCAATCCTCCCGTTCCCACAATAGAGATAATCTGGATACCATTCCCCTTTGCACTCTCAGACAGCAACTTGCTTACTAGAATGTTTTGGTCATCATCTCGACCCTTTATTGTAGACTCATCAACAAAGGAGGTAGCTAAAACTCGCTTAAAATCTTGAGATTCTCGATCTTTTTCTTCGGACAAATTTGGAAGAAATTTGAATTCATCATCATTCTCCTTGGCAATCGACTCCAGTCTTCCATTTAATTCTTTGATTTTCAGGGCAATAGGACGACGCTCAATGACATCTTTGAAGCATAAACAAAGAGATTGGATAAAGGAACTTACCTTCTCCCAGAAATCAGAAACATCCTCGGATCCTTCCATTTCGTGTTCATGTATCTTCATCTCCCATTCATCCAACACATCATCCATCTCATACGCTACGTCCTCAATCTTCTCCAACCAAGCTTTGACCTGAGGATCTATAACTCCTTTTCTCTCTGCAGCATCCAGCAGCTGTTGAATCCTCTTCAACTTAGAGGCGAGATTTGCAGCCTCCTTTGTAGAGTTGAGCACCAAATTTACTTCGTCTCTCACCCTTTTCTCAATGATTGGAGCCAATCGTTTCACTACCATGTTAATCGTTGCATCAACCATGATTACGTTCGATTTTCTTCTGAATAGGTTTGTTAAAGATGGGGTGGAAAACAAGAAAGAAGTGAAATCAGTACAATAGTTTGTAATCTTTAGATGACTTAAAACAAACTTTTATAGGCATTCAATATATTTGCAAAAAAGTTTCCTAGCTGAAATTGCTATCAATCATCCTCCACTCCCCCACAAGAAAACTTTCAAAAGAATTATATATTTTCAATCAATAAAAGCAAAGTTTCAACTAAGCTTGCATGATTAATAGAAAACTTCCAAAAGATTTGTGCATGTAAAGACTTTTGATAAGTGTGTTAATTTTTTGTAATTTAAAATGTATTGTTGAAATGGACTTGCATTAATTAAAGCACATGTAGACAAATTAAGCTCTAAATTCGTCAATGTGAAAATACATATTTAAAGTAATACATAATGACTTATTTATGACAGCAACACAAATGCCATCTCAACTAATTGAATTATTTTACATGATAATTGATTTTATATTAAAATTCTACCTTTTTTAATAAACCACACAAGGAATTAGAAAATTAACACTATTCTAGCCATTTTCACAGCAGATAAAAGTAGAAATTTAAAAAAAAAAAAATCCGACCTGCCGGATTCGAACCAGCGACCTAAGGATTACCGTGATGACACTACAGTCCTCCGCTCTACCAACTGAGCTAAGGTCGGTTTGAACTTATATTTCCTATTTTCAGTATATATATTGAAGGTATTCAGTTCACATCTAAGACCATTGAGCACTTTTTCATAATTTTATATTCATTTAATTTGATTGCTTTTAAACAGCTATTAAGCCACTAAGTGTATGTTTGGAAGGGCTTTTTTGAAGTCCAAATATATTGTTCGGCTAAAATGCACTTTTTGACTGAAAAAGTAGCTTAAAAAAGCTATTTTAGAGAAACTCAAATTTTGAGTTTCTTTAAAAAGCTCTAATTAAGCTATTAATATAATACGTCCGTATATATATATATTAATTTACTTACCACATTAATGACTTGTATTAAATTGTCACCTCATATATGTTGCGTATTAAATAACATAATATGTCTGATTTTAATTAATTAATTTTAAGTAACATCATATATGCTAAATAATTTTGTTATCATAATTTAATTAAGATATTAATTTTAATAGTTATTGTAAAATATGAAAAATATTATATATAAAATAAAATAATATTAGATATATAATAATTAATTACTGTCTAGTCAAATAAGTATACAATTTACACAAAAATATTTGTATACTTAAATAACTAATTACTCAATTTAATTTTCACAGCACTTTTTAGATTCCCTACCCACACACATATATATACATACGCTTCCTTGTATTGTGAAGTAGTAATGGGTCTTTCTTGATTCTTCAAATCAGCATTCTATTATTAAAATTTTATTTGCATTATTGAAAGTTTTCATCATTGTTCAATATACCTCGTAAAAAGGGCACAATAATATTTTAGACAAATTGTAAATTACATTATAATATTCGATATTAATATATGAAGTACATATTAGAGTTGTCGTGTCGATAAAAATTTTATCTCAAAATATTTGATTGACGTTGACTATATCACATGCAAGTTGGTCAATTTCTACATGTCAACAATTGTATGTGTCATTGTTGGGGAAGAAACTACATTTGGTTCTTCATATGGGAAAAGAAAAAGCTAAGATAGAAACAAAATATGGGGGTGGGGTTTATCATATTTCTCCTAATAACATGGAATTTTCATTTGTATATATCATACAATATCCTATTCTTCTGCTCCCCCAAGAAGTAGTAAAAGTTATGCCCTAGGGCTAGAAGATGTGTCATTGGTGTCCACACACAAAAAAGTTGCATACATTTTGGACCTTTACTTCAATTCACCCAACAAATATTTGGCAATTCTTTATTTACCCCTATTCTTATCAAGATTATGCTACTACTCAAGATAATATCACGACGATAGATTTACTATGACATCTTGTATGATTGATATTCAATTTCACTATCGTGGTTCAAAAAACGTCTTTTCACACCCACAATTCAGTTACAAGAAAACAACACTCTTATGATTATGAATTATGATCGGAGGCTAACTCAAACATTTATACAAACTAGTGTATCACCCGTGCGATGCACGGGGCACGGGGTTAAGAACATGAATAATATCATAATATTAAAAAGTAAAGAGATCTTGAAATTGATCAAGTGAAAATCACTACAAAGAAGTAGAAAGTCAAAATTTTAGATACAATGAAAAAGAAATAGCACACATACAACAAAAATATTATAGATTTTGGAAAACTTCCTTATACACTACATTTGTTGTTGAATATGATGGTCGTCCATCTTTATGCGATAGAGAGTGTCCTTAACTCTTATTGATTGTCATTATATATGAAACAATTAGAGAATAATGTCTCCTTGTAAATTTTGAAAGGTAATCTAGGGTCAGAAGGCGTCAACGTCATTCTAGGTATAAGGACTGCATGCCCTGCATTGTGCCCAGCAAGAATTTTCGCTTCAAAGACATGTTTGCCAAGTCTTGTAATGACCAATCTAGTTCCATTACACAAACCAACTGAATGATCTATGTTTCTCAATAACATCACTGGAGTGCCAATCTTCAACTTCAGTTCATGGTTAGGCACACCAGAACATCTGATCCCATTCAAAAACTCAGGTGTGTGAATATCCTATAACAGATCAACATTTGTATCTGATCTGCATGTAGAATCTGAACTCAAATAGGTACTTGCATAGGGTTCTTTTGTAGGTGTAGATGTTGCTTCGACCAACCCATGATGTGCCACATATTTGTAAATAAAAATCGTCCAGAACCCACTACATTGAAATATGACACTTATTAGTTAATTCATTAGAAGTACACAACATCATAAATATGGATATTGTATTTGATAAAAAAAAAAAAAGTGCAAATTACCATTTTTGATTTCGCTTAGAGGTCATACAGACAATGAGCTAGAGAAGTTCCTGCAATATTTCGCATTCTAGTCGTGCGTATAATATTATGTTCCGAGCATCCGTTTGACTGCTTTGTGACTGGTTCAGAGTTCTCTGCATGTTATATAACTTATAACGTTATATAATTTTTGAAAAAAAATTCCAAAATGAGAGTTTGGAATTTTATTTTAGTAGATACATTATTTGTAAACACGAAGACCACCTAAAAAAATTTGGAGATAATATTTAGTATATTTTGATTTCATCATTCAGAAAATTATAGTATAAAAATATTACAAATGATATAAATTAAATTTGGAAAAACCTAATTCTAAAGAAACAATATATTAAAATCTCTTATAGTTCATCTAATATTCAAAATGAGGATAAAGAAAGTTTCAATCTCATGAAAGTAATCCTCATATCCTCAAATATTAATTTTCGAAGAAAAATTGGTCACAAAAAGCTTAATTAATTAGAACCATATAATTTCATCTTGATTTCTTATCTTCAATAAAAAGATCAAATATAAAACGTCACATATGAGAAATTTTCACTAAAATTCTATTGCATCAAATAAATTCTATTGATTTTGAGAACCCTAGAAGCAAAAAGTGAATTTTACATTCATCGTTGCTAATTTTGATAAATAAATGATTTTCTATTAATTGCAATAGAAAGAAAAAGTTAATAAAAAATTAATTTTAAATAATATACAAAATTGAATGAATAGTCTCGACAAACAATCTGTGTCTAATTCGATTTGTTGAGCTACATAATATAAAAAATACTAAACAATAATAAAGCCTCTATTGGCAAGATTGTTTAAACAATCCATTTAAACGGACACAGAAATCAAAATCACTTTTTAATCACACACATTTCTCAAAATTACTTTATAACCACCAAAATCACCTCAAAAATGATATAAAATTTATCTTGATTTCTTTGACTGAAAATAAATTTTAGTCCACCTCTGTAATTATCATAGTTTATCAAAAAGGCAAAACGAAAATATTTTTCAATCTTTTTAAAAATAGTCTTTTCAAGATAATTACAATGTATTTCTTCTCAATGTGAAAGTTTGTAATATCATCACTTTGTATATCTCAGCAAATAAATTTACATTCAAATCGGGTTTGAAATATAATACACTATTTTAACACAAATTTCTTTCTCACATTTCTCCAAATCACTTTTTAACCACGCACATTTTTTGGACCTACTTTTTAACCACAAATTTTACATTAATAATACAAAAAAACTAATATAAGAAAAAACATTTATTGGGCTCAAAGATAAAAAAAAACAAGGGAAAATTGACAATAACTCATCTCCACATGACTTGTTTTAAATTAGGTCAAAACTTTTTTTAAAATTGTGATTAAGTCATATTTCACATCAATATTTTATATTAATTCCAAAATCACCCATTTTAACCATATTTTTCATTGACACAATCTTCCAACTCCACAAACCTCCTCTACCTCCGGCAACAACCTTGGGCGACCTCCGGCGACAACCTCCTCCACCTCCGGTGACCTCCGGCGAGAGCTTCTACGGCGCATTGTCACTTTTTAATTCCATATAGTAAAATCTGGGCTACGTTCTGCTTCTCCTCGGTATTATAATTGTTCTAAACTAATTCTAGTTCTTCTTGTGCTTAATATTGTCAACCTTGTTCTTGCTTCCCATGGACACCAATTGAATAGAACCAAAAATATGCATTTTTCTGTTGTTGTTATGAAATTTATCATGTTTACATTGCAGGAATGTATATTGGGGCTTCTGGATTCAAAAACTGTTATTTATGTCACGCATCAAGTAGAATTTTTACCAGTAGCTGAACTGGTTTGGTGAGTTGGGTCACAAAACCTAATTGCTTTATCATCAAGTTACGAAAGATGGAAGGATTACTCAAGATGGAAAGTACAACGATATTCTAAAATCTGGTAGTGATTTCATGGAACTAGTTGGTGCACATAAAGAAGCTTTATCAGCACTTGATTCCATTGAGGCAGGGGCAGCAGTTGTTGGTGAGGATAGCAGCACAGGAAATGCTAAGAATTTTCTGCAGAAAAATGAATCTCCAACTGATCAAAATGATAAAACAGATAATGCAATGGGGACAAATGGACAGCTTATTCAAGCTGTTGGTTTATCATTGTCTATGTTGCTTTGGCAATCGGAAGTTCATTTTGTATTTTTGCCAAAGCCTTGCTTCTTGTTACAGCTGGTTACAAGACAGCTACAATGCTTTTCAACAAAACACTATCACAGCTACAATCATATGATACTGTTTTAATCCATGATATTGTTTAATTATGGCAAGGTTTGAATCCGTGATACTGTTTGAATGTCTTAATTTTAATCCATAATACTGTTTTAATGTCTTAGTTTTAATCTATGATACTGTTTAATTATGGCAATGTTTAATAGGTTGAAACTTTGTCATAAACCTGGGATACTGTTTGAATGTCTTAGTTTTAATCCATGATACTGTTTTGTTTATGTAATGTGCATTAGTATATTTTGATATTGTTTTAATCCATGATACTGTTCTAATCATATGATAATGTTTGAATGTCTTAGTTTTAATCCATGATACTGTTTTGTTTATGTAATGTGCATTAGTATATTTTGATATTGTTTTAATCCATAATACTGTTTGAATGTCTTACTTTTAATCCATGATACTGTTTTGTTTAGGTAATATACATTAGTATATTTTGATATTGTTTTAATCTATGATATTGTTTTAATCTTATGATACTGATTTAATTTATGTGGAATGAATTTTATTTATGATACCGTGCTTTTATTTTTGATACTGTTTAATTATGGCAATGTTTGAACCCGTGATACTGTTTGAATGTCTTAGTTTTGTCTATGATACTGTTTTAATCCATGATAATGTTTTGTTTAGGTAATGCGCATTAATATAATTTGATACTATTTAATACATGTTTTAATCTACGATACTGTTTTGCATAATACAGTATCAAACAAAACATATGACTAATTAAACAGTATCAAAGATAAAAGTATGATATCATAGTCATGTGTGTTGTTTGATACTGTATTATGTAAAACAGTATCACAAAAAACAGTATCACAATAGAAATGATCATAGAATTTGCACACGTGCTCAGAATTTTTATTATAATATGTTTTCGGAATGGTCTCGACGAGACGGTCAAGACCAGCGGCTTCACCGCTGCCTATGATGGATTTTACCCGTTTGAAGTCGTCTCTTTAGCTTAAAATAGCAATCTTTAATTTTTTTTTTCAAAACAGTATTACAAATCCTCTAAAACAGTATCACGGATTAATGTACATTCTTTTTGTGCAAATTAAAGCTCATCCAAGGTATTTCTTGTTACCCTTAAAAGCAAACACATACTTCACCAGAGCAATGCCAAGATGAAGAAAGATTAACTACTCACTATCATTAAAAACAAAGAAAAAAATCATCAAATTTCACTATCATTAGAAACAGTATCATATATTGAAACACATCTATTGAAACAGTATCAAGCATTTTACATGTTCTAACATAAAACTCTAACTCACAACAACTACATTATCAAAAACTAGTTGAATCAGTTCATCCAAACTCCATTCATTAACTGTATTGCATATGTTTCAATTGGAACAATATCTCAATATTTTCATGATTATTTTTATCCGAAAATGGTTACTTTATACAAAAAAAATAAATAAAACAATATGTTCGCCATTGAAATATCAGCTTTCGAATTGTTTATATGCGGTTACAGGTTATGGTGAGAAGAATCAAACACAAGAAGAAGATGAAAATTGTTAAAAGTAAATGAAGGAGTTTCTAAACAGGTATTGAAATGATTTTGTTAGTTTTTACGTGTTTAAATGACAGTTTTTACAATTGGAGGGTATATTGGTCTTTTAGTAATAAAGTATGACTTTAGTTGAGTTAAAATTATACCATATGACTTTTCAGCCCACCATGGCGTTAACAGTGACCGGCCCAAAATTTTCCCAAAAAACAAATGAGCAACGTACGGACATACCTGGCCCAATGTTAACAATCCATGATCAGACACATTAATTGGACTCTACCATCAAATGTAGCATAATGGAATTGATCTAACTCCCACAATGGGACACGTGTCCAGTGGGAGTTGTAATAACTCCCCACGGTGGGGGTTAGATCACCCCTGTGTAACATAAACCTAAAACCATCTCATCTCTTCATTCTACGCCGCCTCTAGTGGAGTGTTCTTCCTATCTTCATATTATATTTTTTTTCATTCAAAACATTGGAAAAAATTCAAGAATCATGCCGTTGGTTTTCCTAATAAATCAAGATCTGTGGAAAAAAGATAAGTAAATCCGCCTTTATTTTTTAGCAATATTATTGTTTCGGTGAATGTTCATCATTTTTTTAGCATTTTCGTATTATGATTGTTGTATATTTTTAATTAGAGAATGGTTGTTCAAATTTTAATACAACAGTCCGTCTACATAGTTTTCGAATTGGAGAAATTTTGATTCAGAAATTTTGATTCAGATTTTAATGCAGCAATCCGTCTACACAGTTTTCGAGGAGAAATTTTGATTCAGACTTCAATATAAATAAATATAAATAATAATAATAATAATAATAGTAATAATAATACTAAAAAAAATAAAAAATGGATAAACTTTTTGGGCGGAAAAATGAAGTCTAACTTTTTGGTCAGACTAGCCCACTTTTATATATAGATAGATTCCTAAAAAAGAAAAACATTCGCTTCTGAATATAGGTAGGACTAATCACTACAATATTTGATTCACAGGGTTCTCCCATCAACTAGCACTAGTTTGATGTGAACCTTTAGGAGTAATTCATCAAATTGGTTAGAGTGACATTTTGATAAAAGCAAAGGATTCCACTGAGTTCGATAAAAATCCACAACAAATCAGCTAGCAGTCTGATTCTCAAAATGTTCAAAAATCTACAATACACAACCTTGCCAAGAACAAGAATACAGTCTCTTTGGGCATTTAGACAAAGGTCGAAAGATGAACTGGAAAAAGGATACCTAAGAATGACTCGCATTAAATTTACATCCTGCAATTTTACAAGAGACACCACTTAAAATGATGATAATGAAACAATACTAAAAATTTAGTGATTCAAAAACTTAGCCAGCAACGTGAGTACGCAACTTGCTGGCAACATAGAGCAGATGGCTGATGTTTGTCGATGGATAGTGTTGGAGTAACTTAAGATTAGACGTGAAGTCACCCGCAAGTAAGCGCCTCCGTACAATAACCAACATTGCGCAACAAACTCTCAGCAATGTGTCCTGCAATTTACAGAGAATTTGCACTCATCGAAAGAGTTATAGCTGATTCAGCCACAAGAAATAAATTGAGACGAATGGAAAGAAAAAGCGATATCACATAAGATTTTCTTCAGAAGCGCCAGGGGTTGAAAGACAGATTAAAGACCAAAAATGCATTAAATATAATGTTAAACTAAGGAGAAGTTGATCGAAAGATGGTTCAAGACACTTCCACGTTTCCAAAGCAATGAGGCATCCAGATATTGTGCTCTCCTACATTTCCTACCTATTATTTCGAGCACTTGTGATGGAACTCCCAAAGAGTAACTTGAAGACATCAAAACCAAAAGTAAATGCTTCCTGAATAACTATCAGAATGTATACAACCCAGGATCCTATGCTCTTTTAGACAAAAATGAGACGGCATTTAAATGAAGGATGACTTCGTAGTAGTAGTAAAATATATTGTGGAAGATTAAGATGCAGAGCAATAACAATATTTATTTTGGATGGATTTTTCTCTGAAAGGTGCAGCAGATTATTTATTGAAAAAACCTATTGGTTTTGGTTCACAAAAGTTCGGTGATGTTATGCCGAAACATGTGGATATGGCTATTATTGAAAGCAGAAGTGCTTGGTGATTTATGGGAGAGCTAAGTTTTTGGCTTCTTTACGCATTTTTACATCAAAGGAGTTTTAAGGAACTTCTTTTATAGTTACTTGTTTTCCGTTGAAAGAATGTGATGCATTCTTCAATTTGTTTTTCTAGTCTTAAGAGGGCTCCTTTTCTCTGGCTGAATGTATGAATCTTCATGACATGATTAATAAAATTCTATAGAAAGATTGCAATGAGAACTGGGATAACAGCAAAAAACAAAACAAAAAAACCGCATCTCGAAATCCACATCCCTCAAATTGAATTACTAAAAAGATGTAACAATGGAAGAACTTGTTAGAACTTAGATGTGAGCACAGAAGTGAAGACAAAGAAAACATATGTAGTATGTAGTAGTAGCACATGCAGCTTTCTTCTGGTAAAGGACAATCCAACTGAACGTAGTTAAGGAACAAATAACAATTAAGAAAAGGCTAACTGAATGGATTACAACTTACAAGAGTGGGGATGGATTTTGTTGGCCTCACCTTTCCCTCCCTTCATGCTTTACATAAGGGATAATTTTCTTACTATCTATAACTTTTTTAACACAAAACTTCTGCCCTAAATGCTCTAGTACACAAATAAATGTATTGGTAGATAAATGTGAAATTTCGAAATAGAAAGAATCGGTTAGGATATTCACTTACTTGAGGACCATCAGGGTCACTCAGGAGTGTGTCCCATATATGGAGACTGTCTGCAAAATTGAATTCTTGGGTCAAAAGGAGTGTAATCCACCTGAATGCATAAAACTGGGGATTAACCTGTCACATTCACACACAACTATATCAGAAAAAATAAAAAATAATTAAAAAAAGCATGCAACTAAAGCTATAACCTATATATAAAAGACAAAGCATCCAAGTGCATCACCAGAAACTTCTCCAGCTACATGATAAAAACATTTCACTTTCCTGACACTATTTGAGCTCTCATTCGACCAGGAGACTGAACTTTTATATTAATCAAGATATTAACAAACCAGTGGTTTAACATTACAGCTAAGAATTCATTTCAAGTGATGTTTGTTACTGATTCACCTTTTAGTTCTATCGACCAAGAATGGAGAAAATCAAGCTAGATTAAAGACTAATTCGTACAAGAAGTCAAAAAAATAAAAGCTCAAATGTATCCAACTATCTAAGTAAAATAGATAACAATTCTGTGTCACCCAGAATTTTGTTTGATTGATAATTTGTCAACCAAACCTTTTGATCTCAATCTGTTAGTAGCCTTTGCAACAAATCTAAGAACTTAAAACTGAAATATCATGCCCTAAATCAAATAAGCAACAATCCTCAGGTCTTCAAATATCTCTTTGACGACAAATAACAGGTGTCCATGTAGTAGAAGGAAGACCATATATACATTGATGATTGTATATTACCAAGTTAAGCTATTCCATGCCATTTTCAGATATAGTAATCCAATTAATATTTTTGGGGATGGCAAAAGAGAAAACACAAAATCGTGCAGTTTGGACAAACGGAAGTATTCTAAGATCTTACTTTTGTTGTAATCTCAAGATGACGCCAGAGTTCTTCGTCATGCTCCTTCAGAAGCTGTGATAATCTTGTGATGGTGGCTCTGATCCCCACAACACTGTTATCAAGTTGTTGAACAAAATTATCCCGAAATCCACTCAATAACTCGACAAAACAGAAGAAAGTGTCTGCTTCAGCAGAGACCTGCATGACTTGCAAAAAGAAAATGGTGACCAAAAAAAGAAACCAAATCAAGAATAAAAAACGGTCACTGTTGTATAAGAACAATGAAGGTTGTCACATATCAAAATAATTTCTTTCCTACACTACACTATCAAAATAATTTCTTTCCTACAAGTAAACTTGGTAGAGTCACTGCTGCATAATAAGATTAAACTACAGTAATGACAAATTCAAATTTTTGAACCACCTCATCTAAAAACATAAGCAGTTAATGAGGGGCCACATTTATTTATTCAATTTTTTGTCTTCAACATGCACCCTCATTTGCCTTCATCAAAGTACATATGCACAGTTTTCATAAATGGGTAGCGGTAAGACTTGATCCCAAGACCTCTGCATGCTCTAATACCATGTTGAACCACCAAATCTAAATATTTAAGCTATTAAAGAGGGGACACATTTATCTAGTTAAATTTTTGTCTTCAACAATTTATTTTTTTGTATTGTCTTTAACAAAAAAATTTGTTCCGTCTTCTTGCTGTTTTGTTATATTGCTGCATTCACAATTTTCTTTGACATGTGATGGAGATTGTATCACTTTAATTTCTTTTCTTTAATTGGTAAAAAATGCTAATTTCAAGGTAAAGAAATCGATTTAAACAATTTCAAATATAACTATTTGCAGTTCTAATGTTTTCTTCCAATTTCCTATTGTCGTTTTTAATGCAATTCTGGTTGCGACATTTATGTTGGTCGGTAGGTAGGTACTCAATACTCTTATGAAAATTTAACTGGTCTTTAAGATATTTTAGGAGAGAAGAATAGCAGTAACGTTATTTTAGCAAATCTGTAATCTTACTCTATTGATTTTAAAAATAAATAAATATAAGAAGCAATATATAGTCATGCCTGAAAAACGAATACAAAACAACTAAAAGTGAAGCCTTATTCTCAATAAATTTGGGATTGGATTACTTCGTAAAACAAGCTTCTTTAGGTTTTTCTCTTAATTTATACTCAATTGTTCCCACCTCCACTCGTTAGAATACAGTCTCATTTCTTGCTAAATCACAAACTTTTGATGCAAGTAGAAAGAACAATAGACAATTAAATGCTGGAAAAAGAACCTATAGCTTTTAATGTTACTAAAAACTTAGATCATGAAACTGTTCCAAATTGGCAGAGGCCAACTTTATTAAATTCTTTTCAATCTTAAAGACTAACCCATCCTTTATCAATGTCATACATTCAACTGAAACGGGCAACAAACACGACATCGAGAAGTTATTCCCCCCTCACATAAGCACACTGATTACGAGAAATAGTTTCCTCAAACCTCTCTCAATCTATTTGCTAAAACTTTTGCAATGATCTTGTAAAAACTAGAAGCCAAACTAATGGGTTGTAAGTCACTCATCTACCTAGAATTTGTTTTCTTTGGGATAAGACGTAAAAAAATGGAATTCCAAACTGCATTAAAACATCAGGCTGAAAAAGCTTCCTCGAAAACCTTCATCAGATGCCCTGTTAAAATATCCCAAGACTCCTAAAATAAGCCAAAGATACACCATTCCAACCTGAAGATTCTCTATCACTCTCAAAAACAACCAGCTTTATTTCCTCGAAGTCCAAATCAAATGGTCTCTCTAACCATTCCATCACATCCCTCGAAATTGAAGACCAAACTAATACGTCCACACACCACTTCACGTTCTCATCTTTGAGACATAGTTCTTAAAGAAAGAAACAATTTCCTTCTCAATACCTCTGCCGATGTTTCAAACAGCAGAAAATGGACAGGAAACATGTTCGATTTGAAACAGTGAGAAAGTTTCTAAGAAAATAAGTTGTAAAGCGGACATACAATGTAATATTTTTCTCAATCATGAGATTGTAGGTTTTCGATGTATTTAGAGTAAAGTAGAGAATATTAGAGACCAAGAAACATTACTTACAGCATTTTCCTCGCTATGGTCATTTTTGAACACATAGAATAATGGTGCCAAGATTTCATTCATCCCTTGCACATATCTTATACCAGGATTCAACTTTGCAAATACAATCAATATGTTCTTCAAAGCCTCCTGAAAGTTATATATATGGGGCAATTAAAAGGAGATTCACAATTATGCATCACTACAATGAGAAAGAAAAAGATAAAATGAAACTACAGCTCACTTGGTTTGATTTTGCAACAGTTGAGTCCCCTGAGAAAAAATGCATGTCCGGATGAGTGCGCTTGACATCTCGGTCAATCTGTTCTATAATCTCAGTGTCCTACATATTACAAATGTTGGAGTAAAATATTAGAGTGACTCCAACTTTTGACATGCTGGATAAATTACTTAAATGTTGAGGCATCGCCGCGTGATCCTGTCTGTCTGTGATCCATATGTACAGAGCTCAGAGAAAAAAGATACCTGGAAAAACTGATTCCATACGCTGCTCTTCCCAAGACTTAAAGGATGCTCTCCATGGATTATCTCTGATCTTGAGAGGAAACCCTTGCTCTCACCGTCTGGTTCACTGTTCTCAAGGCTCAAATTTTCCAGCTTCCTTGTAATATCTGACTAACTAGCCATGGAAACATTCAGAAATGCCAAAAATTTGAAAATATGTGTAGTGGACATTAGTGCACTTTACAAGCAGAATACAATCTTCACACATGACTAATTAATTTCAAGCACTTTGCATGTTTTTCAACCATTAGCTTCCTGCTATAATAACTATCTACAAAATAAATTAAGCATATTGACTCAAATGCATTTCCTGAGTCATTAAAATAAATGAAGTCTGAGAATCAATTAGATCAAGAGGAACAAAAGAGCATCAAACATTTGATATTGTAAAAGTATCATGAGAAATAAAGAGATCTGAAACAGAATGTCGGTTCAGCTATACAAAATGAGATCCCATTGCCTGCAATAAATCTGATGCCAAAAGGTCTCTCATTTGTACTTTCTCAGTACAGCCAGGGTCCAGTGAGCAAAGGATCAAACTTTCTAACTGAATGTGAGTGCAACCTTACTCAGATAGTCAATTCACCCAGCTCAACATGGTGAAAGAATTGTTCAATCAAATAAAAAAACCGAATTCTAGTAAATCTTCAATTGTTGTAACAAACTCTAAAGCATACCAGATTACTTAACCACGCCCTAATAACGAAAAAAAAAAGAAGCTTGAAGAGCATCTTATGAATTCAAGATTTCTCTAAGAATGCGTTTTTAAAGATTAGTCTGCTTGTGCATTTATAAAACCCAACACATTACGCAACAATATCCAAAAAAGTAAAAGGGACCAATTGGATATACATGATAATGGGTATATTCCTCGCCAACAAAGCCAAATTTATGAATTGAAGTCTGTTTCTTTTCTGTTTTCATTATTACAAGTTTTCAGTGTCTTTCCAAGGAGTTCGGATAGTTCTGACCAGAAAGAAGAAATACAGGCAAAAAATATTCAAAAACTTACAGGATTCATCAATAGCTCCTCTTTGAAATGCATATACTGAGACCTCTTCTTGGCCAACTCTGAAGGCCAAAGTGCGCGATCGGGTGGAAGATACCCCAATAATAGCTGCAAACAATCCACAATAAATATATAATCCAGATATTTTAGAGATCTGAAATTAAAATAAACAACAGAGTGAAAAAAAAAAATATTATTGAGTAGGAGTTAACTTACAAAGATCTTGTTTGACTCTGCTTAAATTATAATTTAAGATGGTTAAATTGGTAAAACCTACTTTCTATCTACACATTTTGTAGGACCCACAACTTACTACTCACTTATTATTCACATATTCTATAGAACCCACAACTTATAAGCACTTAAAAATAATTTCAGCATTGCCAAACATGTTATAAGTCTCACACACGTCCACGGACATATTTTACATTCATAGTGTGCCTACACACGAAGAATAAGCACTTCTTCTCTTCTTTAGTCTACATCGGCAACAGAAATGCGAACTCATACTTGTAACTTTTTTAAAAGAAAAAAGGGTTTTGGATTATATTTTTTGCAATATCGAAATCATTAACCATCTTAGGCCCTAAAAAACTAACAGGTATGCTAAATTCAATCCATACCTTAGTACTTTACCCGGTAATTCTTTTATCTCATGATAAACTAAGCCAAACTTATGCTCAATTCAAGTTAATAGACAGTGATTCAAGAATTTCGGGAGACCAGGAAATTGCATTAAATTCACTGTTGAACATATGTTCTCTTTTCAAACAAAAGACTCTATTTGTGTTTTCACCAAGGGACACAATTCATATACATATCAGTTTCCTTACACTATCCACGCACTTCAATTTAAAGGGCCCTGTACCACTAATAATATCTCTCAAGAAACAAGACTATTTCCATCTGTATTTGTTCCCTGTTCAAAGTTTTCTTTTTCCCCCCATCTCGATCTATTCTGAGTGGATAACTAATTGAACTTTCCAACCTTTTAAGTTCCTCACGAGTGATCCCAGTTAACTTTGTGAAAAATCTTGTATGCTTAGCAATGTAACATAAATCGGAATATTTTATGATTTTAAATCTTCTGTAATCTCGTATACATTATTATATATTTCACTTCATAACCAGTAATGTGAATGCACATGCACCAGTAAACTCCATGAGAGGCTTTTTCCAAAAGGATATGTACTATACTTATTGGATAAACTATTTGAATGGCAGCTGTAAACATTTTTTCGGGTAATCCCCAAGTGTGAACTTTTTCAATTGGAAATGAAACTTCAATTTCTTTTCAGAACTGAGAGTTCCATAAGTAAAAATTATGCCGTCCATATAACATCTGCACAAAGATGAAAATATATAAAACCACAATTCATACCTTCCACACTGTTGAACGAATGCCAGCTCCATCAGGTATACCTTGTGATGCTATCCTCCGTAGTTCTCCCATATTTATAATCTTCCTTGACAACTAAAGTTGACAACAAAACACACATAAACATACAAATCAACTCATAATATGAACCAGTAAGCTCTAAAAAAGGGCAAGTACATCACACAAATCACAAATGCAGACAGATAATAAAGATGAGAAAAGGAAATGATTAAGCTGAAGCACATAGAAACTACCCAATGCACCAGTATTGTACTGTGTGCATTAATGCCTGCACCTTGGCCTGGCTCGACATAAACCTTCCACGTTGTCATATACCTCATTCACTCTTCCTCTTTAGATGTGCATGAATTTTGAGAAATACAGAGAGAACTACTCCTGATAATAAAAGGCATGCTAGTATTGTCGAACTAGGTTAGCCATCAGATGTCTACAGTGCAGGTATAGCATGCTGTTTGTCAATGTACAATTATTCAACAAGGGCAAGCATACGATGTGGAGAGACATACTCCACAGCTTCATATTGTTGAACAGTCTGAAAGGAAGAAATATACGCTGCTTTGAAGGAACAGTGACTCCATTGTATGGAGTCAAATATTGTAGTTGTTTTAGAAATTTATTGTTTGTGTTATATGTCTGAGGATCCTGACAGAAATGACTCTTCTATTGAATTTCTGAATGCATCTGAGTTGAGCAGCATATATCACACCAGTTGTACAGTACTGACTTTCTGAATATAGGTCGCACCCTACTGATGCATTAGCAATGAAATTTATTTAATTATCGAAAAGAAAAGCAGCCGGGACTTCATTTCTCTTTCTTTTTATTGAAAAAGTACCCAATTGGAAAGGGAAATAGAGGTTTAAGTACCAAAAAAGGACAAGAAAAGGTGATAATTTGGGATTTTTTTCTTGATATATTAGCAATTTAGATATTTTGTTTTTACCTTCTTCCTCAATTTATAATATCATGGGTCTGAAATGATCAGCCTTTTTTTTAGGGTTTTATAAAATATGTTCTTGGGTCAAGGCCTTGGGTTCTTTAATTTATTCCTTTTGGACAAAGATAAGTCTTATTCTCAATAAACTTGAGTTCGACTACAAGTATTCTTTTCCACCACTTCGTGTCAATAGCTGTCTCTACTTTAATGTCTAATAAAATAATCTTTTACGTCCTAATCACATTAGGACATGGCGTTGCTCTTGTGAAAGGAATCTTCTTTATGTTTATGAAAAGCATGCCCACAACAATCTTAGTTTCTCTTTCATTGATTTGTCTTTCACTTAGTATCACTTCCACTTGTTGATCATATATTCTAGGTACATCTTAATATCTTTATTTACCGTCAATTTTTCCACGTTCACAAGGCATAGTTGGTCTAATAACCATAGCTAGACAAATACCTTCATATTACATAGAATTCATGTAACATTTCTCCACTTTGTCGACCGACACTGATGGTTTGTGTTATATCCTTTACAATTTAATAATCAACCAAAGAAATTAAACCAGACGTCCTTTGTCACAACATACTCCTCTATAATGACTCCACTATCCTTATTTCTACATCCTTATATTTTTATTATGATTAAATGAACATTCTATACATCATGTTCTAGTGTTAATTAACCTCGAACCTTTATATTTTAATGTATTCAAATATGTAACTTACCATTTATGCTCTCCGAGTATCATTAATTAAAACTGTATCGTCAAAGAATTACATGTACCGAGGATTCTTATATCTTGCAAGTAAAAAGATTAAAACTTGAAGTTGAACCTTGATGCAAGTCTCTCGTATTAGAAAAAATCAAACGCGCTCAGATAAAATTATGTTCATATCATTCTCCCTCTGAAATTTCTCGTCTCAGTACTGAGTATAAACATACATTCTAAAATGAACATGCACAAATACAACACAAACACGTACCTCTTGCAAAAGCTGAGCCTGGGAAGAAATGTCCTCAGCCAAAGAACTAGCAGCCGGCGCTACCACAGCACCCGTGTTTGCACCAACAGAAGGAATGGAGGTGGTAGAAGAATTGTTAGAAATCCCATTTTCCTCCTCGCTATTATAATTATTAAAATTAGTATTCCCATAATTATTTCCATTATGACTGCTCAATGGATCCCTAATTTCCCCTTTCACACTAGTAGCAGTACTACTGTGAACAGAAGAACTTGGTGGCTCAACTGGTCTCGTTACAGACGGTGGTGGCAGCGGCACCGGCGGCTCGACAATCGACTCGACCACAGCAGACTTCACGTCGGCGCTTGCGGGCGGTTCATGTGATTCAACGACGTCGTTACTCGATGGCGGTTGGGGAGAGGACCAGAGGGAGCTATTGAGCCAATCGGGTACCCCTTTTTTAACCATAATTACAACAATTATCTCTCAATTGATTGATCGATCGATCGATCGATCGATTATTTCTTCAGAAGAAAATTTCTGTTTGATTTTTATTTACTGAAAAACGGAAAATTGGAGTTAAAAAGAGTGTGTAGTGTGTGGATTTGAACTTGTTTGATGGGCAAATTGTGTTGTTCATCGTGAATGCAAATAGCCTCGTGGAAGCATCATAGGCTATCTGCGTGTTGAGTGTAGAGAGAGAGAGAGAGAGAGAGAGAGAGAGAAGGGAGTTGGTTTGCCAGGTGGATTTGGTTTCGACAAGAAGATTGGGAGATGCACAAATTGGCTAATAATTTTCACTTAAAGTTTTAACAGTTTTTGTTATTTCGATTTTTATCGATTTTCGAATCGATTCTCAATTTCTTGGTTAAACTGACCGATGCAATATAATTTTCTAAACAATGGTTCTAAAGTATTTTTATGTGAGAGAAAATTAAGTAATATGTTCAACTCTGCCATAAAAAATATTTTATATATAGTTCAAATTTAATGTGAACATAATATTTCACATCATCAATGAGTCAAATTTAAATGATCGGCTCAAGCACCTAGCTAAAGTGAAGTGCTTAGGATCGGATGAAAGATCTCATCTAATACTATAGACAAAAATGTTTGGCCTGGTTACTTGCTCTCTACAATATCGACTTGAAGCAAAACGCGTTCTAAAATTTTTACTAAACAGTTGTTTTGTCTAACATACAAATATAGAGTTATTTTATAAGAAGATAAAGAAACAAGCATTTATCATACGGGGAATAACAAGCAACTTGGATAAAAGTCATAATGTCTAATAGTATATGACACTATAACTCCTTTATGAATTTAAAGTTCACTCGCCTCCAAAAACATAAGAAAATTTTCACTTTCCAGTTTGCAAGTGCAAAGACTCCTGAGTCATACTCCATGTTGGATTCGTCTCCTACGATATATGAAGGGTACTTTTTGGAAAATTGTCTCAAATTTTGGATCCTTAACCCCTACCTATATATGGAACTGATATCCTCCACCTCATAGTGGAGAGGAATTATAAAGACTAATGGACACTTGTCCAGTGGCCATTGGACAAGTTAAATGTCAATCACTTGTTCAATAGTGTTTATAATTCCTGGGGAGGAGATCATTGGCCACCTATATATGGAATTGATTTTCTCTCTATAGTAGAGAGGAGTTATAAAGGTTACTAGATACTTGTCTAGTGACTATTGGACAAGTGATTGACATTTAAGTGTAGGGAGAAAATCATTGGCCACCTATATATATCTAATGCATTTAGACTTTAGAGAGGTTGGAGAAGACATCACAAAACAACACAATATATACAAAAAATTCTCTCTCGTAGGTTTTGAAAAGAAGAAGAAGGATGTGGAGAAAAGCTTGAAAATTCAACTTTAATTTCTTTTTTCATTTTTTAGTCTTCAGTTATGTCGTTGTTAAACTTTATGTGTTTGTGCTCAATGAACATGCTCGTCCATATTTCTAATTAGAACGAATGATCTAGCATAATTTTAATGTTTAATTTCAACTTTCGGATTTTGACTTCATAGTACATTTTCCATGCTTTTGTTTTCGGTTGTTGAATTAAATGTCTATAAACGTTTGATAGTCATTTGAATGATTTGTGAACCATAATGAGGTTGAGCATAGATTTATGAGTTTAGATCAATACAACGAAAACCATATATTTGAATAAGAGATAGAGATATACTCGTATAGTTTGTGTGATCATGTGTGGATTTTCTAATTCTTCATTGCACTTGGTTTTATCGTAATTCAAATAGATATATAGGGCATATATATACAATAACCTCTATAAATTAATAGTATCGGAACAAAACAAAATTATTAATTAAAATATGTTATTATTTTATCGATAAATTAATAATTTATTAATTTGTAGAGTGCATTTATAATTTCATGTTAATATTTTCTATTAATTAACCAAATAATGAACACAAAACAATCAAATGCTAAATTAATTCACATTGACGAACTAAAAAGACATTAATCAATACATAGTTTAAAGTATGTATTTAATTATTTTATAAATAGTATTCATTGATGTAAGAGCGTCATAGTTAATTATATTTATACTTTTTGACAAATTATTAATATACAATATGACTGGGACCACATATTTACACGGGCATTTTAAAAAAAAAGTATTATCTTATTAGTTTATCAAAATTCTTAAACCCTTTGCCTTAGTCAAGACCAGAGAATTTATTTATTTAATAGATGCTATTAATTTATTGAGTATTATTTTATATAAGCTATACTGTAATTAAGCATTACTTACTTTATTCAAGAAAAACTTTCAAACATGATAGGAAAATCGCATGATTGTATACTACTAAAATCTACAAAAATGAAATTCAACCAATATAGTGAAATCGTAAAATCTTAACATCTCAACTTCAATGATTCCAACCACCAATTTGATACTGAACTCAGAATCTATTTTTACTACTTGTCGCAGTATCCATATACTTGCAATTTTGACGAACACGTCTTCAACTTTCAATTTTGTTTGCATTTGAATCTTTAATGACGGATTTTGTCCAATTTAATCATTTAACCAGTCATGTGACACTGTTTGCCCTTTCAATCAGCCACTCCTCAGTCCACTCCGTGAACAAAGGTCTTTATCACTAGTAAAGTCATACAAATACCAAATGCCATACAAGAAAGTCTAATTGAAATTGGAGTTTTACATATTAAGTATTCTCCACAGTGAGAAAAAGTAGACAAGAAGCACATGCAAT
Organism: Forsythia viridissima; assembly: GCA_030279155.1. Taxonomy (NCBI): domain Eukaryota; kingdom Viridiplantae; phylum Streptophyta; class Magnoliopsida; order Lamiales; family Oleaceae; genus Forsythia; species Forsythia viridissima. The sequence goes on along the minus strand of CM059037.1, from coordinate 52,470,099 downwards.
TGCCTCATCTCTTGCTCTTTTCCTTTTGTCTCATCAATGCTTCTTAGAACAGTGTTTAGAACTGGGGTCTCGGGGCGCCCACGATAAGCGAAAACACGCGTAATTAAATAGATTACAGGCATCGATCAATCCTATCTTCATATGTCTGTCTAAGAAAATAACTGGTCATGGACTGATGCCATCTGTTGAAGTCCAGCTTGATGGCAAAATGCCATGAAAGGTTCTGATAATCATGGCCTGCTCATGGGAAGGATCTGCTAAATTGTCGCCACCGAGGGTGGAAGAGTCTCAAGTTTCCATGCAGCCAGCCACTCGAACTGATCTGGGATCCTCATAAGCATCTTTTCGAGGACAGACACTGGTATTTCATGGTGTTTGCTGTATAGAAGTTCAGCCAAATATGCTAAATCTAGATGATTGCACAAGATTAAATACTTGATCAGGTTTCTCCCGCCAAAAACCAATCACAAGTTGAAGAATGTTGAACCGGGTCTTGTTTTCATCAACGCTCCCTCACGTACAGGTCCAATTCATTTTCTCACCAGAAGTTTGACCCGTAACGAATATTGGCGATACTTGAATACCTGTGTCTAATCTCATAACATGTCGAACCAACTTATATAGAAGCAAATTGAGTATTATGGTGGGTGACAAATACTTGCTTGTCCATATAGAAGACCGTTGAGATGGCAGTCCTGATGGTAAACGGGGTTTCAAAAGTTCCATGAAACCATGGATGCTCCTGCAATGCAGATTGACAACAGTACTTACGAAGAATCACACTGTAAAATTACATTTGTTGCATATCATGATTTCAATAAAGGCAAAAATAAAATATTGCAGAGAAGAGCACATACTCGGCTCAACAAGAAATCCTGCTCCTGTGGTTATCTAAATGATAATAGCACAAACAGTTCTTTTTCCCTGGGAACTTGTAAGAAAAGAAATACCGCATATTAACATCACATGATTAAGCCAAAAATGTAGCAGTAAATATCACTGGATTGTTACCCATACAAGAACTGACAATAGCATAAGGCTAACCACTAGAAGGCATCAAATTGCACCAGGACATCTCGTGCATATTTCTTCACTCCAATCAAAGTGACATGGGATTTGAAGGTACAGATCTGTCATGCATGAAGTGACCAAGAAAACCAACTCATTGTCAAAACAAGGGGCATTAGTCAGTTCAATAATTTTCAGGAACACCTATTTTTCTTCTAGAACATTGCAAAAGCTACCCATAAATTTTAACAACATGCAAACTATTGTTGTGATGCCACATCTCAATTATCAGAATATATGACAAGCCATTGTTTACTTTAAACACTTGGCTGCAATGCTAGGCTATGGACATTCCAAAATTAAAACCAAAAGCAAGGCAAGATAAATAATATTTGGCTTCCTAAATGTGTCAACCAATGAAGTGGTTATAGAATTGGTAACAATAAATGCAACCATGGACTAGATCACTGGGAACTTTTCCGAACGAAAAAACAGAACATGGGAATGGATCTTAATAAATAAAGAAGCCGGAACCAAAGAAAGAGGGAGAAAATGATAAAAGTTCTACCGACAGAGAATCTGAATCAATGGTTAGAAGATTAGCAGTCTTGAATCCATGCTCACGCTTGGCATATTCTAGTATTGAGCATCTTGAGTCTGCATACTTGCTTTAAGGATTTTGGATTATTCACTTTCATCTGAAAATGGAAAAGCCTAATATCAATACAGAAAAAGATCAAATTGCCTAATAAAGGGGAAAGAGGCTTGCCCAATAGAATCTTTATCCTCCAACAAAATTATTATTGGACAAGAACATTTTCAGTATTCAGACAGGTGTATTAGGCAAATAAGAACCAATGGTTCCTAAATCATTGCCATCCAACATTAGATTTTCCCGCTCCAATTGCACTTATTCACCTTTTCAAGTCTGGTTTTCAACATAATCTTGGAAAGTGAAGTTCGTTATCAGTTACAGCTCTGAGAATTACATATCATCTCGTTTCAGCTATAAGCTCATTACAGCTCTTGTATATGCATTTGCATTTCCCAGGAGACTAACAAAGGATGCAATCCATTAAAAGAAAGTCTACTTAAAGATGTTCTTCGATGTTAAGTGAACCCTATATCTGTCTTCTCACAGAAGGCAAACTATATCCCGATTCTTGAATCAGACTCCATGTCAAGGGATATGTTCAAAACTCTGTTCGAATTATTAGAAAACAAAGGGAAGGAAGGAAGAAAGAAGCTCTGTTCCTATTAGTCAATCAGTGTTCCAGATACCTTTTTGATTATGTTGTTCATCACAATATTAAATATAGTGAGCATTTTTGGGTCACATGTATAGATAGTGATATTAAGCACGAGCACCTTGCAACCATTTAAGGAGATGTCTATTGCTATTTTATTTTCTTTCTGTTTTCTAAGGGAAACCCTAATAATGACACTGGTGGGACACATTTCAGAAATGGAATACAGAATCACTTGCAGAGAAAGTTGTATAAAAACAGGCACATGTGATGGAATTAAATATCTTATTTGTCCAGTTTTTTTAACCTGGATTTTGATTCCTGTCATTGGCTTGTTTCACAGACACCACTTTAAAGTTACACAATTGCACAACTTTGAAAGAAATAAATATTTCTCACCAAGCTCATTTATAAACAAAAACTGCATTTACTTAGATTGTTACAGTCGAGGTCATCAGGATTATGACATGGGTAAGAATTGGAAGCACTGGGGCAATAATTTAGACCCGCTCCAGCTTTTTATTTTTTGACACATAATAAAAATTGAAAAGTCTGCAGTCACTGGTTAGAATGAACAAGAAAGACACCCCAAACTGGTTAGAGTGAACTACCAAGCCACCACAAATAAATGTCAAGTCAAGAAACGGTCTAATACTTACTATATCACCAATAATCTTGGCATGAGCAAAATCCATTCTTAAAATGATGGAAACGCTTTATATCTCTCACCACAATCTCCCTTTCACATATCTTACTGACATGCTTCATCAAAGAATGACAATCCCCACAGATTCGCAGGTTTTTAACAATCCTAAGAATCGATCCAGGACCTGTGCTAATAAGCCCAAAAGCAAGTGCCAATTTCTCGCTATGACTTCCTAGTGCATCTTCTTTCTCTTCCTCTTCGATGTTATGAAGTACCCACTCAGTTTCCGGCATGTAACCTTGCTGTCTAGCACCTGTTGTTATTTCCTCTAGTCTTAAGTATATCTCTTGCGTACTCTGATGAGAATGATCACCAGCTACAAAATTATGCACTTGGCCATCCATCTCAATGGAGCTCCATCCAGGATCTTTGTCTACACCTCTATCCTTCATGGAAATTCTCACAGTTTCCACATCTTCCCATCTCCCTACCCCAGCGTAAACATTTGACAGAAAGACATAGCCCCCCGGATGGTTAGGCTCGAGCTGCAGGAGCTTCTCCGATGCAAATTTTGCCATTTCAATATTTTTATGAGCTCTACAAGCGCAAAACAGTGAACCCCAAATCACAAAATCAGGATCCATTGGCATGCTTTGAATAAAACTTAGAGCCTCCTTCAGCTGTCCGGCCCTGCCAAATAAATCAACCATAATTGCATAATGCTTCATAGTCGGCTGAACGGAGTTGTCATGCTTCATGCTATCAAACAACTGAAGGCCCTGGTCTACTTGACCAGCATGCGAACATGCAGTTAAAATGGCAAGAAAAGCAACTTCATCTGGTTTCACTCCTACAAGCAACAAAAATCATATTGTGACTTCGCATAACAATCTGAAGTATCATTAAGAAAGCAGCCATGAAAAGAAAATAATCAGTATGCAAAACTATAAGAAATGAACAAACCTGTCAACTTCAACATCTCAAAGTAACGGAGAGCTTTCTCAACATGTCCATGTATTCCCCAACCCCATATCATTACACTCCATGTACGAATACTTTTCTCCTTCATCTCCCCAAAAACTTGGCTTGCAGACTCAATATACCCACATTTGGCATACATATCCACTAGAGCAGTTCCAACAGAAACATTCAACTGAAACCCATTATTTAAAACATAATCGTGTATCTTTTTGCCTGCCTCAAGTGCCCCAATTTTTGCACAAGCAGAAAGTGCAGAAACAATGGTCAATTCATTTGCCCTGATGCCCTCCTCCTTCACCATCTTCATAAACATCTCTAACGCTTTTTCCTGCATCCCATTCTGTGATAACCCGTGAACAAATGTTGTCCAAGAAACCACATTCCTCTCCTCCATTCGGTCAAAAAACTCAACCGCATGTTGCACCTCCCCATTTCTCATCAACCCATTAATCATGCTATTCCAAGACCCAATGTTTCTCTGCGGCATCACCTCAAACAACTCTAAGGCCTTTTTTAACTCCCCATTTTTGCAACATCCATTAACTATCACGTTCCACAAAAGAACGCTCTCAAGCTTATTTCTCTCAGTACTTTCATCGAAAACTTTCAAAGCATGCCCCAACAACTCCACCTTCACATACATATCAACCAAAGAAACCCTCACAAAATCATCATACTCAAGACCCATTCTCAATATCCCACCATAAACTAAATCCCCCGCCCATTTTACATTCAACCCCGCAATAGACTTAAGCACGAAAGGAAATGTAAGCCTATCAGGTCTAACATCTAGCTTCATCATAAGCCTAAAGTGCTCAATAGTGCTAACAAAACAAGAATTCTCACATAACCCTCTAATCAATGCATTAAAAACAAACAAATTCGGGTTCTTGAAATTACGAAAACTCGAAAGCGCATAGTCAATGGACTTACGGGAAGCGGAAGAAATTAACTGGGTAGTGATTTTGGAGTTGGAAGAATGGCTGTGAAGTATGATACGGGAGTGGATTTGTTGGAGTTGAAGGGTGGTTTTGGAGGCATGGATGAGTGATATGAAATGGGTTTCGATTGAATTTTCATTTTGATTTGGATTTGGAACGGAATTGATGAGATTTTGATTTGGTTTCTTGAAGTGGTTACTTATGGAGGGAATGACAATTTTGAATTGAGAGACGCTACGACCATTACTCATTGAATTACAAGCTTTTTGAGTTTTGGCCCCGTTTATGGCCTAATATTTCAATTCGATTGGTACGAGGCTGTTTGAATGCCCAATGATTACCCAAATTTTATTTTTCCCTAAGAATAGTATGTTTGACAACCTTATTCACTTCATTAAAACTAGTATGTACCGCTTACCCGCGATGGAATCCGACCGTAGGGTTACGATTCAAATTCAATCGCATCTCAATATCACCAATCAATCAGGACTGTCAAATAAAAAATAAAAATAATTAATAATTGGACATTTATATTATCAAATAAAATAAAATCGAAATTATCATGTACCACTAATCCAAAAGTAAAATATTAAAAGAGTCATTAATGTTGCAATCATCAACTTGACACCATCAAACCTATTGAAAACAAATATTAAAGTTTCAATATTGAGTTTTTAACGTAATATCACAAAAATAGATATCAATTTTTATTTTTTTTCTTACCAGCTAACTTAAAAATAATCACTTAGTACATTCGATAAAATGAAATAGTTGTCTCTCTCCTACTTCCTTGCATGAAACAAAAAGGTGAAGACCGGTAGTAATAGCACAGCAAAGTCAGATCCACCTACAGCTCTAAGTACCTGACCTCAGTTTTGTTTGTGTGGAATTAAGACTTAAGAATGAATTTAGAGAAGAACACCTCAATAACTGATTTTGTTGTTGACTCCAAATACAGGACGAATGGAAGTGGGTATAACCCCACCCCTAACACCCCCCCCCCCCCCCCCCCCAAAAAAAAAAAAAGGAAGAAGACAATTAAAGGAAGAAAGACCCCATAAAATGTGGGATTGAATAACAGATATTATCCAACAGGAAACCACCCATTATTACCATACAGAAAATAAAAACCTGACATTTTGTCAAGTTTACCTGAATAATTACACAAGTGGTCCTCATTTTTAGATGGTTATAATACCAAAGTTTCAAACATTGTCTGATACAGCCTTCTTGCAGCATAACTAACATGTTTATAGAAAGCAAGGAAGCACAAATTATTTGATCTCCCTATGTACTTGAGGAATAGGGCTAAAGTCCTAGAAGTCCCCATTCCCCATCCCTTTTGGAAAAAACTACAACCCAGAAATGCCAAGCTGTTTTATGATAAAGTACATATTTAAATACTCCATGCATGAGTAAACACCTGCTCTGTAAAATCTGCTCTCTTTCTCAACACTCTTCATCTATCCACCCCTCGAAACCAATGCTGAAAGCCTAAATTGCGTAAAGGCATTTTGTCTCCGTAAGGCAAAGCACAAGCTTCAATGCACTTTGACACACCAGCCTCAACATAAACCAATAATATACTTCATAAAAAATATAAAAAGTGCTTTTACAGTAAACCATAAACCATCTAAAAAATCCGTAATAAAATACTTCTAACAAATTAGAAGTCTTATTTGCAACTAGAAACAAAATGGATTGTCAAAGTGGCTAAATAATAAATTAAAAAATAATCAGCAACGTCATTAATCCACAGTTTAACTGAAATTTTCTTTTATCAAGTCAGTTCCAATCTATTTACTCACAAGAAGGGAGATCCTATTTAAAATAATAAAAAAATACATGCATCATCATTCCTATACCCTGTCATTTAATGTGAACCGTTTAATTAAGAAGCTGGGATGAGCTGTGTACTCCAAACACTACTGGAAGAAAAAAAACATCAAGCTTCCAATCATCACAAAGGATTTGATAACCCTCACATGATTTACAATTGCTTTATATCCTGTTTTTGTCTCAGTTATTGATACTCAGAACTTTACTGGGAAAACGTTGAATATGCAAATATTAAGTTATTGTTCATTCTTAAGGGTTGAATTTCTTTACCTCTTAAACCCGTGTAAAAGGGAACCAGCAATTGTAATGTGCCACAAACCAGGCCTCCCAAAATTATCCTGATGAAGTTCACTTATATTCCTCACTGTTTGCACCCCTGCATTTCAATTCATAAATAAACAACAAATTCAGCTCCTGTTCATCCCAATTACTCAATTACCTTTAAGCACACCACGTGTTCTACCAAATGACAGACAGAAAACGCAGAACAAAAAACGCAGTGCTGGGCATTTGTTAAAAGGACTTGCCTTCGTTTGAACAATAGGAAGCTTCAACGATTGCAGAAAGTAAAAGGGCAATCAAGAAAGTGAAGTACAGTGGGTTGAATCATTGTCCCGAGCAACAGATGAAGGGTCCTGAAAACGGCACCGTTTCTCTTCTGCGCCTTGTATTTCTTTTATTACCTGCTCTTCTTATTCTTCTCCTTTGATTCGAGGTGGTAGCCAATCTCGAATTCAATCTCTTTCAAGACAGCCTCAACAACATCCGCACCTCCACCGCCCGCCTGGAGATCGCCCTCGAAGACCTCTCCCTCCGCCCTCAAGGTAATACTGCTATTATTTTTGTTTACAAAAAAAATATAAAAATCTCCCGTTCATGCCTTCACTTCCAAAAAATTAACAAATCTGTGAGAAAGATTGACCGACGAATTGGAGATTTGAGGAGAGATTAGAGAGGAGAGTCCGTGGAGGAGAGCAGATTTTCCATTGGAGGAGATTTGAGAGGATAGATGGGCGGAAGTTTGGAATTTGTTGTGAGGATGGGTAGACGCATATGGCAAATTTGGGCCACTGGGGGGTGAAAAAAACTCCTTAAAGGTCGGTTTGATTAATCACAAAGTTGTATCACAATGAGTATTGTTAAATTCGAACGAAAGTAGAACTAATCTAATGGTTACATTTCCATATGCATTAATAGAATTATGAAAAATGCTACTTGTACATGCAAAATTTACACACTTGCATATACTCTCACATATGTCAATAATGATTAGGTCACTTTATTTATTTGGCCAAATAAATAATAATTTAAACCAACTAGTATTTGACAAGTGTGAGAGTGTAGAAGAAGGTGTAAGAGAGTGTGTACAACCAGCATGGTCTTAGAATTATATCCTATCAACTTTAGGTCTATGTAAAAAAAATATTATAAAAGATGTAAATTATCAATTTTACTTCCATTCAATTATATATTAATTCATGTAAGTTCATATAAATTAATTTAAGAATTTGATTTAATTGAGAGCTCTATGAAAAAAACAAATTAGAACCTAATTAAAATTCGATATTGTAGTTAAAGTCGTAAACTGAGAATTGTTCGGTTCTCGATTATAAGAATTGAAACAATTTAAATTTTAACTAAAATTGCACTAGTCGAGTGGTTAAATTAAAGATATCTTGATTCAATTAGGAAACAAGTTACTACAAGCAAGTTACCTCTTGCACATCTATCTCCCTTGCCAAAGTTCTTACGTTCAGAGTTAATTGAAATGGAACGTAGAATATATGACCCAAGGGGAGAGAGTTTCTTCAGTTATGTATTCAAGGTAACTTCCATTTAATTTTCTGTCCACCCCCACAAAATGAAAAGGAAAACAATTTTCCTCCCACGGGACATAAAAATCTCAATCATTCACATCCTGCTATCAAGTATCAACCTTCGACCGCAGATCAATGCGAAATCAGCACGTCTGAGATGTAAATACGGTTCAAAAAGTTCTCAGCTGCGAGTATCATTGCAAGACATACTGTGAAGGGTCAGGGACAGGACAGGTCCGGCTCCAAGATGGGCCACACCATAGGTGGCTATGTCTGGAGAGACGTACCATGTCAAGAGAGCAGTTGTGAAAAATGCCGAACTGGCATAATATCTGGGATAAGAAGACAATGAAAACTGAAAACAAATATCATTTGACTACTAAAATGCAAATCATAGAGCATGGTGCCTCAATTCAAGAATACGGATTGAGGAGAGGATAATCTTTGAAATCATTTTTTTCAATAAAAATATATTTTCTCACACACAAGGTAAATTACAAGAAGGAGATCAACTCCAATGGTTCCCATCTTGGGTAATAAAAAAGAGGTCTCGAAAATAAGATTCGAAAAACTGCCATCCTTCAGAATTTGAAAAGGTTTAGATCAGAGAACTCCAAAGAATGGATTATTAATTGCACTGCTTAGCTCGTTCCCAGCAGACTGAAGTACCGCAGTGTCAACTTTTTCCCTTGGCAGAAACAAAAATTCACCACCTTCAATTTTCTCGAATCCACAAAGCTCGAGAAATTCGATGCCTCCTTTCAGATTTCCAACTCTATCCTGTTAACAATAATAAGAGTATGATTCGTTAGAAATGAAAGATAATTCAACAAGAACTGTGTAATCATTTGCCTCATCTGGAAGGGGAAGGAAATGATTCGTTAAGATTTTAGAAAACAATAAGAACAATGTAATCATTTCACCTGAAAGGCGGGATTGCTCAGTTTAATTTTGCGGAACTTCTCCTCATTTGGATTTGTTGCAACGTTTTTTGCATAAGTAAACAGTGTGTTAAAAGCCGTCTTCACTTTGGCATCATTATCCTAATCCATCAAAAGCAAATAAAAGAGCAGCTCGGTCAAAATAAACTTCACCTGTGACATGGTGAAAATCGAATATATCATAACATCAAATCAGTTTAAACACAGTAAACCAGAACATACGGAAACCCAAATGTAAAAAACAACAAGTGAAAAACTCAAACCTTCTTCATTTGGAAAACTATGATTTGATCTATATATAAAATATGATAGTCTCTTTCACCTCAATTTCAAAAGCAAAGAGCATGATCATGTTCCTTCTTCAACCTAGAAGATATTTCTGATAAAAATGCATTTTCTTATCATAGTTTAGGCAAACAACTATTCTTCAAGTCCCCCCCCCCCCCCCCCCCCCCCCCCCCCCCCCCCCCCCTTTTTTTTTTTTGTTTATCCACTTATATTTGCATGGGGTGCGAAATTGGATGGAACAAGAAGAAAAAAGTACATTTTAGTTTCACCCATTGTCCCCCTCACTTGTTTCCAGTTTTGCCTTTTCTAGTGTCTTTTCCTATCCATCTTCCTTTTCTTTTGTCCTAAAAGTCGAACACTTCAACCTAGAAAGTATCAATACACTGAACACCCTCTTGCCCCAATATGATTCTCTAAATGTATCAAATACACCACAGAAAGCGAAAAGATTGGTAAAGTATATGATAATTCCAGATGCATACTGGATACTTCTAAGAGCTGACCATAAGGGAAGCTGCCTTTCTGGAAATTTCCGTTGAATAATGAGTAAAACTAATTAATAAATAATACAACATAATACAAACCAATCGAAAGTTTTTCACCGCTCCAGTAAAAATATTATTTTTTTCAACTTTCGCATTTTTATTCATAAAGAAATATCGTGTAATGAAATGTTTACTTTGCACACACTTGTACTTTTTGCATATAGATATCTAGTCATTTATATTTTATCAGCTACTTTATCCTCGATATCATATTAATACCATGCTTCCTTTACTTTATGTGATCACTAACTAATTTTTCTCATTCAATATAACAAACAAACATAACCATATAGGTAAAGCAATCATTACTTTATGATTCTGTTTAAGGGTTCGTAGGCACTCTCTCATTTGCTCTGCCTTTGTAGCTGGCCTGACAGGTAGTGAGCTCTGCAGTTTTGTATTGAGAGGGATTTATTCAGCCACAATTTGACAGCAATAGACAGATGATAGAGAAGACCATATTTAATAGTATAATCAGACAAGTACATACTTTCTTTTCCTCCACGGGAGGAGGCGGAGCAGATGGTTTTACAGCAGCAGGATCTTCTGGAGGCAACCCAAGCTTCCGTCGTCTTTCAGCCTGTCAAAACACAAATGCATTGTTTCAAATACTGCATGCAATTTACAGATAATTTGGGCAGGGGATTTGGTAATTTTAGATTCCAAGGGTGACCTAATAACATATAATATATTGTTACACAACAGGTTAGTGCATTATTTACAGCCCCATCAGAGGATTGCAGATCAAAAAATACAATTTCTAAATCTGGAACTCTATTAACCTGGTCACCAACAAATCAGCCAAACTTAATCTAATTTCTTGGGCTCCACAGCAGTACATATTTCTAGCACAAGAATGGAGAAGTGGACGCACAGGCTGTCTGCCTCAACTCATAAAAGACAAATAAATACAAAACCCGTCCCTAAGCAGCTGTATTCAAAAGTATTTTTGAAGGGCAGGGTCAGTGATTCATCACCCAGCTAGGGCAATGGAATTGGTTTCTACATCATATTGAAAGAATTTATCAATGATGTGATCAAGGGACAAAGTGAACTGTTACACATGGAATCATGGTTGCTAAAAATTGTCAAACCGAATCCTATCTCTTGGAGAGAGGTGCAGAACGTCTCCCTTTGACTCAGGGGGGGCCTTTTATTCTCTTCTATGTCTATGAAGTCTTTTGATCCTCCGTTTTATTTTTTTAGAGGGAAGAACTAGAATCCATTCAATTCCGTTTTGTCTACCATGCAAAATGCTAAGATGGTCTGAAGAGATAGCGTAGGCAACTCTGATGTGAATCATGGCGAAACTAAGCCCCACCCCTCAACCCCCATAACCAAAGAAAAAGAGAACAAATTAATATTTATACAGACAATAAATCCCATCACTCAGTAATCAGCTTGATATTGTTTATAGACCATTACTTTGAATACCAGTTAATTACTGAATGATTGAAACAAGAAATTGGAGAATTGTGGGGAAAAAATATCAAGACCTTATCTTCCTCCACTTTTTGAAGAATTTTTTGCCTGGCTCTTTTCTCTTCCTCTTTCTCTGCCTTTCGTAAAGCTAGTAAACTGTAAGAGCAAGTGCAAATCCAACTCACTATCAAACTATAACACTAAATAATTGTATAGAAGGACACATCTGAGGGCATACCGTTTTCTTTCATTTTCTTCTTCAATTCGCTTTGCTTCGAGCAGTTCCTTACCCACTCGTACTCTTTCCTGTCACAAAATACGTAGCCACATCACTGACAAATGGGTGATAGATTCGCATGAACAAATGTTTACAACAGAAAACATGGATCTTAATTTTAAAGAATTTAACACAAGCACACTCACAAAGATCTGAAGAAGACAATTTCAGCTCAAATTTCTGTAATTGCACTCCCAGTAATAAAACAATTTCACACAGATACAGTCACAGGCCATATTTATTTTTTTAAAAAAAAGAGTAAAATAATTTGTAAATATAGAAAGCAATTGTGGACATGCCTTTTCTCTTTCTCTTTCCATTCGTTTTTCTTCCTCTTCTTTCTTTTTGCGAGCCCGCTCCCTGGAATTTGTCAGGTAATATATAGCTTAAGGAAAAACAACCAGAAATTGGTATGCTTCATACCAAAACAAACATGAGACATTAGGAGCAATGTGCAAATTTGGAAGCTGAACACATAAATGATCGATAAGTATGTGTATACAAGTTAGAGACTTCTCCAGAAGTATCATCCTGGTACTTCATAACTCATCATTTAAGACTGCCACAGGATACTTAAAATGATAGAATACTTCATAATAAACCAATCAATGGCAATGAGATTGTGAAATTGAAGTGATCAACTCATCTATTTGATAAAATCTCTTCTCTACCAAAAAGATTACCACTATGCTTCAAAATTACATAAAACATATGTACTCCGAGGGTGACTCTCATAAAAGATTTCTATGCTAAAATGAGAATCTCATAATTATTGTCCATTCTAGCTGTAATTTGGGTCTCGTAACTGATTGATATACCTGATACCTACACATACATCTTCCAATATTATCACCAGGTGTCATCATATTAGTGACCCTGAATATTGTACAAAAGGTTTCCGCATCGTTCAAATTTGGATGCCATAAAAAGTGGCAGACATATATTATATACAATAATTTCTATTTTCAGAAAAGTAAACAGCATAGATATTGCATCAGGAACAAATGCAAGAAAAATAATTAAGTTCTACCGCAATTCTTGTTGTTTCCGATGAATTTCTTCTGGAGTAAGGGAAGGCTTTGGAGCCTCAGATTGCTTGGTGACGGGTACCTTAATAGAAAAGGAAAAATTATTATCCAATCAGTCAGAATTATTCACTAAAGTGATTAGAAAACATACTTTCTTCAATATAAACAAGCTGTTCTGGCTCATTCTAGAGTATAATGCAGAAATGAACACAAAGGTAGCTCACTGTAGAGAAAGGAACCCCACAACCAATCCCACAAGGACGAAAAAGCAAAGGATTAAGATTTAGACCCAGTGTGACTTAGGTTCTCAGTAATGCATTCTACAAAAAGAAATGGCATAGCAGGAATGCATGATCCGCTGTCAAACAGCAACGGAACGGAGATCTCAAAAGAAACATTTGAGAAAGCTAATCTGTCATGGCCAAACAAATTATTTCCTATAATCTAGCATAAAAATTTAAAGGTCCATACTCTTGTCGTGTTAGCAACCATCACAATCAACAACTTCCAAACTTGTGCCCGAGACAAAGTAGGCATAAACAAAAAGAATAAAATCAAGCATGTCACCACCCCCATAGCAGATGGATTATCAGTCCTTTCTTTAGAAAAGCCACGTAGGTTAACATTATCAAATAGATGCACACATGCACCAGATAGAGAGAGAAAGTAACAGGTGAAGTGAACATAAGATGCTGACATTAATGTGCACAAAAATTACCAATGGCAATTCATCTATGTCTGGGTCATTCTCATGTTCAACTATCCAATTTGCAGCAGCCTCAATGCTAACATTGCCTGTAAGACAACAAATATTTCAGAGGGACATGCAGAAGCCAACATCTAGGTGCTTAGGAAAACATGTCCCTGAATGTAATAAAATTTATTACCAGATTTAGGATTATTTACACATCTAACAACGATGTCAACAAATAAACTAAAAAATGTTCAAAATTGGAAAAGAAAAATATATTTCATTTTCAGAACACATTAGCACCACAAACAGCAGACCAGTACATCACCTAAAATACAGAAGATTTGATTTATTTAATCTAGTTCAGCAATAATTTTAACATGTAGGGGGAATGGAGACACAAGGGAGTAGGAGCAGGAGTAGAAAGACAGAGTAAAGGTATAGGCACTACGTTCCAAAAATATGGTGCACTGTAGCAATCATAACCCCTGTTTTTATATATCTCCCCCAGTCTAATATTTTTTGAGAAAAATATGATAAGATGAATAGCTACACAACATTTCTAGTATCTGACTTTTATCAGGAACTTGTTGACCGATTTCTCGAGTATATAGCTCAACTTTTGAAACGAAATAAATTCTAATGATGTTAAGCGTATGATTTCAATTACAGAATATTATAAATTACATTAGGGCCGTGATGCCAAGAAGCCAACTTTTAGCATATCACAGTTTAAACTACATTGCTATGTGCCATCATTCTCTTCAGCAAAGCAACATAGATATCCCACAATATGTAGCATATCAACAAGATATGTCAAAATGAAAGCTACAAATACTGTGTTTGATTAGATCTAGACTTCAGCATGACTATATAATGCACTGATTTTAAGTATTTAGTTGCTTTCTCAGCAAAAAGTGTGTGCTACTAGAAGTTATCTATTCCATCTTTCTTAATGAAAGTCTCCCTCCTTTTCCAGGTAGGCAACCGACTTAAGTGGTCCCAATTCATCTATGATTGACTTTTGACCCATCACATTCCCAATGTCTTAGACATGTAGATTCCACTTCTGAAAACAACGGCTACATCCAATGCATGCAAATTATTTTGAACAATCCATATCTTTCCTTGAATATTTCCACTGGAACATAGGGGAGCACTAGGGAGCACCTGACTATTATTTTATTAATTTGATGACTGTCATGGTACATAACTTGCAATAACACACTCTAGAAAACGAACCCTCATCCAAGTAACAGTTTCCTGATCGCACACAATCATACTACTAAACAAGTATGGCAAGCTTGATATTTTGAAACGCCTCCACAGGTGTGTGCTGCGACAATAGATGGCAAGAACAATTTTTCTTCAACCAATGAGGTCTCCGGAACATGATCTAGATAACAAGTATAGAATGACAAATATTTGGATTTTGGAGAAGAGCAAAGCCATAACACGTAGATACTTATCTTAGAGAAAACGCACCTGAGTAATGGAGTGCTCTAGTTGCCCTTTCCTTAGAAAATCCCATTTCCTCAAGTTGCATGAGCAACTGCTGATCAACTTCTGGAACAACCATTTCTAAAACCAGAAGGAAAATCAGGCAACCACGTTACAAACACAGTCAGTAATCTCCAAATGCAGTTAAAAATACATTCAAAAAATACTGATTTGTAAACTTTAATCTGGTAATATCTTGTGCAATTGCAATCTTTTCGTTGATGAATGGATTGACTCAATGTCTAACGAATCAACCTATATAACTTCAGAAGGAAAAGAAAAACTTGACTTCATATTGTAATGGACGAGTCATTTCCCTCTTTCCCAATTGAAATTTTAAGCAGCATCACTTCTAATCACACTGCAGTTCAGATTGCCGAAGTCTTAATTGAGACAACAAGAAAAATCTTCATTTATTTAATCTTGTAGCAAGAGAAGTCCTTAATTATCAACACTCAAACCCATTTGACAATTGTAAGCTCAACTTAAAATATAACAATGAATTAATAGTAGAGGGTAAATTAAACACAATAACCAGCTCCAATCAAAATTTAGCATCAGGTAAACATGCACAAGTATATATGTGTAATCATTACCTTCTTTGTTACTACAACTACCATCACCAGCCTCTTCCATGTCAACGTCATCTTTTGACTTTGGGGCCTCCAAACTTATTGGTTTTGCAGCCTCTGAAGTTTTATCCGCAAACTCAGTGTGTCCTGTCCTCTTAGTATGCAAATCAGTCTCCTTCATTCACAGAAACAAACTAGTTAGAAACCCAAAAAACCACTGTACACTATATGAAAAAACACAATTAGATAAAAGAAAAGAATATTTGAAATAGTTTACTATTATATATAAGAATAAGTTACAATCTTTTCATATACTAATTAGAGATCTTTCTAAATCATATCCTAATGGGATAGAAGAACAACCTGAACAAAGGAAGCAATTTAATCTCATGAAGATTCTATAATAATGATATATCAGGTTTATTTTTTTTTAGGTAGAAAGAAACAGAGGAACAAACTAAAAGACCATTAATTGCCACTAAAAAATTTACGCAAGTTTTATCGTCAACTCATTTTTCTCAAAATTTTCTTGAAGAACTGCCCTACCCTTCTTCAAAAAGAAAAAAAAATGTCTCCATCTTATTTTTTCCTAAAAGTATAATTATAACTGGAGCTGCGACCAAGAAATCTTCTAATCATTTTAAGTTTTTAACACATAAAACTTCACAGATCATCATTAGAAACACTGAAAAGTTGAATTTCATAATATCCAAAGTACTTGTTTGTACAATCCAAATTTGTTCATGCTCACTTGCCTATTCAAATAACATGTTTGGCAATGCTCAAATAATTTTTTAAGTGCTTGTAAGTTGTGGGTCCAGTGCGGAATATGTGGATAATAAGTGGTAAGTCAATTGTGGCCCTACAAAATGTGTGGATAAAAAGTATATTTGACTAGGTTAAATTATAATTTAAGCTTAACCAAACAAGCTGAAAGTTTAATTGAAAATAGTCAATGCATGGAGCACAGATGGGGAAAAGTTCCCATGCAGAAACTTCCACAAATATAATCAATCAGTGATTCAAAAGCAGTCATACAGTCCTTTTCGCATTGTTAGCTCCTTTCGAATTATACAATCAACTTACAGAATATCAGTTATAAGACCTTTCACTTCCAAACACCTTTAACAAATATGCACACATTACTTTCATATACGGATAAATAAGATATTGGATTCAACTAGTTCAAGATGTAATTTTTGATCTAGGAGGCACAAGATTTTACAATTCCTATAGCATGCTTCATATGCTGTGAATTGACCCATTACTGTTTCAGCTTCATATGCTGTGAATTGACCCATTACTGTTTCAGCTTCAAATACCTACATTTTATATGTGCAGATATTATTTAGTATGTATTCAAATCTGTACAATGAAACCCCAAAATCCACAGACTGCATCTTTCTGTTTCATTTTTGAAGTTCCAAGTGGAGTAAAAGAATTGTTTGAAGCCCGCGTAAAAGTTGCAGTAATGATCTTGGAACAATACTCTTATAATCGAGCCACAAACAAGTTCTTGATCCCAACAGAAGTAACCTTTTCTATTTGACATTTAAAATCGGGAACAAAAAAAGAAACTTGAACCCAGAGAGTGATAAATTCCATATCATATCTCAGTAAACTACCTTGTGCAACAAAGTTTTATACTAAAACAAGTAATTAACACATAAAAATAAACACAAAACCATAAATCAGGGAATTAGATCAATTAATGGTTTAGAAACGGTACAGTTTTGGATCGGCAGGGCTTGCCGCATGAGACGCAGACTAGATTGAGCACGGCTTCGGTGGATTCAACAAAATTGGAGTGTTTGGTCAGCTCGGCGTGCTCCTGCGCTTCCTCTACGGACTTTAATAGGGTTCCGCAGTCTCCACATTTCAGGGATAGACCCGCCATTGTAGCGCTTCACTCTCCACGGATTATTACAAAAAGAATTCCAATTTTTTGATCGATTAGTTGATTGTGGGTGGTCTTTTGCGGTGGAATTGAGGTTTTTCGGAGGAGAGATTTGGATTTGCCAATTTTCATTTTAGTTACTAATTTATTTATTTATTTATTTATTTTGGTACCATTTCAAGTTTAGTTAAAATCTCAATTTGGTCACTCGGTTTGCCATTGTGTTCAAAATTGATCATGTGGTTAATGTTTGTCGTGGAATGAACCTAATGAATATTTGACAGAAGTCATGATTCGTACACGATTTTATAAAAATGATATAACATCTATTTGGATCTATGTTTTTGTCCAATAACAACATTTGTTTAGATCTACATTAGAAAAATGTTACATAATTGATATTCGGACCAAATAGTAATACAGTGGCTAAATTGAGATTTTTAGTAAAATTGAGTGATTAAATTAGCACTAAAAATAATTTAGTGACTAAAATCATTTTCTTGGCAAACTTCAGTGACCTATGGCATTTTTTGCCCATTTGGAATTTGGTGGGGTTTGGGGTGGCTTGCGGACGAGGGAAAGGACATGATGGAGAATCTCAAGAGTTGGTGTACTATGGAATTAAGATAATGATTCAAACCCGTTACCCTTTTTTTTTTCTAAACTCATTTTTGACTATATATTTTATATACTCACAATTTTTATTAACTTTTTAATTACATATTTACCAATTTTTCAAAATTTATTAAAAAACTATTTTTAAATTCTACCAAACACTCGCTGGATAATGAGAAAATTACTATTTAGTAGTATTTAATTTATAATTTTAGTTGGTCAAATTGATTGAATATATTTTTTATCCACACCATAAGTCTTACCACTGACAACCATTTTTTATTCATACATTCACCTACAACTTATAATATATACACTTAAAAATAATTTCATCATTACCAAACATGGGCATAAATGTGCATTATCAGTCATCATTTTGAAATATGACAGATTTTGAAAATAATTTGAAAAATAACTATTTTTGGCAAAAATACCTTCAATCAACTATCTAAAATTTTAACATATGCTATTAAAATTTAGTCGATGACTAATTCCACAAAAAAATCCATAAAAAATGAGATATACAATAAGATTCCACTAAACAAAAATTCAATTCATGCCTCGCGCCACCACTAGCCACCACCAACCCAAGTGAGTTAGTTTTTTTATAGATTAATTTGGGTTATAAAAGATCAGAAAATCTAAATGTTGGTGGTAAATTAGTTTGTGCTTGTTTTTATATATAACTCCTGCTCAAATTTTTTTGAATACTGTTGTAGAAAATTTGTTGAAAGAAGCTAGGTTGATGAGTTGATGAGTGGTTGAAGGATAAAGAAATGTTGTTGAAGATGATTGTGGAGACTGCAGTAGATCCGTCCAAACGATCGACAATTCAACTATCTAAAAAAATTCAATTGTCGAAATGAAAAAAGAAAAATAGACAAACGACATTTGTATTGAAATAGAAGGTAGCTTCTCTTGGAAGTGAGAAAAGAAAAAAAAATCATTTTTGACAAAAAAATGTATATATGACTTTTGGCATCTAAAAGTTGCTATTTTTGCAAATGTTATTAACAGATGCTATTTTTCAGCCTTTGTTTTTTGTTACTTTTCTAAACTCCCTTTAAATGTTTCAATAATCACATAAAAATTTATTCTTTCTCCAAATTGAAGCCCATCGAAATTCATTTCTCCAAATTCAATTCTTTATCTCTAACCCATTTTCACTTGTCATAAAACGGTAGCGCTCCCCATAAACCAGCCTAATCAAGAATTACCATTCTATTTAAAAAATCAACACCATCATCGGAAGCACAATCCCTTGGTAATTGATACTCTAAGTCATATACACATAGTCAACTTCTTCGGCCCTTCAAATACTCTCTCTTCAAGTCCCAATTATATGCCTTTTGTGATATTTTGCTCATATAGTATATCATCGTCATCTTCATATTCATTATGGATAGCAAAGGGGCAGGAGGGGGCTGGGGTAGCAAATACCATCTCCGCACCGTTGGAGATTTTTTGGAAGCGGAGCGGGCGCATGTGGAGATTGAAAAGGCATCATTCATTGTCCCGTTTAATTAATTAATAAATTTTTATTTTTATTTTTATTTTTATTTTTATTTTTAAAAATACAATTTAAATTTTAAAATAAAAAGATTCTGGGCAAGGCAGGGCAGGGCAGGGCAGGGCAGAGCAGGTAGGGGCAGAATTTTTTTGACATCCCTAATATTCATTCTTACAATCAATGAAGTATTGATCTTCCTCCAAATCTGACAGTACAAAAAAGTGGCAGTTAATTGTTAAAAGAGATTCAATATGGCCAAAAATACATATTTACAACGTGTAATACATGTTCTGACAAACAGCATGCAACGTGAAATTCATCATTAAAAAAAGACATCATACTTTGCACGAGTTAGATTTCTAATAGAAGAACTTCATACATGTAGATTTTTTGTTGCATAAAACGACAAATAAAAAAAATACCTACAGACTTATAGCCTTACCTCTATATGGTCCTTCCACGTGTGACATTGTTAATTTATAAACGGAGTGGTGGTCATCAATTAAGATTGTTTATGCGGTAGTGCTCTCATTTTATCGCGGGTGATAAGGGGTTGGGGTTATTAATTGAATTTGGGGTAATAGACTTTGAGTGATTTCAATTTGGGTAAAATAGTAAATATTTTTTATGTAAAAATCACATTTTAAAAAAACACTTTGATGATATAGATGGGCAACTTCGATTGGTTGGCACTAGGAGTGGGCGTGGATTGGGCTGGTTTTGGACCCAACTCGAACCCAACACAAAAGAATCGGTTTTACAAAAATTCAACCCAACCCAACCCACACAATGATTTCAACCTGAACCAATCCAACCCGATCAAGCTTCGGGTGGGTTGTGTCGGGTTGGCGGTTTGGGCTTCGGCCCAATTATTATTATTATTATTATTTTTTTGGCAAACTAACAATTCTCATTCTTTTAAATACTACAAATTCAAACAATATGTTGAACTAATTCAGCTCAAAATCGTCATTAAAAAAAATTCATCAACAAAAACTGTTACCACTAGATTTTGATAAGGCCTTCACGTCAGCAAAAGCCCAGTAAAGACCCAAGTTCGGCCACGCTAAGGCCATATAAGCCCAGCGAGGGCCTTACAGGCCCATAAAAGCCTCAGACATCTAGTGAAGGCCTCGTGAATACTTCTAAAGCCCGGCAACATGTCAGTACTCATGAATCGGAGTACAACGAAGCCCATGACAAACCTCAAATATCACAACTGATCCAGGATGCTTCGCCAAGTTTCGAATCCCTCATAATCTGCACGCAATGTAATGTTTCAGAATGATCAGATAAATACTTAAGGAAAGACCGTGTTTGATTAATACACAGATCCTCACAAAGAAACCAAATTCCAACCTCCTAAAGATTAGGCAACATGATTAACTCAAATAAGGTTCGAAATCTAGAAGATTGCCTTGACAACCGATCATCCATATTCCATAAGAAATGAGGATCAACTGTTTCCTAAATAAATTAGAACTCTTGTGCTATAAATGCGACGTCTCTTGTTATTATGAGATACGTACTTTTACACATTATTCACCCCTAAACTCTGCTCAAATCTCTGTCTGCTTGTCTCTCCCACACCCAATTACTTTCGTTCTCCGTATATTATTGTGTGTACCGGCAGTTGACTTGATCTTCGGAGTACCAACGATTGCCGAACCCTTTTTATCTGCTGATCTTGGTGCCTAACAGTCATCCTAGTCATCCTAGTGTACAAGTAACATACATGTTGGTAGAGGATTGACTGGAGATCTGTTGACACATGGACAATACAGATTCCAACGTCAACAAATAGTACAAATTAAAAAAAGTCAAATGAGAACAACACGTTGAACTAATTCAACTCAAAATCGTCATTAAAAAAAATAAATTTAGCAACAAAAACAAAAGAACAACATAAAAAAAATCAGAACTAACTACTGGCTAAAAATCTATCATATTTGAAGGAGAAATCATTTTTTTCGTAATCACATGGCGACTGGGAAGGTACTTCGGATTTGGAGACGATTCGTGACGAGTGGCGACGGGGTAGGTACTTCGGAGACGATTCGTGGTGACTGGCGACTAGGGAGGTGAATCACAGCTACTAGTGGCTATGTTTTCTGTTGGAGATGATAGTGTAGGGCTGGCTGGAGGCGGCTGTGTGTTTCTGTTGGAACTTGGAAACTGGAGTGGATAGTTGGAATCGGCGAGGATAAGAGTGTAGGGACTAGGGCTGGTGTGCAAATTGCAAATGGGCTTTAATTACGCAGCTGCCCATTTTAGTTTAGGGCACCAACGCCTATTCCTCCAATTTTTTTTTTAATTAATTATGTCGGGTCAGGTCTACTGATTCAACCCACAATCCGACCCGACTCGACTTAATTTTTGAATCAAGAACTCGAACCCAACCCAATTAAACTCAAAAACTGACCTAAACCGACCCAAACCGCTCGGGTCAGTCGGGTTGGTCGATTTTTGCCCAGCCATAGTTGGCACAATTAACCTCAAATGTGTGCCATGTGGAAATGCTATCAACCACGTGTACGCTTCTGTCTATTGTCAGTTACTAAATCGTAATGATTGATTAACGGAACGTGACTTTTCAAAGTTTAGCGAGTACACAACAACAATTAAAAGTTCATTGAGTAATCGAATACGCAACTAAAGTTCAGTGATTATTGAAAACATTTAACTATGGAATTAACTTCAAATGTGTGCCACATGGGCATTCCATCAGTCAAATGTGTGTTTTCGTCCATTGATAGCTACTGAATGACGAGAAGTGATTAACGGAGCGTAACTTTATAAAGTTTAGAGAACACGTATAATATTTTAAAGTTCGATGAGTGGACGCGACTAAAAGTTAACGATTATTGAAGCATTTAACTCAAAATTAGGTAAAGCAATTTTTCTGAAAAGAAATTTATTAAGAGAAAACAATTATTGAAAGAAAATGAAAAATATTATTTTTAAATAATTTTACAATAGAGTTTATTTTTATTCTGTTTATTATCTATAAAAGTGAGAGCTTGTGTAAGAGAGTTTTTTTAGTAATTTTTTTATTAAAAGTCGACGAAATGTGTGATTATAAAATTAAAAAATTTGTGGTCAAATTAATGATTGATTTTTTATCACAATTTTTTAACATATTTTAATCTTGACCAAATAAGCATTGAAATTTATTTGGTAAACGAACTCTCTTAGCATTCTTAGAGTCCGTTTGGCACAACTTTTGTGGGTAGAGGCGAGAGGAAGAGATTGATTGAAATTTTGAAAGGTGTGGATATAAAGAATTTGGTATTCATATTTATGAGCTCGAAATTCATACAAATTTGTTTAAATCTTCTAATTAATAAAATCTTTAGAAATCTACTAGTAATTGAGAACATCTAAATTTCTAAAAAATATATTTAAATTTGAGTTGAGGACATCTAAATTTCAATTGAATCTATCAAAATCTGAGTTGAAGATACTAAAATTTACATAGATTTTTAAAATCTATTTAAATCTAAATTGAGGACACCCTCCTAAATCTTAGCTAAAATCTTATTTTCTAAATTTTCACTTTCGTCCCTAAATAATTAGGAGAAGTTTAATTTGATCCTAGAGTTCTCAAACTTTGCACTTAAGTCAAATATAAAGATTCTAGGTATTCCATAAATGAAACTTTACTAAAAGTCGAGCGACCAATAATGTTTTTTTACCCATTTTCAATTACTTATGTCCTAAAATCTAGGTGCTTCCATGAATAATAGGTGGAGATATGAAATGAAGTTTTTTGCATTCTTCTGATACAAGAAACGAGGATTAGGTATGAATGAAAACGTAAGAATGATTTGAATACATGGACTGTGGCTCTAAAAGAAAATTACGAAAAATGTATCATTTTCGACATTGCTATAATTATTTAGGAAAAATAGATCCATGCTCCATAATATTTGAATTAGCGTGATTTTAGCTCTCCAATCTTCAAAAGTGAAGTTATGAGTCACAATCCATTTAAATATGTGAATCAAGATACCAACGGGATGCAACTCTTTTTCAATAGAAATATTGTATTTTCGATCCTCACACAAATGTATGTTGGTCAGCTAAGATCAACGCATGTTCTTTTTTGTTCTCCAACACCTCATGTCTCACTTTCTAAGGGATGTTCTTACCTCAACAACCAAATGAAGCACATTACGGTGTGCTTTGTGGCTAGTGGTTGGTTAGAGGCTTATGGCCTTGAGAGTTTTTTTTTTTTCACCAGTTTTGACCGATTTTGGATAGTACAGTTTATGAAAGGTTAAGAAAATCAGTGCTTGTTAGTTTTTTAAAAATCATCCAAAATCGATGTAGTGTAATTTGAAGATTATCTCACAACCCTCCAAATCAGTGGTTTGGATGTTCTTCAAAATTTATTCCAATTTTACCCCATTTGAAATAATTATTTTCAAAACTACCGTAAACTCAATATTTGTAAAAATAAAAGAACTTATACAAAAGAATAAAATACATGTAATAACATAAATATAATTTTATATTTTCAATAATAGGTGGATATATAAAATTTTTAAAATTTAATTTAATTTTTTTTATATATAGACATATATGTAATTTGATTCTCTAATTTTTTTTAGAACCGCTAGCTAATAAATTCTCAAGTAGAGGTGGTAAAATGGACCAGCCCACAGATAGCCTGGTCTCTGGGCTGGGTTGGTCCAATAAAAAGTTAACAAATAAATATTGGGTCAATTTAGCTCGGGCCAATTGGGCTGAAGCTGGGTATGCTCGATAAATTATTTTTTAGCCCAAGTCTCTACCATATCCCACCCCACACTACACCACACCACACCACACCACACTGTGAAATGTGGCATCAAATGGGGGGAGGGAAAAAAATCATCCCCTCCCCCCGTAGCAAATAGGGGGTAGAAATCTCCCCTCTCCGTCATAACAAATATGGGGTAGGCATGGCCGAAAACAAGAGAGGAGAAATCTTCTTTATTCGCGGCGAAACCAGGGTTTCAATATTAGAAGGAGATTTTCTCCCCCTTGGTCGCCGGGCAAGGGGGGAGAAATATGTTCTAAGCTTTTCCTGAAATTACTCATTGGTATTTTAGGAAGCTAATGTCAAATATGAAAACTTGATTTTAAATCAAAAGAGGAAAATATACTTTTTTCCTTTTATGAGCTCTAAAAGACTTTGCATGTTGGGTAAGATGTATCCATCGGCTTTAGTGTATTTATTTAGCGTAGAATAGTCAATTACCATTTTATCCTCGTTACAAATACCTTCCTCTCTAGTCGGGTTCTCACATGGGGAATGGAGGTGGGTATTTGCTGGAGGAGGAAGATGATCGATTTTGTTTTTTCATATTTTTTAAAATTATAAATAATTATTTTGAAAAAATGAGTTGGGCCGGCCTATTAGCCCTGTGGCCAAAATCTGGCTGGGTTGGCATAGCAAATATTAGCCTATGTAAAATTGGGTAAGGGCTAGTCCAATCTTTTTGTGGCCCGTCCAATTTTGGATTGGGCCAGCCCATCCGCCCCATTTGCTAGCTTTATTCTCAAGCATGTGTTGGATCGTTTCAAAAATTGCAACTAAGGAGGGTGTATTCAATTAAGAGTTGGTAAGACTTTTAAAGACTTTTATGGAGTTTAAAAGTCTAGGTGTATTCAATTTAGACTTTTTAAATTTCATAAAAGTCTTGGGGTATTCAATATAGATTTGTAAAGACTTTTAAAAAGTCTTATAAAATCATGCGATATTCAATTCAGACATTTTAAAATCCTACGAAATTCAGGGGTATTCAAAATGTCGATAACTTTTAATGACTTTATAGATCATTTTATATGTACAAACTTTAAAGCACAATGTATAAATAAATGATATCACAATTTCTCTCCCATTTACCCTAAAATTTTGAAAGACTTTGAGGGAAAAAAAATAATTCATTTTCTTATTTTTTCTAGCATGTAACATTTCTATTTTATTTTTTCCTTCAATAAATTGTAGAGTCAAGATAATATTTTTTCGTCTTCAATATATTCTCCTAACTATTTTTTTTTATCTTCTTTCTTTTTCCTTCTACAAATCTCATAACCATGATTAATTACCAATATTTTTTTATGAAAAAAGAATATTAATATGTATATCTCTATTCGATTTGATTTTTCTTTTCTTTTTAATATTCTCCTAACCAATTTTCATTTTATTCTTTTTCCTTCTATGAACTTTTAGAGACAATATGATTTTTTCTTTAATATTCCCATAACTATTTTTTTTTCTCTTTTTTTTCATTGTTTTTTCATTTTTCATTAAAAACAAGATAAATTTATAATTAAATTCTTATATAATTGTTGATTATAGTTTATTAATGAATTTCATCAGGTTAAAAATTTGTTTTTTATTAATGTATTTTTTTTTTCATTTTCATTCTTGTTTTTTCTATATAATGGTTGTATTTTTTCATCGTAAATTGGTACTTTGGTTATTTATTATGCAATTGTCGTGATTAATAATGATATGTTACCTATAGATTATTAAATATAAAAAAGAATATTATAAACTGGATAAATTTTTTTGTTTAAAAATATTTTTAAAAAGAATTGCATGCTATTATTTTTTGAATTTATCCACAAGCCATTTGAAAGTTTATAGTTTTACTCAAAAGAAAAAATGGAATGTGTTAATAATTTATATCATTAACTTTTGACGTAGTTGCTTGCAACAATTAAATAGAACAATTTTTATGAATTTAATAATATTAATACAATTAAATAAATTATTACTAGACTTTTCTCATGCGACATTTTTTTTAATTGTGGGATATTAAATTTTATATTCAAAATTTTTAATTAAAAAAAAAAGTCTATAGAAGTTCATAAAAGTATGTGAAAGCCTAAGAAAATCTTTCAAAATGAAATCTATACAAATCCATAAAAGTTTGTAGGAGTCTATTAAAATCTATAAAAGTCATTAAAAGATAATGAAATCCATCAAAGTAAGTCATTTAAAAAATGTCAATCAAAATCTTTAAAAATCTAAAAACTACCCAAAGCCGCTCAATCCATAAACGCCTAAAACTTGTACTTTAAAAAACCATTATAACCGGTACTCCAAAATTCTCAACCAGACATTTAAAAAACAATTTTGAAAAATTATCTTCGTATCTGAAGTCCCTAAATCATATTATCTCACAAAATTTACAATAATTTTATATTGCTCACAGATTTTTTTATAGACAATTTCTATTATACGTCAAGAAAAAAAAGTAACTTAAGGGAGCTTAGCACTTGCGAGAATATAAATTTTAGGGTGCGTTTGATTGCAAACATTGAATTTGGGTGGAAAGAAAACGAATTCTAAAAAATTGAATTGCCAAGAAAATAAATGCAGCCTTAGAGCAACTCCAACCCAGCGCCAAAGTGAAGAGAAAACGCCAATATGCAGCAGATCTGATCTCCAACCGGACGCCAAAAACTTGCGCCATTTTGAGAGGATGAACAGTGCTGCGCCATATGGCGCAGCACTGTAGCAATGAAGATGAATTTGGCGTGAAATATTATTCCCATTTTACCCCTGATTGGCTGAAGTGAACATTTACTTTTCCCGTTGTATCCTTTTTTGTTTACAGATTAATTGTTTTGTTTACAGATTAATTATTTTTATTTTATTATGTTAAATGTTATTGACATTGAGATATTTAGTAACAAAGCATTTTCTTATTTTTTTTTGAATGAAATAATTACGGAAATTAAATTTAATTTAAAATTTATATATATAATATAAAATTATAAATACACTATATGATTAACTAATTTTTAAATTAAATTATTGTTCAAAATTACAAATATACATATATGATAATAGACACTGTTCATTTGGTGCAACATTTGAAGTAGTGGGTTGGAGATGACATGTGGATTTGGTGCAAAAGTTGCACCATTTTAGTGCAAAAGTTGCACCAATTTGAAGTAATGAGTTGGAGATGGCCTTAGAAGACAAATTTTACTTAGAAAATAAAACCTCCCACTCCCTTCAAGAAAACGTTTTCCAACTTTTCAAAGAAAATGCGATCATTTTATGTAGAAATGAGAAAATGTTTTACCTGAAAAAAATGACCATCAAACACTATTGTAATTGAAAAATAGGTAGAAAAAAGACTTTTTCCATAAAAAAAGTAATTATCAAATTTATTGATTGAGAATTAAGTAAAAAAGTTTTTTTCATAAAATGCTTGCAATTAAAGTGAAAATTAGGTCCCCTACCTACTTTTTTTTGTAATTTTGAATTTTACTAGATATTTTTATTTTTTATCAATATTACTATCCATCATATCTTTTTACTGTATAGCTGTAAAATAATTAATTTTATTATTTTATACAAAAATCAATTTATTAACCGTTTCAACTAGTTTTTAGGGATTAAATCTTATCAACACTAAAATTGAGTAATTAACGTCAATACCAAATTTGCATTCAAAGCCATTCAATGTTATACATCTCTTTCACAAAACTCACAAATTTTAGTAACACAAAACCCTACCCCAGTAAATGATTTTACCATGTTTTTCGCTACATTTGCCAACAATTCTTTGTTTGAAACCCACGAGGAGGAGCAGCCAGAGAGTCTTCGATCTACATTTTCGTACTCAAATCTTCCAAAGATGAAGGTCGTCGCAGCCTGCTTGTTGGCCGTTTTGGGTGGCAATACCACACCTTCCGTCGATGATTTGAAGGATTTCCTTTGTTCAGTTGGAGCTGAAACTGATGATGAGAGAATTGAGTTACTATTGTCTCAAATCAAGGACAAAGATATCACTGAAGTGATTGCTGCTGGAAGAGAAAAGTTGGCATCAATTCCTGCTGGTGGTGGTGCAGTTGCTGGCGCTGCACCTGCTGCTGCTGAGACGAAGAAAGAAGATAAAGTGGAAGAGAAAGAAAGAGTCCAATGAGGATATGCGCTTCACTCTCGTCGATTAGGATCTTTCAATAGTGGTGCTTTCTGTATGAATCAACTATTTCCAAGTTATCGTAGTTTAGTTCATTTAAAAAGATTTCCATCGCCCTAATTTTGGTATTAAATTTAGTTTGGGGCTTGAATTTTTGTCGAGTTATCAAATGGAGGCAAACATTGAAGATATGATGTTTTTAATGTTGAAATATGTCTTCTTCTTCTTCTTTTTTTTTTTTTAAATCTTTGTTTCAAACCCACAGTAATAATCAAAGCAACATAGTTATCAAATCATATACGTAAATGAATTGCGTCGTCGTTGCACATTTGCTCTGTATTCTACTTTATCTTTTGAATATGTGTTATGATATTCTCGATTGATAATGAAGACATATGAATTACTTGTTTCTCTTCCGTAAGTATTTCATGATCAATTCCAGGTTTGTTGTGTAAAAGGTTGATATAATTTGCAGATTTTTTATGTTACGAATTTTCAATTAATCCTGATGATCAAAAGTGGTTGTCATGACTTCTTGAATCAATTAATTGACTCTAATGTTGGATGCCTACTTTTGTTAAATTACTTTTAATGATAACTTATTTTGAATGATACTAACTATCGATTAATTCGCATGAAACGACAACAATTGTTACACTTTCTTTTGTCAATTAATCGCCTCCTACATTTGATGCTTGTGTTTGTTAACATTCTTTCATTGTTAATAGTAATTTAATGTTACGACATATTGATTAACCCACACGAAATGACAATAATTGTTACTCCTTACTTTGTAGACTATACCCCTTACCTCTTTGAAGTTTGCGTTATTAACCCGCGACAATATTAACAAATATATGTGTTTGATTTATCAATGTTTACTAAAACAAACACCAAATCATTCACTTAGACCATCCAAATAAATTGCATTGTTATTGAAAATATAAATTCGTTCTTAGATCCGTTCAAAATAACAACTGTATCTTCATTTTAGTAAATAGTAACAATACATATTTCATTCTATTTCGCATATGGGTTATTTTATAATTTGAAGACTATGCACTATATTTACCATTTTTTATTAAAAAAATTAAAAATTAAAGCTTACCTCAAAAAAATATTTGATACTACAGGTTCTTGATCTTGGAATAATTCCACTTTCTTGATGATCTCCAATAATAAAAAAATCGACCGCAATTAGTATTACATAATTTCTTCTCCAAATGTTACTCAATGAGTTACCGAATACCATTATTAGATGTCGATTTTGATAATGATTGAATGGTTCTTCAATTTGAATTTTGAATCCTTCAACTTCTTCTTGACAACATAAGAAGGACTCAATTCTAGAGCGTTAATTGTGGGATGTGATAATATCCTACCAGTTTTGGGCCTTAGACAAAATCCAGTATTTCTCAAATGTTTCAAGGAACAATCTAGTATTGTTGTATTTTATTTTTTGGCTAAGTAGATTTGATAATGATACTTAAAAGTAGGTTATATATCTAAATAATCCGCAATTAAATGCAAATTAGTGTTTGCATTAACAAAAAAAATATTATAGACTCCATATACAATCTAGACTCTACCGGGCCAGCCGCCATCACTAAGCCCGCGTGAAACCCAAGCAAAACCTAGTTCTCGATTTCATTCCACACAGAACTATAGTTGACTATTTTGCTTGGAGTCCAAGTCGACGAAGGAGAAATCAGTCATTTAACTTCCTAAACCAAGGACATTATCGTAAAATTCATTCATCAGGTATCTCCACAAACCCTAGCACTTCCGCTCTGCTCTTTCTTATAAGTAGGCTCACACTACCATTCCTTCGGTGCTCTGTTCTCTCTCTTTCTGCAAATAGTTTTTGAGGCTAGGGTTTTATAGATAGTTTCTCTCTTTTCCCCAGGTATATATTCATTTGAATTCATTTCGATTCTTTATTTGTATATTACTGTTGCTTGTGTTATTTTGATTTGAATTTCATCATTTTGTTAATGTTCGATAACTTTCTGTTGAGCTTAGACTTGAATTTATACACAGATCTGAGAAAATGAGTAATATGTGATTTATTTTGTCCGGTTCTTAAATCTTTTTTCTCTGTAAGAATATAGATACGGTGTGCTGGTTTTATTTGTGAAGGTTGATATGATATAAAATTATTTTTTATTTTTTCCAAAAATGATCTCTTTTTATGTTGTTTCTATTTTGAAACAAATAGATATGTTTATTTTTTATTAGAAGTATCTTGTAGTTTATATTTATGCACCTTTGAAATATATTAGATCGAGTCTGTACCTTTTTATATATTTTTTGGAAATTTCATCTTATTGTAGTTAGTTATTTTTAATTCAAGAAATTTATATGGTTACTAGAGTTTTAATTTTACCATATTGTCTGCCTTAATGATGATTTTTAGATTTTATCCATTTTAATGCTCTCCTTGCATTATATCATGTTATCTATTCAAGTATTAAGTTATGTTACTCTTTAAATGAAATATGTAGTTATTTATATAATTATTCTTATCAATTATTAACTTGAATTGGGTTAAGAATCCAAATAATGATTTTTTGTTGCTGCAGCTTAGAAATCAAGATAAAAAATGGGTAAGGAGAAGGTTCACATCAACATTGTGGTCATTGGCCATGTCGACTCAGGGAAGTCAACCACTACTGGACATCTCATCTACAAGCTTGGAGGCATTGACAAGCGTGTGATTGAGAGGTTCGAGAAGGAAGCTGCTGAGATGAACAAGAGGTCTTTCAAGTATGCCTGGGTGCTTGACAAGCTCAAGGCTGAGCGGGAGCGTGGTATCACCATTGATATTGCCCTGTGGAAGTTTGAGACCACTAAGTACTACTGCACTGTTATCGATGCTCCTGGACATCGTGATTTCATTAAGAATATGATTACTGGTACATCCCAGGCTGACTGTGCTGTACTTATCATTGATTCCACCACTGGTGGTTTTGAGGCTGGTATCTCTAAGGATGGCCAGACCCGTGAGCATGCTCTTCTTGCTTTTACACTTGGTGTGAAGCAAATGATCTGCTGCTGTAACAAGGTACACATTTTTTGTTTCTTCTCTTCTCCTGTTGTAGTAATTTTACATTTGTTCTTCTGTGCGCTCTTTGTTTGCATTTTCCTGAACTGCTTATTGTTGTGTGAAAGTGATACCCCTTGATTACCATTCCTCTGTTGATATAATTATTTTATAGGAACTATTGGTAATTCAAAGAGGGGTCATCCTTTCTGATGGATACCTAACTGTATTTATACCGGGATTGTAGTTCAATTGGTTAGAGCCCACCCTAACCTGGGTGGATGCTACGGGTTCAAACCCCGTCGGTCCCGATGTTGTTTTTGTTAGATGTTATACTTTGCAGTTTTGGTAAACCAATTTTCATCCTGTTCCAGCTATTCAAGCGACTTCTTTGTATTTCTTTCAAATTTTGTTGTTTCTTCCCTTCCATTATTGTCTCCTTCACAAAAGATTAAATGATTTATGCTGGTTCTTCATTTTGTTTTTATTTTTGTATCTCCATGAGTTACAATTGTTCCTAGCTATTTAGGTTGGATTGAAATTGAATCAGCAGAAACACACTTAGTCTTTTCTATCACTTGCTTAACGAATTTTTAATATGACTTTTAATAGTCATTAATCTTGTTAATGATTTTGATTAGAGCATGTTCAATGATTAGAATTATGAATGTGCAACATGTCCTTGCCATTGAATTAACTTTATTCCTGCCATTTTGCCAGCAATTGTTTAGACAAGTATGACCATCTTTGGTGCTTCCTTGAAATTACATGTGAATGCTTTCTGGATTATTTGTTTGCTAAACCGTTCTTCATTTTCAGATGGATGCTACTACTCCCAAGTATTCAAAGGCAAGGTATGATGAAATTGTCAAGGAAGTCTCTTCCTACCTGAAGAAGGTTGGGTACAATCCTGACAAGATTCCTTTTGTGCCTATCTCTGGTTTTGAGGGTGACAACATGATTGAGAGATCCACCAACCTTGACTGGTACAAGGGCCCAACCCTCCTTGAGGCCCTCGACATGATCTCTGAGCCCAAGAGGCCCACAGACAAGCCCCTGCGTCTACCACTTCAGGATGTCTACAAGATTGGAGGTATTGGTACCGTACCTGTGGGTAGAGTTGAAACTGGTGTCCTGAAACCTGGTACGGTTGTTACTTTTGGTCCAACTGGGCTGACAACTGAAGTCAAGTCTGTTGAAATGCACCATGAAGCACTGCAAGAAGCTCTCCCCGGTGACAATGTTGGCTTCAATGTCAAGAACGTTGCTGTTAAGGATCTTAAGCGTGGATATGTTGCATCTGATTCGAAGAATGACCCTGCCAAGGGAACTGAAAGCTTCACATCTCAGGTCATTATCATGAATCACCCTGGTCAGATTGGAAATGGTTATGCCCCTGTTCTTGACTGCCACACCTCCCACATTGCTGTCAAATTTTCCGAGATCCTTACCAAGATTGACCGACGGTCTGGTAAAGAACTTGAGAAGGAACCCAAATTCTTGAAGAATGGTGATGCTGGGATGGTTAAGATGATTCCAACCAAGCCCATGGTGGTTGAGACTTTCTCTGAGTACCCCCCTCTTGGACGATTTGCTGTGAGGGACATGCGCCAGACTGTTGCTGTTGGTGTTATCAAGAGTGTTGATAAGAAAGAGGCATCTGGCGCTAAGGTGACCAAGGCTGCTGCCAAGAAGGGTGCCAAGTGAATGGTGCTGCTGCCTGGGATCTACTGCTTTAATTACTACTACAGATATTTTCATTATAAAATTACTAAAGACTTGTTTTATCTTATTCATGTTATTTTGAGTCGTTTATCTTGTGCTGTTGGTTGTTTTCTGTGTCCTAGTCATTTGTCTTTGCTGTCTGGTTGTGGCTCCCAGAATTGGGTGCTAGACAGGCGGTGGCGACACTGGCATGTTAGTTACTCGTCTATTTTGGTAAGTTGACATTGCTTTATATTTATGGTTTTTAATTAAAGAGTTTCTGTGTAATTCCATTGGTCCACCTATGATTGCTTGGTAAATTTCCTATATTTATTTGAACTGATTTGTTTATAGCTAGATTGCTAGGCAAATTTCCTATATTTATTAGAACTGATTTGTTTATAGCTTGTTTGGCTAAGCTTATTATGTATAGAGTCGTGCAGAAAATGGGTCCAAACTGCTTGGAAATGATCTATAATTGTATAGTGTGTTATGGTGAGCATCTGTTAACAATTTATGTCACTTAATATCATGTTATACAGTTTAAATCACGAGGACTTGAAGTTGTGGAAACAGAGTTTAGCAGTCCATCTTAATTAATGTTGTTGCCTATTGGCTAAGGTTAATTTTCACAAGATGCAACCTAAATTTGGACACAAGGTCTCATTTCCCTGATGTTTTCCATTTTGCATATAAAGAGGATGGAGGTATTGCATCTATTTAGAACTTAAAACTAAAGATTTAAATAATATCAACGTATCAGTCTTTCTTTTGCTACGACGACTGTCAAAAAAGCGACAATAGCATACCTCTAAAGATGAAATCTACTTGTATTGTATCTTATTTTCACTTTCTTGGCAGTGTACTATCCTATTTCTTGTTCAATTAATCGTTCTTTTTGGGCTTGATTTCTGCTATTGCTCAACATTTGTTAGTATATTGTTTGCACTCAGCACAGAATTATGACGTAAGTTGACAAAAACCCAGGAAGGAAAGCTCGACACTAAATTTGTGTTTAATTTTTTCTACGAGAGAATCAAACCTTTTGATTTTGTATTCAATTCTTTTGTTTCTCAATGCCGCTTCATAGCCAAAACAAAACCATCCCACTTCCACAATCACCCTCAACAGTCGACCCAAATCACCCTCAACCCTCTAGTGGATTTTGTTTTTGCTTTTTTCTCCTCTGTTTTTTGTTTAATTAAATATAAGGTTACATGTTGTCTCTTCGATTATTAAAGAGATTCCATTATTAAAGAGAGAGAGAGAGAATTTTTAATGACGATCGTACGAGTTTTCTCCGTTATGGAAAGAAAAAAGAACTTAAACGTTCGTGTGTCACACTGTCACTACGTCTTTATTTTCATCTCTTCCAAAATTTATTGTTCAGTCATTTCCCTCAATTGATTATTTTCAAAATCTGCTCACTTCTCAATCCATCTCCATCAATCGATCAAGTCCGTCTACCGATCATCTGTTTAGTCCAGCACTAACTCTTTTGTTGGAAGTAACTCTGATCTCATTGATAACGAGTGGGCCCAAATAATTCGATGGGGGTAGTTGCTCAATTATACCGTCTAAATCTATTATCATAATAGAGCTTACGATCGAATTCCATCGCAAAGAAGCGGTATGCTAGTTTAAGATAAAGCTAAAATTGACCACTGGTGCTACAAAAAGAAAGGATTGGGGGACTGAAACTCATAAAAATAATAGATTGAGGACCTACTAGCTATCGAGCGCACAATAATAGTTTTCCTAAATTTCAATTGAAGGAAATCAATGTAGCCAAAATCAAATTCACCCTAATTTTGCAACCGAACAATCAACTGCACAATGGTGAAGAATTGGTGGTGGGCTCACCACTACGATCATTTCTTGATACAAACTCCAAAAATTGTTGAAATCAATTATTTGGTGGATTGAATCAAATAGAGATAGAATGTGAGGATTATGAGCAGAAGAAACAGGATTCTCTGAAACAAGTAAGAATTTTTATCCTTTTTTCCTTTCCTTTTGCTTCAATATATTATATTGTGTATTTTTTGATTTTACGTTATACGAAGATGATTTACGCCAATTAGTTTGCAATTTCTTTTGGGTTGGGGGTGTTATGGATATTTAACTACTAGGAAGGCTCATATCTTTTCATCTTTTCTGTCTTTTGTTTTGTATGTAGCAATTGTTCTCTTTTCTTCCCCTTGATTTATGATTCCGAAATGGTATATAAATATTTCGTAGGTAAGTTTTAACATTTCAGATTACTGCAAATTTCCCCTTCATTATCTAGTTGTTGGATCTTCCAGCAGATGTAGCAATGAAACGACGTGAGTGACAGAAAAAGATTAATAGAACTGATCCCAAATTCATTGACAATTAGGCTTAGTTTGTCCTTGATGTTGAGTGGTGTTGTGACTCCAAATTAAGTCTCGAAATTAGAGTTAGGAGGAAGTGTCAATTTGTCTTTTTGCACTTGAATATTAAGCTTGCAAACTGATAAATAGAAAAATTAACATCAAACTTAAACTTATTCTCTCATTTTTTTTTCTTTTTCTTTCATCAATAACATAATTTAAATACTAAACATAATGACAAATGTGAAATGTCTATGTTAAACATAATGTATCTGCGTGTAAAACTTTTGCATGCACATTTATCACGTGTAAATTCATTACAAAGCGCATATATAAAAACCTCCAAATGCAAAAGTAATAAAGAATAGTTCTCTATTATGCAATACAAGAATGAATACATCTATATCGAAATACAAAATATGATTGGACCACCACACAATCATCCATTTTATTAGGTTGACACTTTAGATTTTAGATCATGGTTTGCATTTCTTCATTAAGCTCACTATTTTTGGTATATAAATGATAAAGCAAACACATAGCAGATGAAAACTGTGTATATAGTTCCCAAAAAGTAAGTCATGGACAAAAGCGGAGCGAGACATTATTCGTTGTGGGGTAAAAAATGAAGTTACAATTTCTTTTTTCAAGCAACATAATATTAATGAAAATAATTCAATACATCCTTCAAACATTGCTTATGCATTTTCATACTTTGAATCGTCATATAATTACATCGTTATCAATATTGCCAAATACATCATACCTTAATATACACAATTAGACTATCATTCAACCGTTGAATCTCCAATCCAATTGCGTGGTTCAAACTGAGGGCCTTGAGGCGTCTTTGGTGTTGAGGTGGAGAAAAAAGCAGCCGGTTGTTAGCGTCGGGTGCAGATGAGTTGAATAGGAAAAGGCAATTATTTGGTAAAAATGGTAAATCTAGGTATTGAGAGAAGAATGGTATTCAGGGCTTGAGAGAAGTTGGGAGATAGAAAGTGGAAGGACAAAAAAAGCCATGCAAATAGGGAAAAAGTGAAAAATAAATAAATTAACAAACAAAATTTAAAAAATTTCACATGAACCCATGTAAATACGCCCATGGTCACGGATACACTCAAAATATACCATTTTGCGATGAAACGAATATATGATATTTAATGATTGAACCCAATCAATTATAGTTATTGCAAGTCTATATAATGAGAGCAAACTAGCAAATAGACTAAAGTCTATATAAATGTGTATTTATAGTGAGCTAGTGAAGTCTTCATTCTACATTAAATATGTACTGCTTTAACATTAATCCAACAAGTAACCCGCCATTAACAGGTATGATACAAGAGTTTTGCAAATTATATGATTTCTCAAATATTACACTACTTCTTTCAAACTTAACTATGTGTACCATTTGCAATATGTGTGTCGCAGATGTTCATCTATTTCTTTTCCTTTATTCTTGGTATTAGACATGTTTTGACATACCAAATACGTGTTAGAATATTACTTGAGTGTTGAGTTATTAGACAAACATTTTGGAAATACGAGTGCTTTTATTTAGCTAATAGTAACAAGTAAAAGAAGAACAAGTGGGGACTGTGAAAGCTTCATTGTCAATTCTCAGGAATTCAAATTCTCAGAAAATTTAAACTGTAGATTGTAAGACAAGGATTTCAATCTATTAAAGTTTTTTTTGGACAATAGCAATGGAGGTCCTCAACCTAAACAAGTTGGTCTCCAACCTAAGATTTTGACAAGCGTCGTCCTGAACTTTTCAAATTTGTAGCAAGTTGGTCTCTAGTGGACTGTCTCCGTACACTTCACCGATAAAAAAGGTACATGACATGTACATGTTTTACTTTTTGAGGACTAATATAGGTAAACACCTAATTTTATAAAAATAAACACAATAAAAGAAAAAAAAGTAAATCATCGTCTCTGCCAACCTCCTTGTTTATCAATTTGCTTCCGTGCATTAGGACGATTGGGTTACACAAATGAGGACCGAACTAACAACAATTTGGGATATTGATGCTGGAGGTTCCTATAGCTCCTTTTTAATCTCAAATAATGAAGGTAATGGCTTTTAATAAAAAATTGAATGACATATTGACCTAAACAAAACAACTTTAAATAACATCCTACAGTAGATCAAGGGAATTGTCTCCTCACAATCAACAAATTCTAGACAACGGTAACATTCAACCTGCAACCAAGGGGCTGGCAAAGACGGGGCTGGGAAGAAACCAGCTGGTGGGAGTAGGGAAGAAGGTGGGGGTGGGGTACGTGTGAATGGGGGTAGTGGGTGGGAAGGTTATGGAATCATAGTCTATATAAAATTATGATAGAAAGACGGGGTGGGTGGTGAAGTGTGGGTTTGGCAGAGGACAATTTACATTTTTTCTTTTCCTTTTGATTTATTTTCATTAAATTGAAGTGTTTATCTATTTTAATTTTTACCCCTCTGAAGTATGACATGTAGAAGTAACGAGCCTTTTTAATTTTCTAGTGGAAGGATCCATGGAGGCCCAACTTGCGATGGACTTGAAAGGTTGGTGGGGACAAGTCTTGCCAAATATGAGGTTGGGATCAACTTGTCGCAAATTGCATTGGTTGGTGACTGCAGGTTCTATTTTCTCTTTTATTTCGAATAGATGAAATTAAAAAATTTAGTAATTGAAACTCTCCATTCCCACTAAAAAGAGACATTACAGTAAAATAGCAGTGAACGTAACATCTTTTACCTTTAAGTAATTGCTGCTTTCTCTTAGGAAAAATTACTATGACAAAAATAGAAGTTACGGGAAAGTAAATATAATCCTATAGAACAAAAGCAAGTAATTCAATCCATAAGTTTTATAAATGGTAAGTTCATTATGACCGGAATTTTGTTCCACACCTATTGCGCAGATATTTTTACTTGTATCAGGTAATACGTTTTCTTTTTAGACATCATCTCGCCATCGGTTTCATCACAAAAAATCACCCACACAACTATCTTTGTCTCTCGCTATCACAAACACACTTTCCACACATCCAAAAATGGCTATTAGTTCAAAGGCCAAGCGATCCATAGGGACCCCAAATCTCCATCCAAAAATCATGCTTTGTATGAAGTCACAGGTTCATTTCTACATCATATCTTTTGCTTCTATAAATCTCTCTCTCCCCCTTTTTTTTTTCTTTTTGAGATTTATGCACAGATAAATGCTCTTCATTTGATTCAATGTACATCCACGTTCTTTTTTTTTTTTTTTTGTATGAACAAATGCACACACTTGTTTGTCTGTATTTGATGAAGTCCAAGGTCGAAGAAAACTCGGGGATCGGAACAGTTTTATGTTTTTTTAATTTCAATAATTAGGCCTTTTTATTAAATTAGGGAATAAATGATGTTTTATTCAATTAGGGTTGAATTTATATTTTCTTAGGAGTCTAGAATCTAGGGTGCAATTTCAATTATGTATAATTATTACGTTTTCTATTATAGCCACAAAAAATATATTAAGGATGGCAAAAAAAACCCACTCCGTCCCCGCCCAGTTAGTAATCGGGGACGGGGAAGGGGATCGATGGTCCCCGCCCCGAATCTTTTTATTTTATTTTTATGTTTTAAAATTTAAATCGTATTTAAAAAAAATAAAAAATGATATTAAAAACTAATTAATTAATTAAACAGGGTGATAAATGGGGATTTTTCAATATCCGCCACGCCCCCCTTCTCAAAGATCCCTGACGGGGAGGGGATGGTAATGGCCGTCTTTGCCCTGCTCCATTGCCATTTCTACAGTATATTGGTCATTTGGATTTGGTTTTGATAAAATTATATAAAAGTTGTGAGAGTTTTTGTCCAATTTTTCGATCCAAATCGGTCTTCGTTTGAATCGACCATTTGTTGATCAAGAATCAATTATTGGTATTCTTTTCTGAATCAACAAGTCTTGATTTCCTAAATTAGCGAGCATTTTCAAAATCAGCACGTTTCTAGGCGTGTTCTTCGTTTTCATGTACTTCATTCTTTGTGCTGCATCAGTAGCTCACACTTGTTGTGCGAGGGGGCTGTTGGAGAATGAGGAGGAGGTGGCAATAGGGACTGAAGAGAAGGTTTTGCGATAATATAAACTATGATTGATTGCACTCAGGAAAAACCGCATTTGAAATGAAAGATCCATGTCTACTTCAGTTCTACTATAGAGCATTGACGTGCATATCTTGATCAGATAAATTGATTTTCCCGTTTTTGTCCTGGGCAGAAATTTTCTGTGGATGAAATGAGTATTAGATTAAGACAATGGTTGATTTGAGAATAACTTCACCAGCTTCTCTGATGGGGTTTTACTGTGATAAATTATATTGTCATACTGTTATATGCATGTAATTTGGAAGTATAATAGATCAGGAGCATCTAGAGAAAAATGCTTCAAATGGTTATTACGTTCTTCAAGTTTTAAGTTTGAGGCTTAAACTCTGAATTACAGAAAAACAGAGTTAAAGAGCTTTCTCAACTCAAAGGAGTTCAAAGATGTGGCTATTGCGAGTACTTTCTAGAGTTATCTGAGAGGTCTATTGAATGGTTCCAGGATAACATTTTTTCCCTTAAAGTCGACAGGAAATGAATGGCCTGGTTTGGTTAGTAGAGATGAAATAAAAATTGAGCGGTTAATGATTTCATATTTCATGAGTACAGTGTATTTTTTTTGACCGATGTTTACTCGAAGGTTTAATGACATGATTCCTGAAGCGGTATGATGGGAGGACAAGCTTTAGCAAACAGCCTAATAGAAGTTATGGACAGAACCAAGGGATATTGGTGGCAATAGGCTTATCCTAGCAAGAAGTTTCTTGATTTTGCTGGAATTTTAGGGTTTCTAAACTCTGAAGACTCCAAAACCCACTATAACTAGGAAAGCATATATCCTAAGAAAAAGTAAACCTAATTTTATTTGGAAAAGAAATGCAAAATTAAGATTCCAATTAAGTTTTAATCTATAACTGTCTAAAGTTCAAGTCTAATAAGATTAAGAATACCAGTCCAAGAAGGATTTGTAAAAAGTTATATTTTTGTTCCTGCATCATATGATTACACAGAAAATATGAATGCCTTTTGTTTGTCCTACTTATAATGGGAATTGATTTGTTTGTCCCACATATAGTAGGAGTCGGTTTGTCCAACATTGAAAGAAGAATATTTAGCACCCTTTTTTGCATCAATAAATAAGATCCTCCCCTTTGTATTTTGAGCAATGTTCTAAAAAGCCCGCCTAAGCCTAGGCGCCTAGGCTTGAAGCTCGGCCTCCACGCCTAGCCACGCATCGCCCTCGCATTACCCTTATCTCGCTCTCCCTTAAGACTCGCCTAGGCCCAAAAAGTTTGAAGCTCGGCCTCCACGCCTAGCCACGCTTTACGCTTTTTAGAATATTGATTTTCAGTCATCCCAATTTGAATGATAGTTATAGAGAACTATGTTTGTTCTTAGCCTTTTAGGGTGTTTGGGGTTTGGGATTGAGTACTTTCTACTTTTTGGTATTTCTCCCCTTTTGGTTGTCAGTGAAGTTCTTATCTCTGGTCGTGGACATCGGCCAAGTGTCATCCCCTTTTGTGCACCAATAAATAAGACCGCCCTCTTTGTACCTTGATTCCACCCTATTTGAGCGATACTCAGAGAGAACTATCTTTGTTCTTAGTCTTGCTTAGATGCTTTTAGGGTTTAGGATGTTTGAGTAATTTCTACTTTTTTATGTTCTCCCCTTTTGGTTGTCGGTGAAGTTCACGTCTCTGTTCATGGACGTTGGCTATATGTAAAACCACATAAATCCCCCCCCACACCCATAGGTTAGCTGAAATCCTATTTGGGACTTGTGCACACCAAATGATATCAAATCCATCGTTTTCTTGTGATACACAAGATAAAGGGAATATTGAACACATTTATTCAGAAAAGTTCGGGAGTACTTAAAAGATTGAAATGCTGCATTCCATACATTTAAGCAGTTAAAAGCCCGTGGAAAAAATCATGAGTAAGAAAATTAGATACTATGTGTTTAGAATTAAGTGACTGTAAGAATAAAGGACACTATTCTGTCAGAACAAAGGAATAGTGAGACAGTAAAAATGAAATGTTTTATGAGACGACCAAACACATTGATGTTACATATAACTTCATTCGGGATATTGTTATCACATGGTGACACTGTAGTGATAAACGTGCATCACATAATACAAACATTTGTTCACCAACCCTTTCCTTTACACAAGTTTTAGCATTGCTTGAAATTGATTGGAGATTGCAGTTTGTTAGTTGAATGTTTTGAAAGAACACTTGAAGAAATTTCGTAAATTGAAGGTCTTGGAACAATTGAAAGCCAAATTGGAGATTTTTTGTTTTTAGGCTTCGAGGACAGAATTCCATGTAAAAGAAGAATTGAACTTGAAGAAATTTCGTATTTGAAGGTCTTGGAACAATTGAAAGCCAAATTGGAGATTTGTTGTTTTTTGGCTTTGAAGACAGAATTCCATGTAATAGAAGAATTTACTCCTTTTTTTGTCCCACGTATAGTACGATTTGGTTTGTCTGTCTCACATTAAAAGTAAAATAGTTAGCCACCGTTTTTGTGCTCCTATATTTGGCCTGCCTCTTTGGACTTCGACTTATCTCTTTCAGAGCGATAATGAGAGAGAGCTACCTTAGGTGAAACTTTGAGTTCCCTTAGTACAAATTTTTGGGGCTTTCGAGGCTCGGGATTGAGTACTTAGTAATCTTTTGAATTCTCTACTTTTGGTTATTGGTGAAGTTCTCTCTCTGTTGTGGACGTATGCCAAGTGTTAAATCAACCAATTTCTGCCTGTTCTTTCTCCGTTTTATATTTTGCCTCAAACTCAATTTTGTGACATGTGCACAACACCCGATCGCTCATGCTATTCTAGGATTTTAGTTCAACTTGTATTCTTGTAAGACTGCAAATCTCACCATGATTAGAAAATATGGATGGTATATTAATGGAGGTTTAAGAGTTCAAGTGGAATCACTTGGATCCACCTGTCTGTAGCTTAATTTTAAGTGCACTTCTGTGGGTTCTGAGTTCATCATATAAATCGGCTTGCTGCCTGGGGTGTGACAACGGGTATCCTGCGTAAGGTTTGCGTTGCAACGAGTATGTCATGTATTTAATGGCAGATGGCTGTGAGATCCCAAATTCGGGTGTCCCATACCAGTTTCTTATATCATGAAGACCGTGCACCCTGTAAGAATAGGCTTCCTCCTACAGGTTGTGCAGTCAAAGTATAGTCCTTTATTACTAAAAATTATCATTGTCGCACATAGATGCAGCAGAAAATCTGGGATTTAGTTGAAGATTTAATTAACTATGGTATTAGCATCTATACTAAACTGCGTTTAGAAAAATAAATTTAAGTATTTTTCTTTGGAATCTCTTTTGGTATAATATTGGTAAATATGTAGCTTACTAAATCATAAGCATGTATGCTGAATTGGTTTTCGCACATGGTCCCTAGACCCTAGTCACACACTCCTTTACATCATTTTGCATTTGGTGTGGTAGGATGGAGATGAAGTCCACTATCGAGTTAGACGCGACCGTAAAATACAAAGTCTATTGATGGCATATTGCAAAGAAAAGAATTTTGAATACAAAGCTATGGTGTTCGTGTACGATGGAAGAAAACTTCCTGTTAAGAGAACCCCAGACGAGGTAAATTCCTTTCATGATCATCTTCGTTTTCTATTATCTTCTAGCCGTTTACAACTCCTCTAGATGTTTCTTTAACAACAGATTATATTTTGAGAATATTTGTCTCCATAACTCGTGAGAAAATTTGTCTACTAGCTAACATTATGAAATTCATTGTCGATAAACCTGGCCTTGCTAGAAATTTTTCTGTGTAGGCCAAATAAAGTACTATATTCCGTTGCTGGCATTAGAAATACTGTAATTACATGTATTCTTTGAAAAATCGTTAAATTTGTGATTATGGAATGTCATATCTAATCCTGTTTGACCGATTTGATCACAAAGATTGGCATGGAAGATGAAGATTGCATTGATGTCTTTATGCATCAGTCTGGAGGTGGCTACTTGGCATCGACATTCGAGTAGATTTGAGAGGGCAGGAAAGCGAGTTGCCTTTGGAAATACTTTCTTCGTGATCGAGTGATTACTATGAATTGTTCGAATAAACACATCTTTTGTATTTTAGAAGAGACTGTGCAATATATTCTTACTAGATTGGTGGATCGGGTTTTTGATATATCATATTTCGTATATTAGATTGGATTTTTTATTTACTTAAAAATTCCTTCATTTTTTGTTTCACTGCACCATCAC
This sequence comes from Forsythia viridissima, assembly GCA_030279155.1. Lineage (NCBI taxonomy): Eukaryota > Viridiplantae > Streptophyta > Magnoliopsida > Lamiales > Oleaceae > Forsythia > Forsythia viridissima. The sequence goes on along the minus strand of CM059037.1, from coordinate 52,425,955 downwards.
TCGAATTACCTTGATATGCGTCATTTGTATTAAGCTTGTTAAATCATTCATATTTTTCCACTCTAATTTTTATGGCTAGAGATTTAACAATAATAATAAAAAAAAAAAATCGTTTTCTACAATTCAAGAGCCAACTTTTTGTGAGATTTCTCAACAATATGATGGTATTCAAGTCATTCCATTTTTGAGCGAATTTTTAGCCATTTTGTAAGTTATACAAACCCTAAAATTGAATGACATATTGACCTAAACAAATACATTAACTAATATCTTTTAAGTAGTTCAAGGGCATTGCGAACTAAAACTAAAAAACGAAAAATTACAGACGAAGGTAACAATGTTGAACTTGCAATGAGGGGGACTGGCGAAGACAAGCATGGAGAAGAAAGCTAGCGACGGGAGTAGGGAAGGAGATGGGGTGTGGGGTGTGGGGTGTGGGGTGTGGAATCATAGTCTATATGATAGAAGGAGAAAAGATTATTTTGAAAATAACATGTTTGATGTTGACTGTCATGTCACCTAGAGATGTCAAGACGGACGGGCCGACCGAACTCGCATAGGCCCACCCGCCTCGACCAGGAACCGCGGGCCGGCCGTGAATCGGGCGGGTCGTTTACGGGCCGAGGAGGCCAAATCGCAGGCCGTTCACGGGCTAAGGAGACCGAACTGCGGGCCGACCCGTGAATCGGGTAGACTGTTCACGGCCCGAGCGGTTTGGCCTTTAACCACTGGCTTGTTTTGATTTTATTTTATTTTTTTAAAAGAAAAGACAAAATTCAAACTTTCATATGTGAAATGATATTTAAAAATAAAAAATAAAAAAACAAATGGTAGAGAACCGTTTAAAGTGAAAAATGTGACATATGCATGCTGTTTGTCTTTAAATATATATGAAAAAAATATAAATTGAATTAAAAAATTAACAAATGTGAATTTATCTTTGTTATTTATTTTTTATTTAGTAATTTAACATATTTTTTGCTATATATGTAAACATTTTTTTTTAATTACAATAAGTAACTATTTTTTTAGTAATTTCAAAAAAATTAATTTTTTTTTTCATATGAGCCGAACCGGGCCAAACCACGGCCTACATGGGCTCGACCTGGATGGGCCGACGGGTAGACGGGACTAGTGTTCAATTTTTGTGGGCTGGATTGACCCGGCCCGCAACCCGCGATGGTGCAGACTTTTTCTAATGCGGGTCGTCACTGAGCTTCAACAGAAGCGGGCCGGGTGACCCAGATTGACACCGTCACCTGAGCTACAAAAGCAGCACAAGACCACGTTTGCCCACACCATGATTGTACACCTCAAGGAGTTGTTTGCTATGAGCAATATGAGATATCAAAAGAATTGTTTTGTTGCAAAATGGCAGAAAGATATTGAGTTGGTGTTCATGTTCTAAAGATGATTGGCCTTGTTAAAAAATTAGGTCAATTGGATGTTGTCATGAATCACGAACCTTAGTATTGACTTAGTTTTGCAATCGTTGCCTGATAGATACTGAATTTGCTCAAAACTGTCGAACTATCATGAAGGAGATGGTCAACTTCTACTGGTTAATGCTTCTAAGAGTACCAAGAAAATGAAGTCTAAAAAGGGCCTAGGGAAGGAGATTAAGAAGGCCAAATGAACCAACTACCAAGAATACTGAGCAAGAAAGATGATCCAAAGAGCAACGGCAAATGTCATCATTGTGGTAAGACTAGTCACTGGAAAAGAAACTGAAAGACTTATGAGAAGGAGATGAAGCTTGCTGAAGCTTCTGCTTCAGGTCGGGGGTATTGGATGTAGATCTCATATTTGTACAAATATGCATGGTTAAAGCATATTAAGACATTGCTAAAAAGGAAAATGGACTTGCTCGTTGAAAATGGAACAATAGTTGCTGTATTAATTGTTGGGACTTATTATTTACCTTTTTTCTTCTGGTTTAATTTTAGAATTAAAATTTTTTTTTTTTTTTTAAATGTTCATGTTCTTACAAAGAAGTAATTATTTCTCTTTCATATTTGGACATGAAAGGTTTTGATATTAATATTAGAAATGGATGTTAATCTTTTTTTCCTTAATGACATATTTTATGATTTTGGAACTTTTTGCAATAGAATATCGGAATTGATCTCTTGCCCCTTGGAGGCAAGAAATCCTTGCCCACATGCTGACTTGTTAGTATGTGGACAGTTGATGTAAAAAGCTGCTTTTTACATCAACTGCCCACATGCTGACAAGTCAGCATGAGCAAGGATTCCTGCCCACAGGTGGGCAGGAGATCAAGACTCAATAGAATATATATTCTAAACATGAAAGTTCTATCTTGAACATAGAAAACAGAAGACAAAAAATTTATATATTAAATCACCCTTGTCTCTAGTATTGTAGACTGTCATATAAATGAGAAACGAATATCTAAATTACAAAAAGATGAATTCTTGACTCATTTAATTATGAATCATATAAAGTGTGTGAATCATATCTATAGTGCAAGATGACCAAGTAGCCTTTTACTGGAAGGAGATAGAGCTAGTGATTTATTGAGGTTGAGCGCATGGAGGATCAACACAAATTATGAAAAATCGAATTTCAAGTGCAATGATGCAGAGGTATTGACAAAAATAAACAAGAATGAAGGTCAACAGAGAAGGGTCGATACCAAGGACATGCCACTTTTATCTTTATCTATTTAGATAGAATCGTGGCAGCTCTTCTGCTGCAAATACAATGCTATGATTTTTCAATTCAGAGTAAAATAAAAAAATTCCTCCTACTTCTCTCAAATAATTTTCTCCATCTGTCGCTATATATCAAAATTTACTACGAACATTTTGTTTGTGAATATGTAGCTCAAGGATGCATTGTGAAAGAAGGCTCCATTTGCCACATGAAACTGTACTAACCTAGTCTTCACATTAGCTTTTGTATCTATGCTCTTCAAGCCTACATTGTTTGATATATAAATGAGAAAATGAGCACGAAAGAAACAGAAGACAAGATTGTTTCAATTGACAAAACCCGGAAAGCATTAGATCTTGGCAGTGAGTCTACAGTTCCCGTTCCTGGTGTTAATCCTCCACTGCCAGACAGAGGTGTAGTGGTTCCTGGTGGTGGAAGTGGTAAAGATGGCGTTGTGCCAGGGATAGTTGTACCTAAAGGTGTCGCCTGTCCACCTGTCCCTCCTGCTGTGCTGAAAAATTGCGCAATCCAAGTCATTAGACAATAGGCATAGTGCAGTTGAATTTTAAGGAAAACAAGAAGAAAAAGAAGTATAGATATCAAATTGCATATTTTCCGAAATGGTAATCATGAGCAACATTCATTCCATCACTGCATAACCCTGTTTGAAGACTGTTTTTCATTCTTAACTATTGAAATAAATATGCAGTCTTAAAGTTCTACGTTTCTCTATTACCTATTACAGTAAGATACAACCGGAGCTGCCTTACAGCTAAGTTTTGACAGACAAAACTAATTTGGCTTGCTTGGTCATGTGGATTACACAATATTGAATAGTATCACAAAAAAAGAATGTAGAATCTTGTCCATTGTATTTTTATGTTGTGTCCATTACTACATACCATACACTTGCATAAGATCGTGCACCTAGATCATAAGATATTCAGAGGATGCGAGTCGTCATCCGTACCTAAAATTCTTAAAATTTCGTAATGAAGAATATTCCAGTAAGTGGGCAGAGAGCAGGAGATCAAACATGTACAAAAGCAGGCTACAAAGGTTCTTGTATTCTTAAACGTTCTTTTAGGACATCACTCGTATATTGTAAAAAAATGGCTATTCAAATTGTGTATATTCACAACTACTCGAGATACAACTAGGTAGTGGAAGCAGAACATATAGCAGCATAAATGGAAGTCACGATAACAAACAGTAACCACTTTCGTTGAGTGATAACCAATTCCGTCATCAATATGAAAACAATGAATTTAGTTACAGGAACAGCATTTGAAAACAGAACAAACCTGATCAAAATATGTTATATACATGACATATTTTTGATCATACGTTTTGGTCAAAAAACTTCGTTCGTAAGATGTAATGATCCCTTATAATTCATTAGTATCAAAGTTCAACTCTCACATTTGAAGACAACATAACGCTTTAGAGGCAAGCATAACTGCATAAGTACTAAAATGTGAATTGTAAGATATTACTTTTCAAGTTTTCCTTATTTTACTAACAACTATCGTAAAACAAATTACATAATATTGAGCACATCAGATTTTACACGTTTTTCATTAGACATCGTTTCTCAAACCGGATATGCACGTCCTCCAGAAAAGGTAACATTTTATTCGTAGTCGATGCTCTAGTTCATTGTTTACACTACACAGTGGTTCATAAAGGCCATATTAAACACACTAACCAAATAACATCTTAGAATGCCAAACTCCAATTTTTCAAAACAAAGGTGAGAAAGAATGGAGGAAGATCCCTAGAGACAAGTTTAGCATCTTCATCCTACATAGAAATATGAATTTCCTTCATTCCTTTGGGGACATCTAAAAAAGTTATGGATTACCAAACCGAGAATAGGTCATACTGTACATCAAAATTGTTTCCCATTGTTATTTGTAAGAAGAGAATCATAATTAATAGCAGTACTTGTGAGACGCGATCATATGACCATACTAATTCCAGTCCTTGCCTAACTTAACTATGAAATTAGTGAGTAAATTTAAATTAACTACAATACTTCAGTAGCAATTTATGTCCCATATATAGAGAGCTATAAGAAATTCATCAAACCAACTTCTAATGAGTTCCACTGATTTCATCTAGATTTCCAAAAAGTCTCATGGTCTTGCTTCAGGCATAAGCAAAGCCTTGTCCTGCACTGTTCATGTCCTATTGCGAAACAAGTACTTGGACATCAAGATTTTTTTTTTTCCTTTCTTAAATATCGTAATTTGTCCTCAATTCAACATCTTACTGATTATTTCTTTCAATTCCCCCCAAATGATAATCCAAGCTCAGGTTTTTTTAACATATATATTATTGATATCTTTTCTCCATAGAGCAATCCTAACACTTAGTACATGGTAGTTGTCTATTTCCATAACTTCATTACTTTGAAGGTCATGACGAGTCACTTCCCCGCTACTCAGATAAATCCTAAATTGATCGAGGTCTCAAAATCCTAAATTGATCGATGGAAGCTCTCATACCTGAGATCTAACTTTAGATTTCAATACTTGGGAATAGGCAGTTTGAGGAGATCAATCATGGCACCTCTCTTACTAGAGAATTCATACATCCTTTATTAGTATACTAAAGAAAATTGCAAAGAATAGGTTTACACTTGGCCTTTAACGGGAAAATAACAGAGCACTTGGAATGCTTCTTCACAAACCAAGAACTATGAGAACTTCCTTTTTATTTAAAGGTGATGGAGGAACCTTACATTCTAGTCCTCTTTTTCATTCATCTTTTAAGAGGTCAAGATAAAGCAGTAACCCATACAATGAGTGCATACTTCGTAATTAGAACTTCCAACTCCTTATAAAGATAGCAATTTTCTCTATCCTCTCTGGAGAGAAGGATGTGAAATTCTTTTCCGTAGAGCGTGAAATTCTTTTCCCTTTCCACAAGGACGTTATTGGATCTAGTTTTGAGAAGAATGTTTGGGACAAAAAACTTATTTCTTGGTCTTTGAACCCCTTGGTCGCCACTAAGGCCTCCCAATCAATGCAATTGTATGTCTTTTTATCATGTATTCACTCCAATTGGAAGCAAGTTCAAAATAGGATCTTAGAGTATTTAGGGTTGAGGTAGGATGATATTTTATCATCTCCTATTTTCCACCCGTTGCTATTTCATGTCTCTCCAAGTTAAGGAACACGAAAAACTACAGAGAGAAAAAGTACGATATTTGCATTTGGGAAGGATGAAAAGCTGTCGAGAAAGAATATATATACTCCCCAAATAGCTCTAAATATATTTGACATTCATATTTCCATTAGATCACCCCAATATTCCTATAAAATGTAGAATTTATCAGGCGGTAGTTTTTTCTGCTGGAAAAGTGTAACGCAAACTTGTATTTTCTTTTTCAGTTATAGCGAAAAACTTAGCAGCAAGTGGAATTAGCTCTCACACTAAGGGTGAATCCTATAAATTTGTGTACTTTGCTCATTTCCAATTGCTTTCCTGTTTATTATTGACGTTGTAGGATTTAAGATCAAGCCATAATAACAGGTGTGATAATTTACTTCATATGCAAGGTCTTTGCACAATCACAAAGGAAATAGTACATGCACTTTACTATGCCTAATGCACGAGGCATGCGGCATGCCCCACTTGGCTTAACGGATATAGCTCACTAGTTAGAGCTCTACTCTGGCAACGAGGTTGTTAAAAGGCACCAACGTTAAACTCTGTGTCACTCCAATCCTAAGAGTGCAATTGCAATGTTTTAAAAGGGTCCATAAACAAACAATCCAGATTTAAAAGGATTTCTTGCTTTGGCTAAAGAATCCATTTCAAATCTCCTTGAACAAAGAGAAAATATGGATATATATTGTTTTCCTTCAAGATGAAATTGTCTACATGTGCTTCACGTCAATGACGAGTATTCTCACAAAGTTCATCCATTAAACCTGAATGATTTGGGAAGATATGTAATGATCTATCTAATCACAAGAAGAAATTGCCACAATCATGTGCTTATTGCATTAGCAACAAGAAGTGACATCCATGGAAGCTTGGCCATGAAAGGCATCCACCTATGATTTTATATCACAAGTTTTCGACTACCAAATTTCTAGAAACGAGAGGATAAAAAAGGTGATAATCAAACCGTCCCCACCTCAAATAAAGGCCTTTAAGAAAATCCCTAATAATTGCATAGTTGCCATCACATGTACTATTCAAGTCTTGCTTTAGAGATACTCATCACTAAGCTAGTATTTAGGATTACATGCTCTTGCTAGCACTTCAGTTGTGATCTTCTTCGGCTGATCTCTCTTGTTCCTTGAAAATCCAGCACGCCAGTCCTTGTGAAAGTATTCACTCACTAGTAGATGATTTTAATTGCATTCTTTTTTTCTAGTTTAACGAATAAATCATTTCTTTTAGTTTCTGCATAAGGTAACTCAGTCAAAACACAATCTAAACTCTAAAGTTATTCCTCCATATCCATTTCAACCTACACTGGTGATGATCGCTACTAACAATAGATAACATTATTCTTCTAGTTAATGTAATCCTCTTTTAGCTTCAACTCACCACTCCAATCCCAAAACCTCCCGGATTCAACCGTTAGTTCTAATATTTTTATTTTGAACGGAAAATGAAAATTTCCCTAAATATATAGATTTCTAATACTTTCAAAAGGTCGAACAAATTCAATCCTCTTATTACTTGACTCTAATGGCCCGCGCATGACTTTGTGATGTATTTAGGGCATGTTCGGTGTAGTTTTTTTTGGGGGAAAAATGAGTTTTTTTGGTATTTTTTTGACTTTTCAAACTTTTTTGTAGTGTAAAAAGGTTGAAAAGTCAAAAATTGTAGGCAAAAAAATGGCTACCGAACATGCCCTTAATTTGATGTTCAGAGAGTATGTGAACCTATATTTATTGAGCCACACATCACTAAAGTTAAGGCTTGGATCATGGATGTTTAAGCACTTTTGACATCTCGGCCTTACAAATTAATCGATTTTAAAGATGAGTTCTATCGACAGTAGTGGTCCTCTTAATCTACATAGTAATTGTCAAGTGGTTCTAAACAGAAGAAGACAAACTATGAACAAATGCATAATGATTCCTATGCCCCAGAAGTCCCACCATGCACAAAGACACCTGGAACTGCATCCACTGACTACTATCACCAAAATCTCTCTATCTCACAGACACACAGTAACACAGACACATAGAAGATGGTGCTACTAGAGTTCTTTGTACTTTAGCGACTCAAGCTCAATGCAAGTAGCGAGTCCGAAACTGACTAGAGACAGAGAAACACTACACTCGAGAAATAGTGATGAGGAATAAGGCGCATACTTTCCGTCTCCGGATGGGGTAAGCTTTTTATGGTTCTTATCTTTTTTTTTTTTTTTAATAAAATTTTGCCACCTTGGCTGGTTTTTTTCCCTCAATGCAAGTAGAACTTAGAAAATCAATACAATTTGGGTATGTACTAAATCCAGTGCATGAATAGAAATAATATGTATACATATAACATATATAGATATAGATACATATGTAGATATATATTCAATATACTCCCACACATCAAAGCTATCAACAAGAAGAATATTCTTATTAAAGATTTTGGTGGGGTTTATTTTGACATCAACATTCTTACAACTAAGCAAATAAGCAGCTTTCAGAAAAGTAATTAAAGCTTAAGAAAAGAAAATATTAATATGATAAAAACTTACCTTGGAGATGATGGATAAACACAAGATCCATAGCCTGAACAAAAAAAAAAATTCAGATAAAAAAAACACAGAATAAATTTTTAATGCAAAAATCAGGAAAAAAAATGAAGAGGGTGGAGGGTACAAACTTGGGTCAGTTTTGGCTATGGTGGCAGTGCCAGCAAATGAACAGGATCCAGGGGCATTGCCCTTGCGCTGATAATAACTGTTGAAGGCATAAGAGGCATGGGCTTGAAGTGTGTTGGGGAGATAACATAGCCCAGAAGACTGAATGGGTGCACAGTCTGCACCTGTCCCACATGCGTAGTCAATAGCTATCTGCAAAGCCTGGTCGCTGGCATCGCTCCTGGCCACACACCAGGTGGCTGCCTCCACCATTGAGGCTGAGAAATTGAATACCAGTGCCGCCACCACTAACACCTTTAACAAAACTGCTGCCGCTGCTGCTGCCATGGCTGCCTATATATGATGAAAAATGTGTTTTATGGGGTGGTGAGTTGTGAAGTGAAGTGAGTGTAGAAAGAGAGAATCGAGAATTTCTTTTAAGAGTTTTGTTGTGTTTCTTTATTGCTCTTTTTCTGTTTTGCTTTTTCTTTTTGAGGTTTGAACGAATGTATGTTTTCTGCTACTTTAAGGCTGCATCTTCGAGAAATCATCGGTGGAGTTTTGGATTAGAATGTGCTCATGTAACTTGAATTTGCTGGTGTAAAATTTGTCCTAACTACAATCTTTTGAGACTTGGACGAGTCTAAATTTACTGGTTGTCTCGTTACTTGTTTCACTATTAAAATATTGTCATATTATTCTAATTTTGAGGTGTTGAAATTTTAAAGATGATTCTAAAACTTCAAAAATTATAGTGAAATTTATTAGGATTTTAACATTACAAAATTAGCGAAATCAGAGATGTATCAATATTTTCTCGGTAGAATAGTTAAAATGGCATAAAATGCAATAGATTTGAACTCAACAAATACAAGTCATTTATTTTATAATTTGTCACTTAAAATTACACAATACTTAAATGCCTGTTGGGCTAATGATTTTTGTGCGATTTTTATTTATTTATTTTAATGGTCACTCGAACAAAGGCATTAATCCTTTATTTGCTTAAAAATAGGATGACAATTTGGCGGGTCGTTGATTTTTCAAGTCAGGATAAAGACGAGGCAGAACGTAGATTATAATATCTCCATTTCTCGGCCTATTTTCCCGCTATTTATTTATTTATTTTTAAAATATAATTTAAAAAAATAAAAAATAAGAGTAGGGCGGGTTTGGAGTAAAACAATGTTCCCTGTTCTCATCTCGATTTCTAGGTTAACCAACGAATCCCCGCCCCATTTGGAGCATAGTGTGACGAGGCATTTTTGCTATTCCTACTCAAAAGTAGCGAACATGGTAAAAAGGAACAGACGTGGGTTGAAAAAGAACTGATAAGTACAATTTTGTACTTATCTGAGCTCACAAAAAGGGACGATTATGAGTACTCTTATTTGTTTTCAGTTTGATTGTATGTTGTTTTCTTATTATTTTAGAAAATAATCAAATTCAAGAGTCAATCTGACGAAAAGACGAAAAGAGAGCAAAATAGAAGATAAAGGGACTCAATTGAACAGACAAAGAGATTTGAGGGAGAAATAGAAAAATTTAAGTTCAGCGTCAAAGTTAATCATGTGATCGCATGGTTAATATTGTATGCGATCGCAGGATGTCCAAATTTTTTGCAGAACCTTAACCAATTGAACCATGCGATCACAAGGTTATAAACCATACGATCGCAAGGACATAACGTGCAGCAGTTTTGACAGTTTCTGGATGGGATTAGAATTCTACAACTCCAAATCGAATTCAACTACCTAATACACATCTTGGAGTTTGGAGAGCAGTATAAAAGGCAGAAGAAGGTCCAAAACACGGGGGTTACAGAATTCAAACAACGAATTTTGGGGAAAGAATATACAAACGAAGAATCGAAGATTAAGGCACGGGATTGGAGATTTTGAGCCGGGGTCACGAGTTTTATTTACTTTTTTTTTTCTTCTCTAGATCATGATGAACTCAATTATTGTAATAATTGACGAACTCATGTCCGACTAAATTTACTTAGTTCTAGGATGAACGATGAAATCCCATGTTTTTAATTAATTAGAAGTTTTCCGCTTTAGTAGGTAATTGCTTCGTGATTGATTATTCTTTATGCAATATTTTAATATTTTAATGCCTGATCATCATTAGAATATTCTGTGATTTATATTGAAGTCGTCGAGAGATTCAATATAAACTTAGCACGTGGTATTTAATAACATATAGTCCAATAATAGATAGAAATTACTATTACGCTTCATGAAATCCGGTTAGGTGTTATTGAGATTTAAATGCATATTTGTATGTTCGAAACCGAATTAGTGATAATTAAGTAGGTTCACATATCGATATAGAATTGATTGATCATCGAGAAAGACTTTTGATTATTATAGGATCACCAATTTTCAATTTAAGGTAATTAACCGCTAAAGCGATAAATGAATAATTGATTATAGAACGTGTAGGTGGATTCGCAAATCCTAGTGTTAGTAAAAACTCGAATTCGTTCTCATCATTTAAAGTTGCTTATTTGATAAATTAGATTTGCTTAAAAACAGTTAAAATAGTTTATATTCACAAACCAAGAAAAATCTGTATTTTTCATATTGTTTTAATTTGAATTACAAATTAATTGACCAAATTGATATATAGTTTTCGTGGGTTCGACATTCTACACATCACTTTATTATTTGTAAACGAACCGTAGACTTGCGGGATTGAAATCACACAAAAAATTTTTGGCGCCGTTGTCGGGGACTAGTTTTATCCAATTTCTACGCCGGGGACTAGTTTTATCCAATTTCTACGTTAATTGATAATTTAATTTTAACAATTCCTTTTATTGCTATTTATTTTATTTTTAGTTTTATATTTATTCTAAATTCGTTGTCTTACTGTTGAATTCCAACGTTGTGTTCAGATGTTAAGTGTGTATGCGCCGTACAAAAGGATCTTGATCTATTTGATTTAGATCTAGAGATTGAACGGAGCTTTCGCCAAAGACAACGTGAGCAAAGAGAAAAGAAACAACAGCAAAAAGATACAATGGCAAACCACCAAGTACATGATCAATTACCTGCAGATGTGATACATAATCAAGCTCCAATAGCTAGACAAGTTGAAGTTAGTGAACGAGATATTCTCATGGGTGAATATATGATGCCACCGATTGTTGAGAATCGGTCCAGCATAGTCTATCCGCCTTATGGACACGATAACTTCCAGTTGAGGCCAGATGTGATGAATTTGTTCTCGAACAATCTGCCATTCTCTGGGATGATAGATGAAAATTCTCATTACCATATTTATCGCTTCGATGAATACTATAGAAATTTCAAATACCATGGTGTTAATAAAGAAGCACTGAAGATGAGGCTCTTCCCACACACATTGAAAGATAAAGGTAGAGAATGGTTAGATTCTTAACCACCTGGAAGCATCACTACTTGGGCAGATCTGATCCAAAAATTTACACTGAAATATTTCCCTCCAACTAGAGTAAACAGACTGAAGTATGAAATTTTCAATTTCCAACAATCTGAGTTGGAAAATTTTCACGAGACATGGGAAAGATTCAATCAACTGTTCAGAAAGTATCCAAGTCATGGTTTCCCTTTAGCAGCTCAAAATCATTATTTTTACTCTGGACTAGCTCCAACCAGTTGTTCATTAGTAGATTATGCAGCAGGTGGCTCTATCTAAAATAGATCCGTCGGTGACACGATCTATATGAAACCATGAGTGAACAGTTCATTATGTGGCCAGAAAGAGGATTGTAGGAGAAAGCAACAGGAATACATGAAGCGGACACCAATTCACTTTTACTGGTGAAAATCGATGTGTTGGCAAAACAGATGGAAGCACTAAAATATTCTCACTCAGCCAATATGGTTCAGATGCACTACCAATCTGTGTAACTTGCGGGGTAAACCATCAGTCACCAGAATGCCCTTTAACCAAAGTTGATATGCTATCACCTGAACAAGCTGCATATACTTAGAACTTTCAGTTACAGCAGAATAATCCATACTCATAGACCTACAATCCTGGATAGAGAAATCATCTAAACTTCTCATATGGCAATACTCAAAATATTCAAAATTTGCCAAATCAGGGAAGACCCCAAGAGAGAGAAGGAGGATTAGAATACACAGTCGCTAAATTGTCAGAATGAATGGAGATGGAATTCAAGGAAGTGCAGAAAATACATGATGGCGCGATAAAGAATATAGAGAATCAGATTGAGCAGTTGGCTAAACTGTTGACCGAGAGACAACCAGGCACATGGCCAAGCAATACGGAAGTCAATCCAAAAGAGCAAATCAATGCAATCACCACGAGAAGCGGAGCTGAGTTGCCAGAGATTCATGTGACTAGATCAGGTGTAAAAAAGGAAACTGTGTCCAGCAAAGAGAGAGAAAACAAATCAGATGCAAAAGTTGCACAAGAAAAATGAGACTCTCCACCAGATTATATTCCACCACCGGCTTTCGTCCCTCCAATTACATTTTCTCAAAGGTAGCGAAAATATAAACTAGACCAGCAATTCAAGAAATTTTTGGATGTATTCAAAAAGCTTCACATCAACATACCTTTCACTGATGCCTTAGATTAAATGCCCAGCTATGCCAAATTCACGAAGGAAATCCTTTCAAACAAGCGAAAGTTGGAAGAACATGAAATTGTGATGCTAATTGAAGAATGCAACTCCATATTGCAAAACAAACTACCACCAAAACTCAAAGATTTAGGGAGTTTTACCATTCCTTGCACTATTGGTAGTTTATTTTTTGATAAAACTCTATATGATTTGGGTGCTAGTGTAAATTTAATGTTTTATTTTATTTTTAAGCAGCTTGGTCTGGGAGAAGCAAAACCAACAACAGTATCGTTGCAGCTTGCAGATAAGACAGTCAAACGCCCAAAAGGAATCATTGAAGACATATTAGTGAAAGTGGACAAAGTCCTATTCCCTGCAGATTTTATTATTTTGGATATGTACGAAGATAGAGATGTACCACTTATTATGGGTCTACCTTTCTTGGCTACTGGTCGGACAGTAATTGACGTTCAAAAAGGAGAACTTATGCTGAAAGTGAATGATGAACACATTACATTCAATGTGTTCAATGAAATTAAATTTCCAAGCTCTCCAGATTCCTGTTTTGAGATTGATGCCATTGACCAGGAGAGAACCAACACTTCCACATTGAAAAACCAGTCAGACCAAAAGAAACACATAGCAATCAATAAACCAAAGAGTAAAGAAAAATTATCCGATGAAGAAATTAAAATTTTCTTAGTTGAGTTCGAGTAGAGCGGCAAAACAAAATCATATCAATATAATAAGAAAAAAATCAAGCTCTGGAAGGTAAACAAAAATTGGAGCGAAGTTGACCAAAGCAAGAAAAACAAGTCTTCTAAGGATCTATTCAAAGTGTCTTGAGTAATCACCACGACAAAGTCAAGCTAATGACTTTAAAGAAGCGCTTAATGAGATACAACCCATCTTTCTACCTTTTTATTTAAATTTTTGTATATTTTAGTTTTAGGATTTCAATTGACAGTTTGCAAGTTTTAGGATTTTTTTTAAAGATTTTTAAAGTAGGCTTTAAATTCTTAGGTACGGAGGCTATGATCATCGTCATTTTGCTATTTATTTAAAAATTTTTTTTTTGACTTCAGCAGTTTTTATACCATGCGATCGCATGGCTTGAGCAGAAAATATTTTGTCCAGAGTTTAATGATCTTGAGATCGCAAAGACGAAATCTTTTTTTAAAATTTTTTTTTTAGGGTTACCACCTGCAGGCTAGTTGGATGACATTCAAGCAAAGATTTGTCGACCAACCTATACAGAATTCTTCACCAGTTGATCATACCACACCTCTTTCTTCAGTACCATCTGATCTACATCTGGGTAGTCTCTGACCTTTATTTTTCTTATGAATTCTTACATTGGGGACAATGTATATTTCAAGTTTAGAGGTAGTGAAAAAATGTTAATGTTTTCTCTGATGATGATACTTGATATTAGTTGTTAATATTATTTTTTTGTCTAAAAAAAAAAAACACAAAATTTTCGTTTAGAATTCCCTATGCGATCGCATGGAATTCTCCAATGCGATCTCATGAACTGGGCAGAAAACATTTTGCCCAGAAATTGGTAGTCTTGCGATCGCATGACTTTACTTCCTTTAGATCGCAAGGACTACCAGAAAGTTTAAAAATCGGGGAAAAGTTTTCTCTGATGATGATACTTGATATTGGTTGTTAATATTATTTTTTTGTCTAAAAAAAAAATTCTATTATTAGTGATTGTTTGCGTGTTTATGTGATATGAATAGCTTTGCCAATGAAGGAACTTTTTATTTAAATTAACTTTAATCATGACTTGTAGACAGATTATTACTTTGTTTAAATGTGGGGCTACTTAATCATATCTGATATCATGTTGTGTCGGCCAGTTAAGATGATCTTTAGCTATGTTGGTGTACTTAGGTTGACAACAATAGGATACCCTTTTTGAACTTAGAAATCATTTGTATCTCAACCAAGTAACCAATAGAGTGAGTAAGTGTGGTAGTTAAACTGTGATAGTGGTTATCTAAGTTATGATTGATTCCATGTTTGTTGAAAAATTGTTTGGAGCACTTGAAACCAGTTAAAAGAAACTAAGTAATAATCGAATGTTAGGAGTCTAATCCTCACGCATGAACTTATTGCACGCAAGGAACAATACTATATTGTATTATAACTCTTTTCGTAGCCTTTTTGACTCGAGTGATAAAGTCATCGACCTAAAGCTCATTACATGGGTCATTTAGAAAGCTTAATGGACTGAGTTTCGCATATTATTAATATCTTATAACTCTTTTCGTAACCTTTTTGACTTGAGTAAAAAGGCCCGTAGGGGTTTCTTAAAACCCGATGCCCTGAAATTCAAAAGACTTAGGAGTTATCGACCTAAAGCTCGTTACATGAGTCATGTAGAAAGCTTAAAGGATTGAGTTCTGCACATAAGATATATAAAAAAAAATATTCTTTTGCAAAGTAAACATGGGTATTAGATAACCAATGAGTTTGACTTACTTAGTAGAAACTTTCTGGTTGAGAGTGCTCATAAATTGGAGAATCTTCATATACCTAGGTCGTCACGGTTACTAGCTTTCCTAACCAGCTTCGAGCAAGAAAATAATGAGTGAAGTTTAATCTTTGAACCAAAATCTCTGGAATTGAAAGAGAAAATTATTTTAGAAGAAAGTGTACCTTACAAGAGGGAAAGAAAAATTTAACCAAATGGTTGGGCTATCACCACCATAGAAATTAAGTGGGTCAGATTAACTTCTTTCACACACGTATCAATATATGGTTTAAATAGGATCATGTTTGCAATAGTAATACCTAGATACTCGTCATGAATTATAAGTTGTTACAAAACAATGGCAAGTTATTTATAGTATGACTATTTTTATTATTTTTATTAATACGTGCATGATTGTTTTTAGTTAGTTTATTCGATGACGAATAAAAGTTCAAGTTTGGGGGTATTTGATAAGTACAATTTTGTACTTATCTGAGCTCATAAAAAGGGACGATTATAAGTACTCTTATTTGTTTTCAGTTTGATTGCATGTTGTTTTCTTATTATTTTAGAAAATAATCAAATTCAAGAGTCAATCTGACGAAAAGATGAAAAGAGAGCAAAATAGAAGATAAAGAGACTCAATTGAACAGACAAATAGACTTGAGGGACTTAGCGTGCAAATATCAAATAGAGAAATTCAAGTTCAGCGTCAAAGTTAATTATGTGATTGCATGGTTAACATTGTATGAGATCACAAGACGTCCAAAATTTCTACAGAACCTTAACCAACTAAACCATGCGATCGCAAGGTTATGAACCATGCGAATGGGCAGCAGTTTTAGCTACAACTCCAAATCGAATTCAACTACCTAATGCACGTCTTAGAGTTTGGACAGCAGTATAAAAGGCAGAAGAAGGTCCAAAACACGGGGGTTACATAATTCAAACGAGGAATTTTGGAGGAAGAATATACAAACGAAGAATCGAAGATCAAGGCACGGGATTGGAGATTTTGAACCGGGATCACGGGTTTTATTTACTTTTTGTTTTTCTTTTACTTTTTGTTTTTCTTTCTCTGGATCATGATGAACTCAATTATTGTAATAATTGACGAACTCATGTCCGGCTAAATTTACTTAGTTCTAAGATGAACGATGAAACCCCATGTTTTTAATTAATTAGAAGTTTTCTACTTTAGTAGGTAATTAATTCGTGATTGATTATTCTTTATGCAGTATTTTAATATTTTAATGCCTGATCATCATTAGAATATTATGTGATTTATATTGAAGTCGAGAGATTTAATATAAACTTAGCACGTGGTATTGAATAACATATGGTCCAATAATAGATAGAAATTACTATTATACTCAATGAAATCCGGTTAGGTGTTCTTGAGATTTAAATGCATATTTGTATGTTCGAAACCGAATTAGAGATAAGTATGTTCACATATCGATATAGAATTGATTGACCATCGAGAAAGGCTTTTGATTATTATAGGATCACCGATTTTCAATTTATGGTAATTAACCGCTAAAGTGATAAACGAATAATTGATTATAGAACATGTAGGTGGATTCACAAATCCTAGTGTTAGTAAAAACTAAAATTTGTTCTCATCATTTAAAGTTGCTTATTGATAAATTAGATTTGCTTAAAAACAGTTAAAATAGTTTATATTCACAAACCAAGAAAAATCTGTGTTTTTCAAATTGTTTTAATTTGAATTACAAATTAATTGACCAAATTGATATCTAGTTTTCGTGGGTTCGACACTTTACATATCACTTTATTACTTGTAAACGAACCGTATACTTGTGGGATTGAAATCGCACAACAAGAACACTAGAGGGTATAAGGAAAATATAAATTTTTAGGATATAAAATGTATGTATGTTAGTCCACCTTGATATTTAACGAGCGCCACATCATATTACTTACTTTCACTAACTGGGTGACCATTTGTGATGAGTCAAAAAAAAATATTTTAAAACTTACTTGAAATTTTCCTAATTCATTCTTGTAAATCCTTTTTTTTTGGTTCGGGAAACGTCGTAAATTTTCCACTTTTATTATCTCATTTTTTTTCACATTCACCTTCTTTAGTTCATACTATTTACCAATGGTGATAAATAAAAAAATTTAGTGCATTTCATTTTTTGTTACAATAGATTAAGGGGGAAAAAGCACCACCATCTTCGACTTAGAATACACTAGAAGCTAGTTACGCTATTGCCGTGGCACATGTACAAAGATGAAGAGTCGACTTTAATAATAGGTTAAACTGTTGTTATCGTCCTCAACCTTTACTTTATATTTCAGTTCTCCCTTCCATCTTCAAATTTTGATAACGTTGTTACCAATCTTTTATAAATTGACATATATGATATGAACCTCTAATTATCTCTCTTCGAATTCTCCATTGACCTATTCATTTCGTCTAATTGAACCTCTTCAATTTCCTCACTTGCTGTATTAGGATGTGTAGAAGCAGGGGAGTAAACAAATTTCATTTGAAAATACATTCAAAAGGCACCCAGTCGAGTGGACATACTACATGTCAAGTATATGACATTGGGACGTGTTTTGCGTAAGGCGACCCAAGCCTAGTCAAGTGAAGGTATTAGAGGTCGAATAAATTTGTTCACTTGAAATTATATTGCAAAAGGCAACACATTCCTATTCTATTAAGAAACATCCAACCCCAAACTTAAAGATCCTTCGCCAATAACTAGAAAACAATATTATCCAATGTTGAAATTTAACATTATACATTTTCGAACATTTTGAACCTCAAAAATTGTGTATTAACTAAAGTTATCGGTATTGTACACTCATCTCTCTCTCTCTCGCGAGATTTCACAACAAAAAGAAAAGAATAAAAAATGAGATCTTCCTCAAGTTTGCTCGTAAAATAAAATGTAGGCTTCACAGTGAAGAACTTCTTCCAAGGAAACCTCGTGCACATAAGCATCACTGGCATGATACCACACGCAATCTCCATTCTCGCCCTTGGCACCTCCTCTTACATACGCAACGTAGTGACCACCTCTCATTGTCCCCAAATGCTCAACCACTCCGACTAGACGATACAAGTACACATCTCTCTCAGTGCACCTGTAAATTAAATTTGAGTAGAATATCAGATGGTATCACAGATTTGGTGTTAATGGTATTAACATTTTCTGCAAAGTTATTTAGACATTCAAAGATCAAGATAAACTTCAAGCAGACCAACAGAGGCGCTATCAACATGAATAAGCGACAACCCGGTTTTGGGCTATAACTCATAAGGAATATATGCAAAGCAATGTCCCTAATCAACACTAGAAAGATACATATCTAAGGAATCAATGGAAGGCAGAAACAATATACGGCAATGCAATGTAAGAGAGCTTTGTAAAAGATGCTCGGCCTTGTAATAGGAAGCAATGAGAGCATAAAAGTGTGTTATTTCTTTTCGATACACCATGTCTACACGTCATGGAATAAAGAAATAAACTTTCTACGGGATACCATAGTTACTTAACCCCAGCCTTCTCCCAGCCAAAGAGTAGGTACTGGTTTTCCCATTAACCCATTAACAAAGCAGGGTTGCTGGAACTGGAGAAGTCAAACTGAAATATCAAAATAAATGCTCATTCTCAAGGGTCCGAGATTCAACCTACGACCGTACACACCAGGGGCCAAAAGTAACACACTGTCAGAAATGCCAAGTGTTCCTCTCAATATATATTTAATATCAATCTTCCACTAAGATTGATGTCCTAAACTATATTGAAAATCTATATTTTCACGTAAATTCACATCATCCAGCATTTAAAGCTGGCGCAGCATTGCAGAATTATATGCCATCTCTCTCTCCTCTGTTTTTCCCCCTTCTCACAACTCACAAGTTCCCTACTTCTACTCTATACTAAAACTTTTAGGTTTTCCACGTACTTCATGGAACTTGACGACCTTGAAGAAAAACTAAGAATCAGAGGGGAAAACTCTTACACGTCTGATCTATGAAACAAAACCAGTCAAATCTAATGTCACTCATTGAGATGCCTAACAGAATTAAAAAGCTGCAAAATATTTTTTGCCAAATTATCAACTGCAAGTCAGGAAGAGTTAACAATCCTACCAGTTAGGGGATCTTGGCGATGCACTGGAGCAAAAAAGTTATAGAGAGCTTGTACATAAGAAGTTATTGTATATATGGAATTCAAGCTGGATGGATCTCGAATTCTGTTGGAATTTGTGTTGCTTAATTGAAGGCATAAGAAATGTGTGGAAAGATTTAGCAAAAGTTTCAATCATTAAGTGGATATTCGATACAGAATTGGCTTTTAGGAGACATCCAGAGATCAAGCTTCAAGAAGAGAACTTTCCGGATCTAGTGAGTAGCAGCTGATGAGAAGCAACCATTCAGGGTGGTGTATTTGGTGGTGGAAGAGAAGTTCAGGAGGCTGCAACTTAGAAACATCTTAACAATTGGGAATTAGAACTGTTATATCACTTTCTTAAACGCTGTATGCTGTTGGAAAACATGAGGATGAACAAGGTAGTTTTAAGTTGCATTCTCTGCTGGGGATATTAAGAACCTGGGCTTTATTCACTACCAAGTATAGGCAGGGAAGGACATCATACACACCCCTTTTTGCTTGTTATGGAGCATTTTGCTTGAGAGGAAAAAAATAGATTTTGATACTGCTCGGGAATTTTTATACAAACAGATATTTATTCTCAATTCATGAAATTAGAAGTCAAGTTAAAGTTAAACAAGCAAATCCCTCAGTCAAACTGTACCAACCTTGCTGCCTCTGAAGCCCAAGAATTAATGAGGAAGAAATACGTTACATTCTCCAAAAATAGAAAACTCTCTCTCTCCCGGGAGACAGTACAAGTGAAGGTGAGAATCTAATTTGTTGACCAAGATATATTTAATGCTAGGGATAAATACAATTCACGGTTCTTGAATACATCATTTTTTAAGCTTAATGCGGCTTATTTGAATACTGACACATCTTTTGCCGAATTCTTTAGAGAGTTGCCTTTTGCAGTCATTTTTTGCACACTTTTCATACATTGCCGTGCTCCCATGGTGCAATATCAATGAAAGTAACCAAAAATTTAAATTAAATTATGACAGCTAAAAGCTATTACTTCATGTGCCAATAGCATAAACATGAAGGAAATAATATCTGTTTTAATAGTTAACAGAAACAAAAGGTTACTTATTTCTTCACCCTGATGAAAAAGTAGCATTTTCTCATTGGAAATTATGATGAAAGAGAAGTAAATCTTAATAGCATTAGGAAAGAAAACACTGAAAGGATTATCCACTTACTAACAAAAATTGCAGAAGAGAACAAAAAGTCAAGTGAAATCACACCTGGGATCCATGTATCTTTTGAGATCAATTGTCTCTCTAAAATTCACATGGCCATTCAATTTACTCAATCGACCTCGAGCATCTTGGCTGAACCTCTTTAAATGGATTGTCAAGATAGAAGGAGCCTTATCAATGAGTATCCTCTTAGTTGCGTCCCTCTTCACTTTCAACTTTTTTGAATCCACCTCGTCTTCCTCACTTACTTCTGATTCACTTTGTTCAGCAGACATATCAGTCTGTCCAGTCTGAGTTGTATCGATGCCACTTTCGCCACTGAACTCATTTACAACGCAATTAACACCATTTTGGTAACTCGAATGTGAAGCCTCTGCTGGATCAGGACTGGCACTTACACTCTCAGGTTTCCTGTCTTCTAACTGGGGAGCTATTGGATTCATCTCAGTATGTGGATAGTTTTCAAGCATGGAATTTCTATTACCAATAACCTCTCTGTTCTTTAAGCTGTCATCAGAAGTGTGAGATACATATTTTTCCGCATTCCCCATCACATGTTTTAATTTACCGCAATTTTTGCCTTGAGTCAATGGATCACTTGGATTTCTATCGTCAAAACCATCTGATGCAATTTCTGATCTAGCTTTTCGCAATTTCCTCCTCAATCTAATCTTTTGTTCTTGCAAAACTTTTGAGCAACTATCACATTGCCAACCATGTTCATCCTTGGAGAGAAGCTCAGGCTTTGTGAAATAAGCCAAACAACTCTCTACAGACACTGGATCATCAGTATTATCAACCTCATCTGGATCAGAATCACTGCTATTTCCAACACCAAATCCACTTTTGATGACTTCACTTGCCTCGGAACCTTTGGGCTTGCTTTCCATCACAGCCTCAGGTTCATTGAACAAGTCTCCAAAGCCGTCAAAATCTAAGGAATCTTGTTCACCAAAAAGAGCAGATGAGGAGACCTCAATTTCTCCTTTCGATACCTCCGCAACAGATGGGGCATCTTCTTTGTATGGAAGCAACAGAACTTCAGAATCTTGAATCTGCAATGGTAATTCCTCATCCCTGCTTGAAGAACCGACATCAAAATTTGAATCTTTATGGCAAACCTGATTGCAGGATTCTGAGCTATGCTCTAAATCAGTATCATCCTGAAAAGCTTCCTTGATTACGGAACATTTAGGCAAACATTTCTCATCAGATTGTGAAACCAAATTATGCTCGCTGGCTAATATACCTTGTTGGACAGAGTCCAACAGTGTCACATTGTCACAGGAAGGTGCTGACATCAAATGCAGTGAATTGCTCTCAGTACTAGTTTCCAGAGCATTCAGAGACGTGTCATTGTTCTGACAAGCATTTTCATTAGCTGAACCCTGGTTTCCTAAAAGATCATCAATTCCTGAGGCCATATCAATGTCATTTGATGCTGCATTTGGCTCAAGGTAATCTAACCATGTAAAACTATCTAGTGAACTTGACTTCCCTCCGACATTCTCTGTTCCTTGCTGGTACTCAGGATTTTCCATAGCTGAAAGATCCCAAGGCGACAAACCCATATCATGAGCTATATCATTTGTGTTAGTGGAATCTGATACCTCCAATTGCTCTGCTGGAAGTAAACTACACTGCACCTCACCTGAAGAGTTATCACCACTTGATTGGCCAGCAACACTTTGAGCTGGTAGTATACATGCATCTTTACTAACTTTGGAGCGAATCTTTCCACTTCTCTTTGGGGGCAATTTTGGTTTCTTGCCTCGAGAGACTGGCTGCACCCTTTTGGAATGAGGCTTCTTGGTAGGAACTGGCAATGACAGGTCCAGAAATGGCTCATAAATGGTTGAAGAGTGCCCACATTCCAAACAACTAACTGTGCTAGAAAGTTTCCCACCAAATATAGCATCCACAAATGTGGGATATTTGTTGGTAGACTTCCCATCATCCTGAGATGAATTGATGTGCTTTTTTGCATTCAATTCTTCAGTGTACAATCCATCGAGCAAACATCGAAGCAATTCGTGACTATCATGTTGCTGAAATCCCCTAAACTGCGGAGCCTTGGAACAAACACTGCCAAATAATGACCTCGGATTTATCACACTTCTTATACCAGCTTCTGGGCTGGTTTCAAGGAATAGCTTTCTCAGAGCAGCAGTAAGAGGACCGACAGATTCATCTATTTTAAAAAAGTAATCCCGTAATTTATTTATAGCCAATAGATTCTGTATAGCTGAATTAAAGAAACACGTATTCCCCAAATTAACAATACCTCTAACTGAATAATTACCCCTTCCATCTGAACCAATTGATGCACACTGTTCTTTTATTCCACTAGTCACACTGCCAGTCCCAAACCAAACATCCTCAACATCTGCATTGGACCCTTCAGAAGGTCGCTCCTTTAGCATTTTTGCAATTTCATGTAAAACATCATTGTGTTCGTCTGATTTTTCAGCGGGAATTAATGTATTGCAAGGAAAACACCACCGTAGTTGAGGATTCTCATACTGGACAGCCATTGGATGATGCTGTTGTCTCGCATGTCGAACTGCATGACTTTGAGGCGTGGTTGGGAATCCCACACCTCCACAGGAGAAATGTCCGCATTCCAAACAAACCCAAATCGATTTAGACTCCGATTTTGAATCCCCCCCTCCCTTCTTCCCGTGCTTAGCTTTTCCTCTACTCGCCCGTCTATCCGCCACATTAACACGACAATCTTCACAAGCAATAGGTTCTGAAGACCCAAGTTTAGAAGAAAGTTTCTCCAAATTAATTCCCTTGACAATGTGAGAACATGCTCTTCTATCATTTAAAACTGCAACTCCATTCTCTGGAGTTCTAACATTGTCAATGCCTTGTTGGGAAATTGGTTTTGGAGAAGCGGAAGAACCTCGCTTCTCCTTTTGACCACCTCTTGCCTTCTTCTTAACCTTTTTCCCCATTATTGCCTAAAACCAACGGAAGAAATAAAAAACCATAAACCCTAATCTAAAAATGTAAAACCAACATAAGTTTCAAACCACAAAATAAAGATAAATAAACACTAGACAACCGTAAATAACTAGAAATCAATCCCAGATGATATCGTGCACTAGGAAACACAAAATGTCTATGAAGTCAACTCAAAACCAATGCAACAGAAGTCGGGGCACTTCTAAAAATCTAGAAGGAAACTAGAAAAGTAAAACAAAGAGTTTGATTAATTACTCAAATAGAAAGAAAAAAATCCAGTCTTGTAATCCTATAGATACTCCTTATCCTATTAACAAAAACATAATCAGAAGACCAGAACACTCATCAACTCAAGCTAGTTATTATCTGTCCGCATCTGATAACCCATTAAAGATCTAATATTTATCAGCTATACACAGATGGAGTTTGCACATCTTTCAACCCTTTATTTGTTTGATATTCATTTTTTATTTTTAGCAAGCCCAGATGAGATTTCTGATTGCAAACATATTAAAGTGCCCATATCAACAGTTCATGATATCAGCAAAAAAAAAGTGAAAAAAATAAAAAATATTGGGTCGATAGCACCAGAAATATACCTAAAAATTCGAAGAAAAGGGGACAGATTTTTTCTCAAGAATCCTTTTCAATGGAGTGTTCGAAGAATAGTAGGATCTATAATGAGAAAAGTAATGGGTTTAGGCACAGCACTCTGGTTTTTCCCCCCTCTACTCTTACCTCTCAGACGAGGGTAGGGTGAGATAGAGAGCCGGTAATGGAAGTGAAAAGTAAAAACGTAACGGTAGGAAGGGTTTATTGGAGAGTATCATTGGAGTTAAATATTTGGTCACTCAAATATTACTTGTTCAATTTTATTTAGGGTGTGTTTGATTGGCATTTATTTTCTATAGAAAATGTCTTTTTTTCACTTATTTTTCAATTTATTTATTTGATTGTCAAAAATATTCTATGAAAAAGGCATTTTCCCACATATTTTCCTTGTTTTGTTTAGGAGGTGGGCGTGGGTTGGTTTAGTTCGGTTTTGGGCCCAAACCAAAATTGAACCAACCAATTCGATTTGACCATTATCTGAAACCGAACCAAACCACTGCGTTGGATGAAACCGGTCCAAACCAAACCGACCAATCTTGGTTCGGTTTGATTCGATTTGGACGATTTGGGCTTTAATGTTTTAGACTTGTATACACAAAAAAAAAAAAAAAAAAATTAATTTTATAATTCCCATTTCAAATTTTCTTTACAACATCCAACATGTTATTAACAAAAAATTACAAAAACTTTAAATATAAATCCCATTTATAAAATAACCTATTATTTACAATCTGTTTTTTGACATGTTATTTATAAAAATAACTTTCATTTCTCGGTTCGGTTTATTTGGCGGTTTTGTTCGATTTTTTTGTCCAAATCGAAACCAAACCAAACCAAACCGAATATATTTTTTAAATTAGTAAACAAAACCAAACCAAACTGCCAGGGTGTGAAAAATCGAACCAAACCGACCCGATTCGGTTCGGTTCGGTCGGTTTGAGCGGTTTAGCGGTTTGAATACCCACCCCTAGTTTTGTTTGATTACAATCTCTTTTTTTCCATGAAATTTTTTATCTCATTTTTTTACTTTTGGCCACATTTTTCTTGTTTTCAAGGAAAATATTTTCTTTGTGGGATAAGAGAATTTATTTTCCATAGAAAATATTTACTTGTTTTCCAACCCATAATTTCATGGTAATTCATTTCTATAGAAAATATTTTCTTTCCACTCAAATTTTCCACTTGCAATCAAACACACCCTACACAACTTCAAAATATTTTTGAGTACTCACTGAACTTTCAAAAATACCTCACTGTTACTCACTGAAGACAATTCTGTTACGACCAAATGATGAAAAATTCACATGGCAGATGGAATATACATGTGGTAGATAGAATCATCCACCAAACATCTAAAATCGTCCATGTCATCCAAAATCGCGCGCCATGTCATTATTTAAAAACGTTTTTACTCAATTTATTTTGGTGAAAACGTTTTTTAAATGATGATATGGTATACAATTTTGGATGACATAGACAATTTTAGATGCTTGGTGGATGATTCTATCTACCATATGTATATTACATCTGCTACATGAATTTTTTGTCACTTAGTCGTGACAGAATCGTTTTCAATTAATAACGGTGAGGTATTTTTAAAAGTTCAATGAGTAACGATGAGATATTTTTGAAAGTACTTACAAGTTCAGTAAGTACAGAGAAACATTTTGCAGTTGAGTAAGTGAATGAAGATGAAAGTAATATTTCAGTGACAAATAAAACATTTAACTCAGTATCATTGTGTCAAATTCTCAGTACGTGGGATGTTCAATTTGAAATAATTAAATTTGTTGTTGAATTTTTTTTTTTACCTTGTAATGCTATTTACCATAATTGCATTGAATATCAATATACAATATAGATATGGCAACGGAGTGAAGCAGTCAATACAATCTATGTCTGGAGATTTTTTGGAAACTAGGATTGGGCTGAGCGAGTTTTTAAAAATATTTATTTATAGTCAAGTTTAATTAATTAATTAATTTTTTATATTATTTTTTATTTTTTAAATACAATTTAAATTTTAAAATATAAAAATAAAATAATATAAAAATTTTCGGAGAGAGTTTGAGGTATTTGGGATGGGGTGTCATGGCTCATAGATGTACTTAGCCCCTAACAATATTTGCAGTCGTAATTGTCCAATTTCGATCGCACCTTATAAATATTTGTTTTAGTTGTTAGTTCTTTCCGTTTATAATAGTTTATTTTTCATTATGATTAATCATATTTTTAACGTCTACTCATGCAACTTAAATTTTTCTTATTTAAGTTATTATAGGAGGTAGTTGTTATTTGAAGTTTTATCAAACTTACTGGTGTTCACCCTCTGCACCAGCTATTGTAATTTTATGCATCAATCAATTAACAAACTAATTTCATTGCATTCAAATCTTCTGTTGCAAAGCTTTCTTTAAATTGTCATTCATTAATAAATCAATCGAGAACAGGCGGAAGGTAATTTTGCATAGTAGACTATTGCCGTATGGTGCTCCTTTCTGTGCTAAAAAAAAGGCGCTTCATGATACAGGGACCATGATCCCCGTTCCCACCCCGATTACTAACAGGCCGGGGGTGAATTTTTTGTCATTCCTAGATCAATAGTGTATATAACAATTAAGTGACATTAATTAATATGATATTTTGAATGTTGGGACATAATTCTTTTTCAAATTTACTCAAAATTTAGAAGAAAACAAAAACCGAAAAAAGTTTGTACAAAAAGATCGTCAAAACGCAACTCGAATATGTTGGTTCAGGTCCACGACCCATTAATGTTTCGATTTTGATCCGTAAGTATTCGATGAACATTATTTGTTGAGAAGGATCAACCCAAAGCAAATCGAACCATTCAAATTTTCCTATAATTATTTTCAAAAAAAATGGCAAAGAGTTTATGGAGATAATTATGTTTTAGTTGTTAAGGTGGGCCTCTCTCTTAGAATTGCACAAAAAAAGGGTAAAACTGTAAAACTGAATCGAATTTTCGATTTGAAAACATTGATTTAGGTCAACATAGACTTGTTAGCCTTTCGATTCTAGTTTAGTTCATGTTTTGATACTTAATAAAATGTTAAAATCGAACCAAAATTTTTATATAATTATTAAAAAAAATCATTTAGTTCAACAATGATTTTTTTAACCAATTATTGTTGTAATATTTTGGGGTGGTCAATTATCTTTTGATTTTATAATATTTACAAAATTATAAACCGTTTTAAAACCGAAGCAAAAATCACTTATTTTGAAAATAAGTAATTCTATTATGTAAACAATAGACTTTCAAACATTTGATTCGATATATTAAACGTCTTGAATGATACATTGATGAATTTTTAAAAATTCGTCAAAGTCAGTTGTTCCGATATAAAATCCATAACTTAACTCCTTATATGTTAACAGTTATGAATTTTCTAAATAAAGGCGTAGTCAAAGTTGATGTCACTTAAATGGCTTCTGCTTATGATTCCTATTCTAGTTTTCTGAACTTTAATTTTTAGAGTGAAAATGTCCTTATTTAAATGTTTAAACACAAGGGAAATATGGTTACACGACCACCATTTGATTATACCACACGAGATAAGGCTTAATTTTATTGTAGAGTTTTTTTTGAAAGTTTTAATTCGCTTTAACATTAGAAAAGATAGAGGGTGATGTCCCATAGAGAAATAGAGTTGGGGCGTCGATTGGTAAAATGTGGTTTGAAATTGCAAAAAATAGTTAGTTTGAAAATCGATTAAATACCGTTCAAATCGAACCGTGTTGATGTCTACTATCTCCTATTCATACAAATTTTTATTATTTTTATTTTATTTTATCTTGAATTAGAGGATTTTATATAGTTGCCTTGGGAGACATTTTAGCTAGTCTTCAAGGCTAGTTGAAAATTTTTAGATAATGAACTCTAAAAAGTCAAATAATTTCCAAGAAGATATCTTAAATATTTCTCTTTTACTAGTTGAGGGACTCTAATTTTGTAGCATTGATTTTTGAGTGACCAAAAGAAATTTAATTTCTCTTCTCTTATATAGTAGGGCACTAAATTCTTTGATTTCTTCTAAAATAGTATAATTTAGAATTCTTCAAATCCCACAAGTTTCAAAAACCTTATTTTCAAGGTGCTTTGTGTGAGGAATTTACTTGGGCGTGCATATCAGAATTTAAAGCAATTTTATTTTCTTTCACCGGATCACTTTTGTATTTGGAAGAATATGTGATAAATATTGTACATTTGACGATTTCAAAACTTTAAAATGATTATGAATATCATTAATTACAATTTCAGTATAATATAACTGTCCAAATGTCTAGCCTCTAACATAAATCTACACAAAGAAAACAAGAAAGGAAGTCTGACCAACAATCAGGATGGTCGAAGTGGCGGTAGCAAACGATGACAACGACAAATAGATAAAGAGAGATTAGACTTAGGAATTTTGACTTTTGTTGTGCTGTAAGATTGTAATGTCTCTATCCATTAACCAAGACTGTGTATTTGTAGAAAATACTTAATCCAAACATAGTCAAGAAAGCAGAAGCCCAATGAATTAAACCTCTTTATTTAATTTGGGTTTATCAATAAATAGTTTAAATCATTAATTAAATAATTTGTACAAATGTGCCACATTTGTCAGTTAGTCAATTTCTCAATCAAACTCTTTTAATTCTCGTCTTTTATGTGTGACCCATTATATTCTCAATTACTATTGCAAATGACATGAAATTAAATGAAAATGAGATAAATTAAAATACTCATTTTAATTTATCATTAATTCAACTAGATTAACTAATTCACGTTTGCCGTCCCTAATTGACATCTAATAATGTATCAAGACAATCTACGTAACATAAAATGTCACGTGTATGAAAAAACCAAAATGATAAGTTACGTAGAAATATAATTCATTTATTAAAATAACTCAATTGCTTACGAGTTATGGAGAAGGGTCAATTTCTATTTAAAAATTCTATTATTTGTCGTGGTCTTATGTTGATCTAAATGAGTTATGGTGGTAAGATGGGGGCTTGATTGGGCGGTGGCGGTATAGATCGACACCAATGACAGTGATGGTAGTTGTGGAAATAGGTAGCGGCAAGTGTAGTGATAGTGATTTTGAAGTTGATGGTGGCGGAAACAAGCGATGATGGTGGTGGAAATAGACGACAAAATGTGCATAACACAGTATGTTACACGTGTAACACACTATTTACGTGTTAGAAAGAAAGTGTGATACGCATTTTACACGTGTTACAAAGAGTGTATCACTTTTGTTACAATAAATTAAAACACTAATATACAAAAATAATTACGTAAAATAGAAGTTTAGATAGTAATTTGGGAATTAGTTTATTTTTAAAAGTTATTTGTGTAAATTTTCCTTTGTACTATGATTGTAAGAATAACTGTGGTGTGGTGTGGTGTGGTGTGGTGTGGGGCAGGGCGGGGTGGGGAATGTCCTCCCCCATCCTTGTCACAATCTTCTGATAAGGGGAAAGTTCCGAAAACGAAATCTTCCACTTGTGTCAGAGACTCTTTGACCAGGCGAGTTATAAATCGAGGGATGTGCACGAGTGACAGAGACCTGAGGAAGATAGCCAACAGGCCAACCCCCAGGACAGACCCCCACAATATTTCAGTGAAAATATGTCCCACACGAGAATCGAACCGCGTTGCCAGAAAATTTCTCCCCACATCACTTCATACCTTATCAACTTGTCTACGCCCCTGGGAGCATTCTTGTCACAATCTTTGCTTAAGGCAGGATGGGGGTTGGCATGGGAAGCGTCAATTCTCTGTTTAGTATCCTGAATTTTTCTTTTTAAATTTTTTTTAAAGTGATCATTTTTTTTTATAAAAAAAAAGAACAAATGAATATGAAACTTTAAATATACACACATATAGAACTTGAGCCTTGATGGGGACGAGTCACGGAGTCAGAGAGAGTGGGAAATGGCCAAATGGAATAGAGTCAGTAATGTTATTTGTACATTCCCACTTAGATCTTTACTTACATTTGTTTATGTGACATTAAGATTTAGAGTTGAAATATTTGATCAAAACATTATTTTTAATTTATTATTATTATTTTATTTTGCCACATAAATATGTATAAGTGAGAATGTATAAGTAGCAAAATCCTATAATTTAAAATTGGAATTTGGGAAATGGGATTGGAATTGGGATTCTAGTGGACTCTGGCTAGAGGAATGACGATTGCCGTATGAGATTTAGGATTAGGAATTTGGGGGTAATGGGTTAGGGCTGAAATGATAATGGGCCAATGGGGCATCGAAATAAAATATAAAATTTTGACTTTCGACATTTAATTTTTCTTAATATTATACTCTTATAAAGATAGATTCAATTTTTTTTTTTCATATAGATTAAAAAATTTCATTTAATGTAATTAAAATTATAAATTTTTTTACACACTTTTCTAATTATACTCCTATTTAATATTAGTCATTCATGAATCTAATAAATTTAAATGCTTGTTTTAGGTTAATAAAAATTAAATAAGAGTATATTAAAAAAATAAAAAATTTAATATACTATTTATAAAATAAGTGACATATAATTTAGGACAGATAAATAAAAAAAACAAGTATATCTTTATGGGACAAAGAGAGTATAAGACACGACAGGACAATAAACCGATCCACCAACCCAATTAGGTGGGAAATCCCCGCTCCAATCGGGTAGGGTCACCACAGGAATCAGGCTTATCAGTTTTTTTCCCCCATCCCTAGATGATTGAAATTTTGGCACTTGAGTTACAGCATGAATGTTTTTCACTTTCGTGTAGAAGATTAAGGGGTTATTCTTTTTGCTGTTTTCAACCCGTTTTCTGTTTTGGGTTTTTGAAAATAGTTAAAATGTGTTATTTTTACCATTTTTGAAAATACATTTTTAAAAACACGAAAAAGAATTGCAAAGAAAACGGAAAACGGGTATTTCATCATTTTGGGCATTGTGCACAAAACGCGGAGTTGGCCAAAATGGCCCAAACGCGCGTTTTGGCCGTGGAGGTCAATGTTTCGATTCTTGGTCGCGGCATTTTTTTTTTCATTTTACGCAGGTGACAAAGTGATGATTTAATAATTGTCCGCGTTCTTTTAAAAGATGTGGTTCCTAGTCCAAGTGGCCAATCATACCATTTTCATAGCAAATGTTAGAAGTTCAATTCCCCTTTTCTTTCCAATCTTTTTAATGGTTTTTAAATATTTTTAATTCTATAATTAAATGTTTTTAATTTGTATTAAATGTTTTTAATTCCAAATAATTAATTATTTTTAATTGTTTTTAATGGTTTTTTAAATATTTTTAATTCCATAATTAAATGGTTTAATTGTATTTAAATGTTTTTAATTCCAAGTTTAAATTGTTTTAAATTGTTTTTACATGTTGTTAATTATTTTTAATTGTTTTTAAATATTTTGAATTCCAGAATTAATTGTTTTTAATTGTTTTTAATGGTTTTTAAATGTTTTTAATTCCATAATTAAATGCTTTAATTGTTTTTAAATATTTTTAATTTTGTTTAAATGTTTTTAATTCCAAGTTTAAATTATTTTTCATTGTTTTTAAATGTTTTTAATTAATAAATATTTTTAATTCCAAATAATTAATTGTTTTTAATTCCAACAATAATTATACAATAATTATTTTTAATTATTTTTAATTAATAATTGTTTTAATTTCAAATAAGTCCAAATCTCTAAAAAATTTTAAGAAAACGCGTTTTCGAGTTTTCTGTTTTCAGAAACAATTTTTGAAAATTCTAAAAAGAACGCATTTTCAAAAATCTCAAAACAAACACTCAAAATACAAAACACAAAATGAATTTAAAATTCAAAACACAAAATCAAACGCAAAGAGAACACCACCTAAGTTTTCGGAACAATTTTGTCAAAAATATTAAAAAAACTATTAAGGAATAAAAAGTAAAATAGAGAAGTAATGATAGTTTAAAATTTTAAATATCCTTTAATAATATTTTGAAATGTGTATAAATAAGAAAAAGTAAAATAAAATATATATATACTTTTGCTTCGCAAGAAGTTGTTGAGCTAGAAACAAAATTTAGAGATACGTGTCTATATTTTAGAAATAAAAGAGTATTTCTACGAGACCATCTCCGTTAGATTGCGAGAAAATCGAATTCTCCAACAACTGAAGAATTGTATGGTAATATTTATTTTTATGAGATGTAACAATGTTTTAAAAAAATTTCTTTCTAGTGCAATTTGATATGGACTATGTCAAAGTAATGTGAAAAAGAAGAAAACAGATATTGTTTAGAGTTCGTCTAGATTCAAAAACTCTATTAGACATACGACTTAGCAAAATTTATATTTTCTTTACATAATTAAATGTGATTTTTGTTTTTATTTTAAGAAAATAAAAGATACATCTTCAACAATATTGAGTTGTAGACGAGATCAATTTTAGATTTGAATATCAATTCATTATAGACACACATATAGAACTTGAGCCTTGATGGGACGAGTCATGGAGTCAGAGAGAGTGGGAAATGGCCAAATGGAATGGAGTCAGTAATGTTACTTGTACATTTTCATTTAGACCTTTATTTACATTTGTTTATGGGACATTAAGATTTAGAGTTGAAATATTTGACTAAAACATTATTTTTAATTTATTATTATTATTATTTTATTTTGTCACATAAATAAGTATAAATGAAAATGTAAGTGAGAATGTACAAGTATAACTAAAATTGGAATTTGGGAAATTGGGTTGGAATTGGGATTCTAGTGGACTCTGGCCTGAGGAATGCCGATTGCCGTATGAGATTCTAGGACTAGGAATTTGGGGGTAATGGGTTAGGTCTGAAATGATAATGGGCCAATGGGGCATCCAATTAAAATATAAAATTTTGACTTTCGACATTTAAGTTTTCTTAATATTATACTCTATATGTTTTATAAAAATAGACTCATTTTTTTTCTACACAGATTAAGAAATTCAATTTAATGTAATTGAAATTATAAATTTTTCACACACTTTTCCAATTAGACCCCCATTTAATATTAGTCATTTATAAATCTAATAAATTTAAATGCTTGTTTTGGGTTGATAACAATGTAAATTAAATAAGGGTATATTAGAAAAATGAAAAATTTAATACACCTTCTATAAAGTAAGTGACTTATAATTTAAAACAGATAAATAAAAAAAACGAGTCTATCTTTGTGAGACGAAGAGAGTATAAGACACGACAAGACAATAAATCGATCCACCAACCCAATTAGGAGGGAAATCCCCGCTCCAATCGGGTAGGGTCACCACAAGAATCAGGCTTATCAGTTTTTTCCCCCATCCCTAGATGATTGAAATTGTTGGCACTTGAGTTACAGCATGAATGTTTTTCACTTTCGTGTAAAAGATTAAGGGGCTGTTCTCTTTATTGTTTTCAACCTGTTTTTTGTTTTGAGTTTTTGAAAATAGTCAAAACGTGTTATCTTTACCATTTTCGAAAATGCATTTTTGAAAACACAAAAAAAAAAAAAAAAAATTGCAAAGAAAACAGAAAACGGGTATTTTATCATTTTGAGCGTTCTGTGTACAAAACGCGGAGTTGGCCAAAATAGCCAAAACGTTTTTTCCCCCATCCCTAGATGATTGAAATTGTTGGCACTTGAGTTACAGCATGAATGTTTTTCACTTTCGTGTAGAAGATTAAGGGGCTGTTCTCTTTGCTGTTTTCGACCCGTTTTTTGTTTTGGGTTTTTGAAAATAGTCAAAACATGTTATCTTTACCATTTTCGAAAATGCATTTTTGAAAACACAAAAAAAAAAAAAAATTGCAAAGAAAACGGAAAATGGGTATTTTATCATTTTGGGCATTCTGTGTACAAAACGCGGAGTTGGCCAAAATGCCCAAAACGCGCATTTTGGCCATTTTGGCCGTGGAGGTCAATGTTTCGATTCTTGGTCGCGGCATTTTTTTTTTTTTTCATTTTATGCGGGCGACAAAGTGATGATTTAATAATTATCCGCGTTCTTTTCAAATATGTGGTTCCTAGTCCAAGTGGCTAGTCACACCATTTCCATAGCAAAGGTTAGGGGTTTAATTCACCTTTAATTTCCAATCTTTTTAATGGGTTTTAAATGTTTTTAAGTTGTATTAAATGTTTTTAATTCCAAATAATTAATTATTTTTAATTGTTTGTAAATGTTTTTAATTGTTTTTAATGGTTTTTAAATTTTTTTAATTCCATAATTAAATAGTTTAATTGTATTTAAATGTTTTTAATTTTGTTTAAATGTTTTTAATTCCAAGTTTAAATTGTTTTTAAATGTGTTTAATTGTTTTTACATGTTGTTAATTATTTTTAATTGTTTTTAAATATTTTGAATTCCATAATTAATTGTTTTTAATGGTTTTTAAATATTTTTAATTCCATAATTAAATGTTTTAATTGTTTTTAATTTTGTTTAAATGTTTTTAATTCCAAGTTTAAATTATTTTTCATTGTTTTTAATTAATAAATATTTTTAATTACAAATAATTAATTTTGTGTAATTATTTTTAATTCCAACAATAATTATTTTTAATTAATAATTGTTTTAATTTCAAATAAGTTCAAATCTCTAAAAAATTTCAAGGAAACGCGTTTTCGAGTTTTTGGATTTCAGAAACAATTTTCGAAAATTCCAAAAAGAACGCATTTTCAAAAATCTCAAAACAAACACTCAAAACACAAAACACAAAATGAATTCAAAACTCAAAACACAAAATTCAAACGGAAAGAGAACACTACCTAAGTTTTCAGAACAATTTTGTAAAAAATATTACAAAAATATTAAGGAATAAAAAGTAAAATAGAGAAGTAATGATAGTTTAAAATTTTAAATATCCTTTAATAATATTTTGAAACGTGTATAAATAAGAAAAAGTAAAATAAAATATATATATACTTTTGCTTCGCAAGAAGTTGTTGAGCTAGAAACAAAATTTAGAGATACGTGTCTATATTTTAGAAATAAAAGAGTATTTCTACGAGACCATCTCCGTTAGATTGCGAGAAAATCGAATTCTCCAACAACTGAAGAATTGTATGGTAATATTTATTTTTATGAGATGTAACAATGTTTTAAAAAAATTTCTTTCTAGTGCAATTTGATATGGACTATGTCAAAGTAATGTGAAAAAGAAGCAAACATACATTGTCTAGAGTTCGTCTAAATTCAAAAACACTATTAGATATGCAACTTAGCAAACTTTATATTTCTTATACATAATTAAATGTGATTTTTGTTTTTATTTTAAGACAATAAAAGATACCTCTGCAACAATATTGAGTTGTAGACGAGATCAATTTTAGATTTAAATATCAATTTATTAGTTATTAACACTACGTAAATAGTAAGTTTTTCTAACTTGTATGTCACCTAGATGATAATTCATATAGTACATACTTTTAAAGTCTTTTTCTTTATTCATAAATTTATAATTGTTTGGCCCCGAACTTGAGTAGGTCGGTTGTGCTCAATAAATAATATATATGAATTCAAATACATATCGAATAACTCATATTATGATCTTTTACATCTTAAATCTTCTCTTTTGACAATTTTATTTAAACTTCAGAGTCGATGTATACGTTCAATTAAATCTTCGTGACTTTCTTGAGTTTCTAAATACAAATTAGTTAAAAAGTCCCTTTTTTAATTAAGTCTCTCAACCATCATTTTGGGGCCACAAACCTCAAACTTTTATTATAATGATCTTATTCCTCATTGCCTAGTCAGAATCTTGTGGTCATTAGCATGCGATTAAATAAAACTAATTAAAAACATGTAAAATGAAATAAATAACTAAATAAATGCATAAACCCTTTATATAATATATTAATTAAACACACACTTTTGTCATTAAGCAAAAATGGCTGAATTAAACTAAGTTATCCAAGGATTCCACATGTCAAAGGAGAATGAATTTGGCTAAAAGAACAGCTAATTAGGTCTAACCGACACCAACAAGTCTACTCGACTAGAATTAGTTGTTAATGAAATTTTCCACAAGCATACAAGTTTTGTACTCTAGACTACATCTTCAACGTCGGAAGAAGGTGGAAGAGTTACAAGTGAAAATATCGCCGTGAGTAATATAATAATTTAATATTTAAGAGTACTTTGTAGTCGGAAGTCACTGGCCTATCCTTCTTTATTTGACCCAAAAAATTGTTAAGAGTAAATTCTTACATAATTTAAAAGGTAAATAACGTAACTATGATATCCATATCCCTAACCTACTATATGTTGTACCCATATCCTTAGGGACGGCAAGAATATCTTATCCGCTTCAAATTCGATGGATACCCGATTCGAATGGAGTAAAAAATTCTCGATTCATGGATCAACGGTGCCGATCGGGGCGATTCGAAGTGGATCGTGTGACGGATTGAATCATGTGTGCCATGATCCGATCTGCTCCATTTGAAACAAATGGATATGTTTCATGAACATTGATAAATTTTATTTTATTCGAATTTCTAAATGATAGTTGAAGTTAAACCGCTTGGATTGTTTTGTAATAAATAAAATATTTTTAGATAATTTTACCCTTTCAGTTTGATTTCACGTGACCGTTTAACGTTCAAATAAACATTTTCTATTAGATCGGGACATGAGTGTCACAGTTTTAAAAGATTGAAGACATGATTGCAACAAATGGTAGGTTGGAGACTCGTGGTGGAATTTATCCTAATTTAAATATGAGAATAATCATCATACAAGGACCTGATTTATATCTATTCACAAATTTGACCTTTTAAGATAAAACTTCAATACTCAATATAATACCAAAGGATAAAAACTTCAAACGAGCAATTGATTCGTCTAAAGATCCCAAGATTAGTGTCCTTAAATTATAAGTCACTACAAAACATGTTAATGGTAAAATTTCATGTACTTTTATACTATAATAATAATTGTCAAATAAAGATTTGAGTTATAACTTTGGCCAAGAAACATCTAGCTAGTTATAACTTTCACTAGTATACAATAGTATTATGTATTAATTGTCACTTTCATATTAGAGTTTTAATCATCTAAAATTAGTGCATAATTATTTAAAAAACTAGCCATATATATTTCGACACGTGGATCTCCACAATTTATTAGTCAACTGCACTTTCTGGCAAACAAATATTTTTATTTTCTCATGCTCACTCTTTGGCCCACTATTTTTTTCAACACAAATAATTTTGGTGTCTAATTAATTTACTAATAATAGTATAATGAGATGATAATGACATTGTTAATCTTAATTAGTGAAATATAAAAAACATAAAGCGCACTAAGTCATAGATATAATTGAATTTGATTGGTGGAAGTCATGATGAGAAGATGGGCAAATTCAATTGAATTTTTACAGGAAAGGATAATATTTTCTAATCTGTTTCTCCATATTGTATACATGCATGTATGCTTTGCCACTTAGTGACGAAGACTGAAACGTGAAAGAATGAATTCAAACTTAATTCGTTGATTACTATGAATATCGAATGGTGCAGATATATGAGTTGTGATAGTGTATATAAGTAGCAAGACATTTTGCTTAGATTTAATTAAAATATTTTGAATGAATTTAACTCACATGTCTAAGTAAAATGAAATTAAATAATTTTTGAAAATATTAATTGATAAAGATCGACCACATGAATGTTTTTTTACGAATCCGTTTTTCTTGTATTTAGTTATGAAGGATAATTAAAAATTGTAAATATATAAGTAGTATTAGAAGCATTAATTGAAGGAGATAATTTAAATTGATACATGTTCTCATGAAATTGAGCATATTTGTAATTTTGTTTATTTATTTATTTACATTATCCTACATTTCTTTTTTCTCCTTGTTTTCTCAATAAAGTTCAAGATTGCAGTAGCAACATGTATAGAACATGAATACAAGTCTTTGACATCTTTGATTCCAATTTCCCACATACAAAAAAGCTTGTCATGTCAAAACCTTGGTAAATATAAATGTCATATAAGTGAAATTGATATTTGCGTATTATTATCGAGAAATGAAATTAAATATTAGTGCTTAATCTAGAAAAAGAGGGAGAGAGTTTTCTAATAGTGGGGTATGTGTATTCTGTCTAAATTATAAAGATGGTCTTCTATTTGTAGACGTGCGTTCTCTGATGATATGGTGGTGCTATCTCTAGCTGGCAGTGTTGAACATGTTGGCCACCCCCGACATCGACCACTCAATAGTAATACTTATCCTTGACTTTAAGCTAACCACGCCCGTTACTCGACCATGAGAGTAACACGGCCGAGTAATTATGATAATTTCAAGTCAATAGTTTGTTAGTTCGAAAATGAATATCGAAAAATAGACAAAAAAAATTAAGAAAACCCCCAATATCCTATTTTATTCATACAAAAGTTAAGAATCATTTGGAGAAGGTGAAGGTGGGGGTGGGTGGAGGGGGGGGGGGTTCCATATGGGTGATTTCACTTTTGCACCACCTTATGTGCATTTTTCTCATCTTTACTTCCTATGTGGGACATATATTATATGCAGGTGATAAAGTTCAATCTCTAAGAGACATAAAAACAAAATCATAATTAACGAGATTGGTGAAAAAAGCTGGCAAAATTCTTATCCTCTAGGCTCATCTTCAATAATGTTGTAAAATGAATGATGGGATTGAAATATTTAGACATTGAGTATAAATATAATACGCGCGAGCGAATGCTTGCACACATACATACATACATACATATATTCATTATTTACTTTTCGTAAATCTATATAACAAGTATAAACTGTATAAAAAGTACATGAAAAAAAAAATTTAAACGCAATAGAAAGAGTTGTAATTCGAGAGTAGTTGAACTATCGTAAATATCACATATATGCTTATTGCTCATATACCGTCATTGCTTTTTCTTTGGAAAAAGAAGTTCACGACTCGTGGGCTTGAAAAGACCAAGAGACTTGGATGTTTGGCTATGGCTAAACTTTAAAGTAAGTTTAAAGTTACTTTTAATTGAATATTTATTTCCAAACATATGTTAGTATTTCACAATTTTTTTACTTATAAGTAAAAATAGTTACTTATTTTAACAGAAAATTAGAGATTACTTTGAAAATAAGGCCAATAAAAAAATGTAAAACTTATTAACTTATAAGTTAATTTTTTTAAGCTTACCCATAATGCATCTATTTCTATATTGATGGTAACATGATTTGTCATTGGATGCAAATTAATGAATCTTTGTTTATTCCAATCTGTCTTGATGTGTTTTGAGGTCCAAAATTTAAGAAGGAATAAAGAACTACATATGTTTGATACAGGAATAGAAAATGAGTAAAAAAAGAAAAAAAAGCAAAAGCAAAAGCAACTTAATTAATCATCGATAATCCAGCTGAAAATAAATTAGCTTCGCCAGAACCATGTGCTCTCCCCTTTAAATTACTATGCTCAAACAACTCCACCATTAAAATCTATAGAATAATTCATGAACTCACAAAGTGAAGACAGAGAAATTGATGTCAATACTTTTGTATTATGCGTTGTTTTTTTTTTTTTTTTTAAATCTAAACAAACATATTCGTTTATTATTTAAATTTTTAGACGAAACATTTCAATAAGTTTTGAGCTTAAGAATGAAGACAAATATATTTTAGTTAACATGTCAACTTTCTCATCCTTCTACCATAAAAGCCCCTCGAACCAGTGGTGGGAGTCTAAGATTTTTTGGTGTGGTGTGGTGGGGTGGGAGGGGGAAACTACTTAAAAAAAAAAAAATTGCACTTCAAAATCGGATTGTTACTGAAAAATAAAATATTTTGCATTTCAAAAAAATAATTTTTTCTTGAGTCGGTCCCGCTTTCTATCTCCGCCCCTGCCTCGAACCCTAGTCTGGTTCTTGTCATTTAGCAAATCATTTTTCTTAAAAAAATGTGAATACTTTTTGGTCGCAAAAACCATTTTTTTTTTTTTAGAAAAATTGTGAATACTTTTTGGACGAGAGCTTCTTTCCAACGAAGATTAATCAAAAGTATGAAATTTGTACATATTAATGAAAGTGTATTAAAACTACACTTTAAACAAATTATATATGCATTTGTTTTTTATCTATTAAAATTTTTAGATGACAGTGATTCAGTTTGTAGCTTGTATTGGATGTAAACTACACTACCAAATGATGGGCAATAGTAATCATTTGGGGGCTCAAATTAGGAGGTGTAAATGGCTCTCTATGGGGGTTGATGAGTTGGTAAAGTGACTCCAAACTCCTCTCAAAAGACACGTAGAGAGAGGTGCCAAATTTGGAATTCTTTGTGACAATTCTTTACTACTTAGATCTAGAAAATACAGCTAAGATTTCTCAACTCTTGAACCAAAAACTAATTTTTTTGAGGCCCTTTTTCTTGGCTAATAATTGTGTTGATGATAATATTAATAATCTCATTTTGCTGAACTAATTTTTTTGGCTTTTGTTGGTAATGCCTGTAATTAGGGCTAATCATTAGATGATCCACATTTTAATTAAGTATATATAAATGAGTTGAAAATTAACTTGTAAAATTGGAGTTGTGTCCCCAACCTGTAGGTGTTGCAAAAAGTAGGTATCTACTCCTTATTCTTGATATTTAAGTCTTCAACCTTTCATGTTTTTATTTAGTACCCTAGTTCTCAACGGACGATTTTGTATTTTTACCACTAGAAAGACACGTGATTCTCACATGTTTTAATTTTTAGGTGTGAAATTGGTATACAAATAGTTGTCGTGACAAATAAATAAAAACAAGAAGGAAAGGAAAAAGAACAAAAAAAGCAACCGTATTTCTCACCTAGCCCCACCTTCTCCACCACCCTTATGGGCTCCCGTAGTTTGGTGGCCCTCTATCCCTTGTTAAGGGTGTAATCCTATATTGATTTTAACGCATAAATATTTGATCTACTCTTCTTAACAAGGTAAATTAACCTTCAAAGATGCATAGAAGAATGTAATTTCAGAGTCTAACAAGCTCACTAAAAGTAAGGCTTGAACTACTCTTCTTTAACACTATCAACCCTCCTCCCTTCACCTTCTTCCCCACCCCGTCTTTGATTTATACACTCCCTAGACTTCTTCCACAGATCCCCATCACCCCTCCTCCCTTTCTTCTCGAATGGTAGTTTCGGGTGGGAAGGAGTGGCGCCGGGGGGGGGGGGGGCAACTTTATTTATTTTTCTTTATTTTAATTGAAGATAAGAGTAATTGTCTTTACAATTATAAATTTTGACAATTTAATGGCAATTTGGATGGAATCCACCCACCGGAGACCAAGACATTACAAAAGTGAAAAGTTGGAGACGTAAATGCTAATAAAATAGGTTGGGAACCCATGTTGCAAAAATTTCATAAGTTGAAGACCATTGCTTCAAATTTATGTTCTTTTGATAGAAGTATGCATATTGTTTATTAGATAAGAAGTCAAATTATGATTTTATATTGAACAAAAAGTAAAAAGACAGAAATAATTTCATGTGGCTGATTGATTAATCACATGATCATTGATTAAAAAACCACCAAAACATTTGCCTAGGTTCTTGTTGTCACTGGAACACACATATAATCCTAAAAGCCAGGAAAAGACAAGGTGACACTTGTAAATCCCTGATTGGTTACTGAGAATGGAGAGCACGAATTTGTCTAAGGTTGAGTGCTAAAGAACTTAATTCTCTACTTCTTTATTAGGTTCTAAGAACTTTAATTAATTGATGACACATTATGTATAGCAGAAGCTAGTGTATAACTGACTCGCTATATATATGTGTGTGTAACAGTGCTACATTTTGCATTATTTCTGTTTCTTCTGTAATTCACATTATTTTAGATGAAGAATAAATTTCCCAAGATGGAAACCTTCATGCAGAAGGAATTATCATCTTGGTTAGAAGGAACGAGTGATAAACAATCAAGATTTTTGGTGCATCCTGGCCTAAATGAGGCTTCTGTTAGCGGCGGAGGTGGAGGCTGCGATGCGAAATCGATTCGATCCTTACCGGATAATAGAGTGGTTTCGGGTTCAGAATCTTGTGCTGCTTTCAACACAAGATTTTCAGAAGAAAGTATGTTCAAAGAATATCATCAGGAACATTCTTTTCTTCCAGGATTTAATCTTGTCAATCAAATTGAAGGAACCTATGTTCCTTTGAATTTTCTTGAATCTTTCCCAGCTTTAAATGAATCCCATGTATCTGAATCTTGTGCAGATTCAAAATTTCCAAATCTGAGTTTGTTTCTGCAGGAGCCATCTATCCTGAAAATGGTAGAAGAATCTCCCACCTGCACGAGTCAAAAGCACGAGCCCCGGCCGATATTCCCAGTGTCTCAACTTGAGCAATATTATTATGATCAGGTTCAGGCCGGTCCAGAATGGCTGAAAATCAATCAGAATGCAGCAAATTATACCTCAAAAGGCTTCAGTGATTATTGGCTCAGCACTACTAAAACTCAGCCGATGAAACGAAGAATCCCAAATAGCCATTTGCAGCTGAAATCTTGTTTATCATCATCAGTTTCATCACCCAAGAAGATTTATAGAGGAGTGAGGCAAAGGCATTGGGGAAAATGGGTTGCAGAAATAAGATTACCGCGAAACCGGACGAGGGTTTGGTTGGGGACTTTTGACACAGCAGAAGAAGCTGCTTTTGCTTATGATACAGCAGCTTACATTCTAAGAGGAGATTATGCACATCTCAATTTTCCAGATTTAAAGCATCAAATTAAGGCCAATTCCATGAACAATAATACCGCGGCGCTTCTTCAAGCCAAGTTGCAAGCAATATCTGCTTCAAACAAGGCCATTGATCCATCATCAACATCACCAACAAAGCCATATTTGCACGAAGAGTCGAAAAAATCGAACCAAAAATCAGCAAGAAAAGAATGGCCAATGGAGTTGGAAGTGATGGAAAATAACAAGAGCCAAGAAGGGATATCAGATATTGATACAGTTCAGTTAAGCAGAATGCCATCTCTTGACATGGACACCATCTGGGATGCGCTTTTAGTTTCAGAATCATAAAAACTTGAACCATGTATATAGTAAACTCTACAAGTTCTTATAATCTTGTTCTTATAATTCACACACACACACACACACACACACACAATCTCTCATCAAAATAATTTTTGATTTCATTGTACTTTTTGTGTACCTTTTTATGATGTATTTTCTTTTGGAATTTATAAGTTTCCAAGTTATAATATGTAAAAAAATTAAACTTTGCCACTATAGCAAAGCAGGCAAATGAATGTGATTCATTATTTGGTATTCTTGTCATCATTTATTCAGAATTCATAGTTATTTTCATAACACCTTGATCAGAAATTTAGAGGGCTTACCAACCAAGTAAATTTTGACGAATTGGAGGCATGTACGGTACGAAAAATTATATTGGATATGATTAGACAACATAACTGACAAATTTTATGAATTGTGTATCTTCGTTCATGATCTTGAGCTCAATTTGCCAAGTACATAATTTGTTCATTTAAATTTTATTTTCTAACAAGTTCTAATTTCATTTTTGTTTCAAAGACTTGATGGAATACACACGACTAAGTGGTAGCCTCTTTCCTCTTGCTTTTATTTTGGCGAATTACCCTTCTTTTCAAGGGAAATTCTAATCGAAGGTGGCTCCATACGGGATATAAAAAATACCGTTTAGACAACCCTTTTCTTATACCGAAAGACAATAAGAACCCTTAGCTGCCTTCTCAATTGAGCCCCGTCCCTAGGGGCCCTACGCTTTCCTTCCGCACCTTTTCCTCAAAACGAGAAAGAAGATGGTACACTTGAATTGTATTATTTAAGTGCTTATTGCTTGCCAAAAATCCTACTTCTACAATTGGTAGGTCACCGGGTTATTCAAATAAGTCGTGTTTTCCGTGGTTTTCTCACACGCCCACATTGCCAGTAAATATGTAACATACCTTGAATCTAAGAACTGTCTTATATATGATCTTACCTCGAACCAAGCTCAACTAAAATTTTAAATTGACACTGAAAGTATTATCTTCTACGAGTCGATATAGCTACAAGGCAATTGACATTTCTTTAATATTCTGAGGTCAAAAAGAAAATATTTTAAACTAACAAGAGTGAAAGCAAAATGTTATTGACAAGAACAGAAAATTAAAATAAACAAAATTGCTACCAAATGACAACGATTTCGAATCATCCAAGGTCGATGTTGACTTAGGTAGGATAAAATACACTGCCAGAAACCTTTAATTAATGTTTTATTATATTAAAGGCTAAAATCAATTAAGGTCCCTATAATTATTCGTCATCAGAGTATATAAAATTTCTTTGAATTATCAGCCATTGACTTAATTAAATTTCAACATAAAAAAAGTCAAAATCAAATATTTCTTGTCA
This sequence comes from Forsythia viridissima, assembly GCA_030279155.1. Taxonomy (NCBI): domain Eukaryota; kingdom Viridiplantae; phylum Streptophyta; class Magnoliopsida; order Lamiales; family Oleaceae; genus Forsythia; species Forsythia viridissima. Next base: position 52,381,039 of record CM059037.1, on the reverse strand, counting down.
TTATCATCCTAAATCATGCTTTTGTTGTATCTATATTAATTTTTTAATCAATTGATTCTCATCTTTTAAATTAATTTGATAAAATTATTTATTATTTCTTTTAACAGTGTATATAAATTTCTTAACTTGTAAGCAATGTTCTAAAAAGAGTAAAGCGTGAATAGGCGTGAATGTCGAGCTTCAAGTTTTTTGGGTCTAGACGAAGTCTAAGCGAGAGCAAGATAAGAACAAGACTAGGGCGAGATGTGAGGCATAAAAGCTTAGACAGACTTTTTAGAACATTGCTTATAAGTAATGCAACTCTCGGTTTTTGATACACTTAACTAAAGTTAAATGAGGAAATTAAATTTTTGCACAAAATATGTCATGCATATGCAATTGCATTGCCATCTATTAAATTAATTTGATGGGTAGTATAGAAAACAACATGCATATAACAATCATTATTCGTCGTGATCATGCTTATTTACTTATTTCCAAGTCTTTGTCTCAACAATAGTAGTGTTTGTGATATTACAATTAATAAATATCAATTGTTAACAAGGATTAAAAGCAAATACTAACTAATCAGGTTGATGCACTTGTATCTCGCTCTTTCTTAGGAAAGGTAAATGTTGTGCACTATGAGATTCAGGATAAGGATACCATTATGTTGGTATCATCACTTATGATGGGTAAGGGTAATTTAACGTGGGTACGTACTTTATTTGAAAGAGAAGATATAGATGTTATGGTGTCACATTTAATCGTAGGGTACTTTTATATTTTTGATTACCTTCTTATTTATCTTAATTATATCTTTTTATTTTGCATATTTTCTTATTCTTGCTGGTTTGGTTTTGCTAAAAAATTTGATAAAAATCTAAGTATAAGTCAACAATTCATTTTAATTACATCTTTCATGGGATCAATGATCAGCTTGGCAAGAATCTCTTCAGAAATGGTGGTATTTAGCCACGACACAACTATTTGATCTTTCACAACTTTTATCAACTTTTCAACTACACATTTCATCAAATTTTATCAAAATCTACTAAGAGATTGTTCGGTAGAGTTTTTTGGGCAAAAAATGAGTTTTTGTAGCATGACATATTTGGTTTTCAAAATTTGAAGATGAAATGACAAAATTGCTCTTATTACTTTGAAATGGAATTGTGTTGATTAAGAGTAATTTTGTCATTTCACCTTCAAAACTTTTGAAAAGTCAAATATGTATCCATCCATTTTTTTTATTTTTTTTTGCATAAAAACAAAAAACTTTACATAACAAGCTCTAAAAATCTGATTTTTAGCAAGTCAAATATGTATCCATCCATTTTTTTTTTTTTTTTTTTTTTTGTTTTTTGTATAAAAACAAAAAACTTTACATAACAAGCTCTAAAAATCTGATTTTTAGCAAACCAAAATAGACACTCAATTGTGTGGGGATGGTATCTTATTTGAAGCAGTGAAAGTCAGCATCCATGAGAATTAAATAAAATTATACATATTGGTTTTATCCACTGTTTCGATCATAATTTGAGTATATATTCGTCTTTCAAATCAACAAAATTAACAATTATGTTGTTCTTTCTCTTTTCCCGCTGCATCAGGCTCAAGATATTGATTATGAAAAAGCACAAGTGATCATTATTCTTTATGGGAGATACAACTTTTAGATGGTCTTCGAAGAAGAAATGTGTGATTACGCTTTCAAGTTCTAAAACGAAGTATGCATTTATTGCTTCTTGTATATGTCAAGCCAAAATTTGTTAAAAGAAATTCATTTGCTACAAGACGATTCTACTAAAACTATAATTGATAACAAGTTTGCATTGTCGTTAGCCAATAATCTTGTTTTTGATTATCAAACGTAGCACATTCTCATTTTTGTCAAGTTTGTCTTGACAAATTAACTACACGCAAAGTTAAAGTTTGTTAAGTTTCAAGATTTTCATCTTTCAAGTTTCGAGTTTTGAGTTATGATTTGATATTATCACGATCGTATGGAATTTTCTCCGCTATGAGAAGAAAAAAGGTATGTCCGTATGTCACTACGTCTTTAATTTCATTTCCTCCAAAATTTACTGTTCAATTATCTTTTTCAACGGACCATCTCGAAAATCTGCTTATCTTCTCAATCTATCCTCTCAATCGATCATCTTCCTCCATCGATCATCTTTAAAATATGTTCACAACTCAATCAATTATCATAATAGAGCCTACGATCGGATTCCATGGCAAGAAAAGCGGTATACTAGTTTATTTTTTGTTTGAGTTATTCAATAAAGCTCCTATTACATCATTGTGCCTTAAAGTATATATGTACTGAACTATTTTATGCACTTTTAATTGCAACTAGTTAAAAACACGTGCTTTGCACGTGATTTTGTAATAATATCATGAATTTATTTTTTTGTTAAAATTTTTAAATAATAAAAGTTCGATAGTTATTTCTTTATTTTATCTATCCAACATTCCATCAGTATCTCGGGTCACTTTGATTAAAATTTAAAATATTACAAAAACAATAAGGTGTAGAAAATCATAGATATGTAAAGTGTTCAAAAGTTTTCCATTTTACTCACCCTTTTCATCATCATTGAGAAAAATCATAAACTTACCGATGATAAGATTCACAATAAAACCCATAATTCATCTTCATTTTCATTTTCATCTTTGTAGGGCGAAACATTTTTTGATGGCTTGGCATTATCAACAAATGTTGTAGAAGTGATCTCCAATATTTTACAGTAAGAAGGTTTTTGATTTTTAAAGTTTATTTGTTACATGTTGATCATATGGTATCTATTGTCTTGTTTACATACATTTATACAAATCTATCCATACATTCCATTTGACAAATTTTGACAACACCAAACAATTTCTCTGACAATTTCTCCTCCGACCGCGCCTCCAACAAGAAATCCATGTCCATTGTAACGCACCCCAAAGCCACGTGCAAAAATTAAGGTGGCAATTGTTGAGCTACCAATATCAACATATATTTTAAGATAATTAGGTCCTTTGTGGTAATAATAATTCAGAACTTTACCTAATAGGCATGCAGAGTAATTTTTCACTGTAGTTTTCATGATCCATTGTCCATTCACAATTTTGTTTATGATCTTAAATATACTGTTGTGAAAAACATCCGACTCATGAATAAATTGAAACAATAATGAATTGGAGTGATGAGTGATAGTTAGAGTTGGAGGCTAGTGTTTTCAATCAATTATATTTCAATTTATGAAATGAAGAGATGATGGTAGATGGATATGTGGAGAATTTTAGATGCCTTAATTAAGATTTAATTGAACCAATTTTAAAAGGTATTTTAAATTAATAAAGGGCAAATTGGAAAATCTAAAATATGAGGGAGGATATTTTGGTCCAAAAATATTTATCCCTTTTAAAGATATAGTATAGATTAAATATAATAAATAGGGATTTAGTCTTTTCAACTTCTAAAGACTATATGTAGTTATAATATTAAATTAAGATTTTAATTATAACATTAGCTTAAGGACAATTTAGAAAATATATAATATTAATGATGGTATATTTGTCCAAAAAATGTTTCTCCTTTAAGCCCCTTTTAGATTAGTATAGATATGTGAGAGCTCAATTTATGGATTTGCATAAATTTATTTACACAGTGAACATGGATACTCAACTCGCGTTAGAAGGGAATTCTCCAAATGGTAAAGAAAATCCTCGCGTTTCAAGTATCCATTCAAGACCTGGACTATCGAAAAGAATGTGTTGATGTTGGCAGCTGAAAATAGCGAAATCGCTGTTTTTGATTATTTGATGGATATGAAGCTCCTGGAATTTGTGTTTCATCGATCGGATGTGTTGGTATAAATTTATAAGTGATGCAAATTATATTCTAATTTATTAATGCACATAAATCAGAAATAACAAAAGTGGTGGACCGAGGCAAGAGATAAACTCTTTATCCTTAGGACGAAATTGCCTCTTACAGGTGCTCATGGTTGGATGACAAACGTCTCCCAAGATACAATGATCCCTTCTCGGGGTAATAACACTTCAACACGTCCTCTCATGTGTAGGTGAGTTCCTTCTTGATTAAAGATTCAACTTGGAATATAGTATCGTTGAAATTTCATCTTAATTTGTAGGATCGTCAATATTGTACCTAAGGCGTCTTTAGAGTATATTGAATTAGTATAACTATCCTTGTTCTCACATAGCAATGCAATTTGAATCAGTGTCGAAAGGAAGTGTTAAATAATTTCTTTCTTCCTTTCCTTTACCTGTTGATGTAAAATAATACTCTATTTAATAGAAAATTCTTACAATAAAAGAGATTATCACATTTCCACACAATTTAAGTAGATGAGCGGGATCGAAAAATTTTCTTTTCGCAGTTGTAGAAGTATGCAAAAGCAGCCACAACAATATGTTCAGTAACTTCAGTATTGCTGTGGAGTGTTATGACAGGTTCTATGATGACTGGCTTCAAAAGCTGTGGGACGGGAAGGTTAGTATAGGATGGATATAAAGTCATGCACAGTTACGAAATAAGAAGATTTGAACACAGTTTGTCAACTTCTCTGTTGCCTGCCCAGGCAGCCCAGCTACATAATATTATACTTGGCTAAGAAAAAAACATCCCCAAAGTGATACATCACTTAGTCGATAATTCCACCTGGTAGTGAAAAATCTCTATCGCTCTTATTTTAAATTTGTAGTTTTTGTTATTAAGAGCTAACAACACGTCACCTTGGGATCTGAATACGGTTTAAAAATTATAAATATGTTAATCAGGTATTCAAAAGAATTAAAATAAAAAATAAAAACTAAGCATGAAATTGTATTTTAATGTCAAAACATGATAATTGAAACTAAACTGTTAAAACTAGGCTATATTGAAACCCTAACCAATAAATTCAGCTACTGTTGCAATTAGGAGTGCGTATACACATAATAAACATCGACATCACCTGGATTTTAATAGAAAAAAACTTTTAAAATATGAAATTTCACAAAAAAAATCGTTAGCTGATGAGAATGCTTTCCTAGAGCAAAAAATTCTGACCACCATGCCTTGCTCAGCCCACGCTCGCTTGGAGCAAGATTTGGCTGCAACATGGTCTCTTTCTCAGTCCATGCTCACTGTGACTTAAGTGTAACCGGATCAAGCCCCTGTTTCATTTTTTCCTAGCGAATTTGTCCTCTAAATTCCAAATTCGGGGTGTTCCTGACTCACACAAAACACAACAAAATCAATAGAATCTCGACTACAAACAGTAGCACACATGTGGTAATGGAAACAAGATAAGTGTAATATTTATACTTATTACAAGACATATTTGATATGTAGTATTGCACATAATATAAGTAATATATGTAATACGAAATATTTATATTCTTTTTGTTCTTTAATGTTATACAAGCAATCTTAGTAAACAAACCAATAGTGTTTGGAGAATATAATAAAAGTCTCTTATTTTGTATTAATTAAGTTTGTGTATATATGAAGAGATAAATTTGTCAAAAACACACGCAAGATTTGTGGAGTGTGTTGGAACAAATTATTTTGAAAGCTTTAAACCTTCATTTTTTTTCATTAATAATCAAATTTTGATTTAATTCTATTAGTACAATTTATATATACTAGTCACAGTAAACACGTTATTTTTAGATTTTTTTAAGTCACGTGAAAATATTACTTTTCATTGTTATTGGAGTATTGAAGAAATCACAAATATTTCAGTATTATAGTATGGTCCCGCCTCAGAAAAAATCATTTTTTATAGTGTAAATCTTTTTTTTTTTTAGCAACAGTCCGGTTGGAAGTGCAAAAATTATTTTTTTCACTAGCAGTCTGATGTCCAAAATTTCCTAATTCCCCCCTTGCAACCATAGCAACTTTTTTCAATTCATTAGCGAACATCACATAAAATACGGAAAAAAAAAAATAGAAGTTTCATCAGTTGGTTACTAAAATTGGGTAAGAAAATAAAATAATTCGAACAAAACATAATTTTTCAGCCATTTGTGAATCTAATCTCCATAGTGATCGTTCCAATTTCAATTGTCCTATTGAATATGTGAATTACTCTTCTTTCATAATCCTATTGTCTCGATGCTTGGCGGCTTTTATGTTTTTGGCCTTCTAAATCTTTAGAACCTTGGTCACAATTTTTGCTCTTCGACCAAGAAGGCATAAATTATTATAGAAAATATAAATCTAAAGAAAAAATAAGAGAAATTGTGTAAGACAATGTATTGAAAAAACAAGAGAATTTTGAAAGGTATTTTCTTTTATTTCGCTTATCTTGTACATGGTTCCTTTCAACGACTATTTATAAGCTTATACAACTTTCCAATATTAATGGAAGAGTTCATACATTGTGTTACACCTCCAATACGCGTGGATTCCATGTATGCGCCACCTAGGAGGTGGATGCCAAGTAGGCAATTATTCTCCTGCCACGTGGAGGCTTCGCTTGCGTCTCACGCACCTCATCCGACGGTGATGTTATGTTATGTCTCACCAACTTTGCGTTTAACGCAGCATCAATTTGCAACTCGCATGGTCTTTGCATTGCGTGCGTTTTGACAAAGCCTCACTCTCTGAAGAAACTCTGACGAGTTCGAATGGAGATAGCAAACTCCGTTAGGTTCGACTGGAAAAGGTCAGTTGGCGAAGCTTTTTGCCATGAATATATACTTAGTTTCTGTATTATGACAATCTGGGCAGTTGGAGCGTGGATCTACGAATTTGATAAGGAAGCAATATCACAATTTCCTAAATATATGCACATAATATTTTGTATCAGGTAAGATCTAAGAGAATAACCATTTGTAAAGAAAACAATATCACAATAATGAAAACATTCAGCCGATCGAACTGGTAATTAACAACCTTATAGGGAATTGATTACATTTTCAAGTTCAAATTTTAAGTACATTCAATTTTGGTTAATTTGTTCAAGATTTGGAAACTCGTTCAATTTTAGTCACTGTTTTAAAAAGCCCGCCTAAGCCTCGCCTATGCTTGAAGCTCGGCATCCACGTATCACGCATCGCCTCGTCTTACCCTTATCTCGCTCTCGCCTAGGTCCCGAAAAACTTGAAGCTCGACATCCACGTCTAACCACGCTTTACACTTTAGAACATTGATTTTAGTTGATCTAGATATCTTCCAAGTTTCGACAAGGTGTCCAAGATTTGGAAACTTGTTCAATTTTAGTCGACCTAGATGTCTTCCAAGTTTTGACTACCAAGGTGTCCAAGATTTGAAAACTTGTTTAATTTTAGTCGTTCCAACTTTTGACTACCAAGTTTTGAGAAAAGTATCTCAACAATTGTGAGTGAAAGTTTTGACGGTCCATAAATATTTCTCTATCTTTTATATATTTTTTGTTTCGTTATTTTTCTCTGAACAAAAATTTTGTTGGCAATAAAGGAATTGGTCTCAATTCTCAATAGTGGTATCAGAGTATCAAGTCGTTCAGAGTGTTGGCGCACAGAGAAGATATGTCTATCAAATATGATGTGGAGAAATTTGACGGAAGAATTAATTTTGACTTGTCGCAAGAATAAGTCAATGATGTTTTGATTCAATCTTAGATTCATAAGACTTTGAAAGGGAAACCAACCCCTATTTCTGACAAAAATACTGAAAAATCCAGTATGAGCGATACGTCTATGTTTAGCAAAAAATGTTCTTGCAAATATTCATGGAATATCTGTTGCAAAGGAACTTTGGGAAAAACTTGAACAGTTGAATCAAACAAATAGTCTTTCAAATCGGTTGTACTTGAAATAACAGTTCTCTACGAATGAATGCATGTACAAAAATTTCAGACCACTTAAGTGTTCTCAATGAGATCGTTTCTGAACTGGAGGTTATTGGAGTTAAACTTGATGATGAAGATAAAACGTTAAGACTCATCTGGTCTCTTCCATCCTACTATGAACACATCAAACCAATTTTGATGTATGGAAAAGAAATTGTGAGTTTTGAAGAAGTTACAAGTAAATTAATTTTTGAAGAAAGAAGGTTGAGTGGTGGAAGTAATATTTCATTTGAAAACTCATTATTTGTTGCTGAAAAATGGAGGAAGAATAACTCCATAAAAAGGAAAGTATTTTGTTGGAATTGTGGACAACTTGGTCAGGTGAGGAAAAATTGTCCAAAAGGTAGAGCATACTCAACTAACTGCTTGACATCAGATACATACAATATGTCTCTCTTTATGAGAGACGATGATGTTGCTTGAGTAAATATTTACATTATCGTGGCATGCACTAGTTGCCATGATAAAGGATGTATTACTACTAGAGGGTTTACATGTTTGCACATGGACATTGGCTTGACATTAATACAAGGTGTGTGGTAGAATTGATGTCGATAGCTGATGAACTTCCAAGTAAGTCAAGCAAGGAAGTTGCACCATAATATTTCAGCAAATTTATTCGACATGAGTCGATAAAATTCTTAAAATTCGTTAATTCTAAGTGATTATACTTATATGGTGGAGTATGTTAATTTTCTATTTTGAGAATTAAGATTGTCAAAGTTTATCGATTTTTTTTAAGTATCGAGATGAAAAGCTGCATAAGAGATGATTGGGTTTTTACTTGTTTTTCGTCAAGGTGAAGATTGTTCAGATATTTTCTCAAAATTTGGTAGTCAAAACTTAGAAGACATCTAAGTCGACTAAAATTGAACAAGTTTCCAAATCTTGGACATTTTGGTAGTCGAAACTTAGAAAACATCTATGTCGACTAAAATTGAAGAAGTTTCCAAATCTTGAACACCTTGGTAGTCGAAACTTGGAAGACATCTAGATCGACTAAAATTGAATAAGTTTCCAAATCGTGGACTCCTTAGCAATTGAAATTTGGAAGAAAACTAGGTCATACGTTAACTATAAATTGACATGGTTTATTCTCTTTTGTAGATGTGACTTAAGGATTTTTTAGAGAGAAATTGTAAGCCCAGCATATTAGTTGTTTTCTTTGTGGGTTGTATAAAGAGTAGAAATTGGTGGGTGCGGTAAAATTTAGGATATTATTTTTCTTGAGATACTTTAGAATTTAGGTGAGTGAAATCTATATGATTGTAACGATTTTTCATTTAGTGAAAGCTTTGACGGTCCATAAATATTTCTCTATTTTTTATATATTTTCTGTTTCATTATTTTTCTCTGAATAAAAATCTTATAGACAATAAAGAAATTAGTCTCAATTCCCTATAGTTTTTTCACATGTTTGAACTAACAATCAACTCTTTTAGAATTGTCATATTCAATGATTGTGCAGTGTAGTGAAATATAAAGAATAAATAACACAAGAATGAGAAATTAGGTGAGAATTGAATTGCTTCAATCACACTCCTACATTGTTTAGGATATAATTTCTAAACTTATACATGGTGATCTGTGTCTGTAATTAAAACAACTTTCAAAATTCAGTGATGTGAAAGGAACAACCTGAAGTTTGGTGGTCAAAGTGAAATTTAGTGTAAATTTCAATAGTCATTGATAAAATTAACCCAAGAATCTTGGAATGTGATATACAAGAATTATGAGACTTGATTAAATACAAAAGCTCATATGGAAAAAGAATACAATAATATTCTCACACAACGAAAGAAAGAAAGGGACTATTTCTCGATTTTTACGTGTCATCCTTGTACATAGAACATGTTAATTTTTTCTGTATCGTTTTAAGTTTATCGAATGTGCCTGCAGGACGAAAAAAGAGAGGGACCAAATTCATTACTTGTGAGATGGAAGAATATATAAGACCTTTCTTTAATGGAATAAAGTGAGAATTAAAAAAAGACATAATTTAAGTAATAGTAATGAAGCAAAGAATAAAGTTAGCAAGGAAAAATATTAGTTTTATTTAAAGGAAAGACATAATTAGTTTTATTTAAAGGATGAACGTATTTTGCCATAATACAATATTTTATTTAGAAGTTTAACTTGTTAGAGTTATAATATAATTATGTATTTAAACGTGTAGACTAGATTTATTTAAATGTCTGACACGTGATAACTTTTTATAAATAGTCGTTGAACATACTTAATATCAAATCTTGTTTATTGCTATGATATCATGTAAATCACTTTATCTAAAAATTTAAGTTTTTAAATAGAAGATCTAATGTTTGATATGTTCATCATATGGCTTGATTCATCGAAGCTTGCCAGAATAAATAAAAGAACACTTCTCATAAAGTGAAGTAATTAGGAGAAAGCAAGGAATTTACGTTCTTTCTTAACAAAATTGTTGACTACGTATGAATGTTAAACCAAATTATCTAAAGGCTTAATATGTTAAAAAAAAAAAAACACGTTTTTCTGTATAAACTTAATTTTTTTAGGACGGTTATCTCCTACTACTAAACTTACTCTTATACCATGTTGAACCGTCATAATTAAAAGCTTAAACTATTAAAGAAGAAAATATTTAAATTTAGTCTTCAACGATTTTAGCTTCGACTTTCCTCAAAAAATATAGCAAATCCATTCTTGCACTGGAGAAACTTGCCGTGGAAGTGAGTAGGGGAATATTTGAAAGGTTTCTTATAAAATAGAGTTGGATGGAAGACGTACTCACACATTATTAGCAGTAGGCAGAAACACTGAGCATTGATATAGCAAATTGCATAAAAAATGGAAGGTACCCCAATAGAAGATCTGTTTGACCTCACCATGAAAAAAAAGTGGAACAAAGTTGAAGAGGCCTACAAGAATAATCCCTCGGCTCGCAGTGCCAAGCTCACTAAATCAGAAGAGACAGCTTTACATGTAGCTGTTTCTAGTTACCATTCCAAGCGTGTTAGCTCTTACTATGAAAATCATATTGTGGGAATGATCGAGTCCATACCCAACGACGAAACATTCAAGATATTATCAATGAAGAATGATAAAGGAAACACTCCTCTCCATCTCGCAGCAACAGTTGGATGGCTAAGTATCTGTAAGTGCATAGCAAAAAAGAATCGTGAACTCATTAGCACTCGCAATTTCAAGGGCGAGACCCCATTGTTTGTGGCAGCTTATCATGGAAAGTTGGAAGCTTTTATTTTCCTCCATGGTCACTACAACAAAAAGCCAGGGCAACAAACAGATCAGCAAAACAAAGTACAACAAACAGATCAGCAAAACAAAGGACAAGAACCAGATGAATCACTTTGTAGAAGGGAAGATGGGAATACCATTTTACACTCTGCTATTTCTGGAGAATATTTGAGTAAGAAACCTTTTTTACAACTTTCTTCACATTCAAACTTGAACAGCGAGGTCTGGTACACTGGACTAGACAGAAGTCGATAAGACTTGGGAAGACACGTGTGCAATAAAGCATGTAGCAATTGTGTCCTGTCCAGCTTGCCAAACTTGCAATGAGAGGGATAAAATTACAAATATATTTTTTGCAACAGAATTGGCTTACCAGATAATGAGCGATTACCCAAAGCTTGTCAACTCTGTCAATGTGGAGGGTGAATCACCAATGCATGTTCTTGCTACAAAGGCTAATTTGTTCAGAAGCAGCACTCATTTTCGACTCCATGACTCCATCATCTACCGCTGTGAGAAATCTTTTCATTAGCACAATGTTTCCATTAATTTGTTTTCGAGTACTGCCAAAGTTATATTTCAGTAAGAGTCAGTTTTCCTTTTCGGGATAAACAATTCAAGGACATAAAAATACTGAAGTAAAGAAGGAATTAAAATCTCTATCTATGGTATGAGGAGATGAGAAATAGAGAAAAAAGTCCTCTCGCTCTTAGGTCAATATACTTCAGTTTAAGAGGCAAAATCATTCAACTACCATATCTGCAAAAACAATGTCATTTTGGGGGAGAACTCCATCTCAAAATATAGAAATTTTTGAAGTCCAGTCCTCATATTTTATTATATTAATGTCATATGTTTGCAATATGATTCTCATTATTATGACTAGTTTATTTTTAGAGTTATGTTAATGTTGATGTGCTTCAATAAATGATTGATTTCTCGGCATCAGCTTAATTAAATATATGATATTGATAGAGAATTCAAACTTCCTCTATGATAGGTTTCTTTCTATTATTCAATTCGTGCTATAACGGAACTGTTATTTTGGCAAGGTGTATTTGTTGACAAGCTTAAGAAGAGTCCTAGTCCCCATAAAAGTATGTACAGCCCCAGAAATGGTGTCAACTGTCCAGAGAACTACAAGACATGTATTGGCATCTTCCTACTTTTTTTCACTCCAATTTACGAGAGTATCAGAGGTAAACACAATGAACCATATTTCCTTGTTTCTGTAGGCTAACATTTTATATTTCTTACAATGTTGCTTTTCTCTTTCCAGCTGGTCTTGAAAAACATAGTAAACAAATTTACAAGAGTATCAAAGGTAAACACAATGAACCATATTTCCCTGTTTCTGTAGGCTAACATTTTATATTTCTTACACTGTTGCTTTTCTCTTTCCAGCTGGTCTTGAAAAACTTAGTAAACAACATGGGGGTTCGAATGATGAAGAGAATCCCCCGAAAAGAGAGAAGGAACCTCAAAGTACGTACAGATTTCTTTGCACAAATTTTTAATGAATGTGGTTTCAAGTTGTAGGCTAACATTTTATATTTCTTACACTGTTGCTTTTCTCTTTCCAGCTGGTCTTGAAAAACTTAGTAAACAACATGGGGGTTCGAATGATGAAGAGGATCCCCCGAAAGGAGAGAAGGAACCTCAAAGTACGTACAGATTTCTTGGCACAAATTTTTAATGAATGTGGTTTCAAGTAATAGCTTATAGTATCTAGTGAAGAACCATTCCTAAATTTGGAACATAGATGCTTCAGACTGGACAAAAATGGTATTACTTTTAAGGTTTAGCTTAAGTAGGTTAAAGATGATCACATAAAGTGAATTGAGAGATAAACAGTGAATTTTGATTTGCTTGATACATGGATTTGACTGAGAACATCTGTACACAGAGAAGGTTGCCAAACAGACGAGAAATGAATCAATTACAATAATTTACAAATTCCAGTGCAAAATTTTAGACAACCAATTTAATTTGCATTGATACAATTTTCTTGCCCAATAGATGATGACAATGATATGATTTCACTAATAAGATATTCTCGCCAATAGCTGAGAATATATGATCTCCATTCATTTGATCTTCTTCCTAACATACCCCGACAAGATGGTGCTCCCAACGGACCACCAATCTTGCAGCAGAGGTAAGTAAATTGATAAGAGATTTGGGGACTATCTTACAAAGCTGATCATGATTAGATACATGTAGAAACTTTTTCTCCAACAAAACGGTAGTACATGGAAATATGCTTTTTTGCAAGAATGGAATACCATATTAGCACACGGGTTAGTTGCTCCAGAGAAACCTTGATGCATGATTTGAGATATTTTCTCTCTCGTTTGAGTAATTTAATTCTTGTCTCAATAACTTTTGATTTTCGGTGTAGTTAAGTACGTGAATTTAAATTTCCTAAGTCTCTTTATTACGTGTCTTTATGTCTAGAGACTTTTAGTTAATTTTTCCTTGAGAATTTTGTACATTCTTTGTATTTTGAGTTGAGTTGATTAGTATAAAATGAATTGTACTTTGTAGTTCAATCGAGTGATTTTATGAATCAATATAAGTTGAGAAGTATTACGAAGAGATTGTTTTTCTCATCTTATTGTATTACTTTAATGAGTTGAAACAGCGACCACGTTTGCTAGCACCTCTTGTGGTATGGTCTCCAGAAGCCATGAATTTGAACTCCTATTGCATCGTTGTGCCTTAAAGTATGTACTGATCTGTTTAATGGACTTTTAGTTGCCGTGAAACAAGAAGAGGAAGAGTTTGAAGATGATGATTTCTTTCCTCCCAATTATGCAACATGTATTCTATTTCTAAAATTTTCGATGAAGGTCTTCCTAACCATCATAGGAGTTGGTAAGTATTGTTTCCTTTTGTAGTTAATTTACTTCTTTTTTTCCCCTCAGATTTGGGTTTTATCCATCCTTTTATTTAGTTACTGTACTACATCTACATTAACCTTGCTGATGAGTGTAGGGTTCTGGAGAATACGGAGAATTCAAGTAAAGAAAGAAAGACATTCACATGCATTACAGCTTATGAACGAAATGATTGAGTCTGAGATTAAGTCAGAGTCAAGTTATAAGTACAACAATAATGGGCAAAAACCTGAACACCTGGAACCCCAGGATTCACAAAGAGTTCCGCCGCCGCCTATTCCACCTTCAACCAATGATCAGCAAGTTGTCCACCTGAACCCAGAAACCAATGGCGGGAGAAGTTTGTCAACTGATCAACCACAAAACCAGAATGAGAAACAGAAAGACGAAAGCAAAAATGGATCAGGTAAATATTCTTGATTCATAGAATTATAATGCAATATGTAAGAACTCGGTTTTTATTTATTAGTTAGGAATTTGCATATCATGTTGGAACAATTGGCACAGTAAAAATGTGTTAATAAATATTGTTTTATTTATTTATTATTAAGGGTAGTATAGTCTTTCTAGCTTAGCCTATATATAGTTTATTTATAATTAGGTTTCATTAAGACTTTGTATTACTTTTCATTATGCGTAAGGAACCCTAGCCTCCTCCTCTTTCTTTTGATTCTTATTGTTCTTTGTTTGTCTATTCTATATTGTTTCACAAAATGGATACTCAAGTCTTCGTTAGAAGAGAGACTCCAATACTAGTAGCAGCGAAGATGGGAATTCTTGAAATGGTGCAGAAAATCCTCGACACATTTCCAGTAGCCATTCAAGACACGGACTCTAGCGGGAAGAATGTGCTGATGTTGGCAGCTGAGAACAGACAAACCACTGTTTTTGATTATTTGGTGAAGAAGAAGCTCCCAGAATTCGTGTTTCACCAATTGGATGATCAAGGAAACAGCATTCTGCACCTTGCTGCAGTTCTGGAAGAACTCCTACCATGGCGCATTCCTGGTGCTGCTCTGCAGATGCAATGGGAGATCAAGTGGTACAAGGTACCATGCATGTATTATGTATATGTTAAACTACTTTATCTACAAGCTTAAACTTTTAAAGAGAGAACTAATTTATTATTTAATTTTAGTCTTCAACACAACCCCTCACGTGTAGGTCAGATTCCTTTTTATTATGAAAGCTATGATGCGTACATTATTTTTTATAAATGGGTGACTGCGAAACTAGAACTCAACTTCTATATGGTTTGATTGCTTTGCTACCACGTTAAACCACTTTATCTTAAAGCTTTTAAATAATAAATGTGTCCTGCGTCTAACATTTTTAAGCTTTTACATGAGCTAGTTGTCGTGTTTTCTTATTTCTTTCTATCTTTATCTTCTGAGAGTGGCAGAAAATGGAAAAAAATTTCAAATAGAACCAATATATTTAACCTGATGCAGCATGTTAAGCACTCTGTTCCACCACTATGCTTTGCTCACAACAACGCTAAGGGAGAGACCCCAAGGATGATCTTCACACATACACATCAAAAGCTGGTCAAAGATGGCACTGATTGGCTTATCAAAACATCAGAGTCATGTTCTGTAATTGCAGCACTCATTGCTACTGTTGCATTCGCTAGCTCAGCCACAATGCCAGGCGGACTAAAAGAGGAAACTGGGTATCCAGTTCTGGAAAACCACCCAGCATTTCATGTGTTTTCCATCACATCCCTTGTTGCTCTCACCCTCGCTGTCACAGCCCTTGTGTTTTTCCTTTCCATCATTACTTCGAGATGCCAGGAACGTGATTTCAAAGTAACATTGCCGAGGATGCTTTTGCTGGGCTTAACTTCTCTCTTTGCATCCATTGTTGCTATGTTGATCTCATTCTGTGCAGGGCATACCTTTATCCTCATAGACAAATTGAGATTTGCAGCAATTCCGATATATGGTGTTGCTTGTATACCAGTGGCATTTTTCGCTCTCGTGCAGCTGCCACTATATTTCGATCTTCTAAGGGCTAGACTTATAAAGGTACCACTACGCAGTTACAAGGTGTTCAATCATTAGGTTTCCAGCTAATTCCCCTGTATCGCAAAGATCACTCGGTTACATTGTTGTATATTGAAAAAGCTACTTCATTAGAGGTTGAACCTGGTATACAGCATTGTTATGCAATGCAGTCACAACACAAGATTCAATAACTTCAAGAAGCCTAGCAATATCTAAGAGTAAGTCATAGAGATGGAACATGAAGAAGTGAAAGATGTACACAATAATTGCTTACAGGGTTAAGCAATTAATTAAAATATATATATAGATATTTTGTATCAATTATATTCCTTATTTAACTAGGAGTTTCAATAGAAATAGAATTAATTGTCCTACCTTAAATACGATTGCATCTTGTAGAAATATGATTGAAGTATATGGAATAATTTATTTCAGCCAATTTATCAATTGCCTACATTCCCGTAGCTCAGTTCTTGAGCTCACTTGCACTATGAATCAAGACTTTACAATCTGAAATTAAAAAAGAATACTCCGGCTTTCATATATGTAGAAGGTCAGAAAAAGACTGAAGTTTTCAAATGAAGGGAGAATTGTTAAAGACTTGAATGAACCTTCTATTCTCTCCCCTCTTACAGACTTGACATATGTAAGGCAGTTTCAGTTAGCTCCTGTAACTGATAACTGACTCCAACTGCTGCCAACTATTCTGGTTACTGTTAATAGTGATATAAATGAGTGTACATACGTCCAATTGGTCGAGGGCCAGTTAATAAATCATATCATGTATATAAAACAATTCTGCTACTTTTCGTTGAATAGAAGTAAAAGTTCAACATTTGAATTTCCTCTTTGTTCTAACAAGGAATGATTTAACATTTAACCATCATCAAGCAAAGTAAACAATAAAGGAAATGGAAATTCTCAAGTACCTTTATACCCATAAAGAAAATTCTCATAGTAGGAAAACGTAGAAATTCTCATGTTAAAGTGGGATACTTCTCTTGCAGTACTATTAAGTATTTGATGAAGTTTAATTGAAATCACATGTTAAACTGCCCATTTTAATAAATTTTGTAATTAAAGTACTAGAGCAGAATCCCCCTCTCTTCTTTTCCTCAGGATGTAAAAGTGAAGAACCCTATTCTTGCTTCATTTTTAAAGTGGCATTTTAATCAAAAGGTAATGATTATAATCTATCATGCACCGATACGGATACGCGTGTCCAATGCGACATGTATCGGACACGTTGACATGCGATATTCGAAAAACTACCGACACCGACACGTCGACTAATTTTTTTAATACTTAAATATTTTTTTTCAAATTTTTTAGTGTAAAAGAAATAAAATTTTCTATACTTATTTTATAAAAAACAAATATTCAAAAATGATTGACTTATTTTAACATTAACAAACAAATAATTAGCCCATTTAAAATGTTGATCGGCCCATAAGGATTAACCTATTTTTTCTAAACCCTAAACAAATTACCCGGCGAAGTGTCCAATATGTATCGGTGTCCGATACATATCCGACATCGACACGCCGGTGCTGGTGGCGTATCCGTGCTTCTCAGATTATAATAATAAGCAAAGAATCTACATTCTTTTTTAGTTTTTTTTGTTCAGAACTACAGTAAAAGCATAGAAGGAAAAGGATATATATGGAAGACATCCTCACACTATATCAAATGTTTAAGAGGCCACAAACACTGTTTATTTGATATCAACTGTTATATAGCAGTTAATGGCTTCAAAAATGAAAGAAGAAACCCTAATAGACGAAGAGTTTCCTTTAGACGGCCTATTTGAACTCACCATGAAAAAGAAGGTGGAATAAAGTTCAAGAAGCCTACAAGAAATGTCCCTCCGCTCGTAGTGCAAAGCTTACAAAATCATAAGAGACAGCTTTACATGTAGTTGTCTCTAGTTACCATTCCGAATGCGTTAGCTCTTTTAATGCATTTCACATTGAGTAAATGGTCAAGTGCATACCTGTAGAAGATTCATTCAACATATTATCAATGAAGAATGAGAAAGGAAACACTCATCTCCATCTCGCCGCAGCAGTTGGATGGTTAACTATCTGTGAATGCATAGCCTCAAGGCATCTTGAACTCATTAGAACTCGCAGTTACAAAGTGTTCAATCATTAGGTTTCCAGCTAATTCCCCTGTATCGAAAAGATCATTCGGTAACATTTTTGTATATTGAAAAAGCTACTTCATTAGAGGTTGAACCTGGAATACAGCATTGTTATGCAATGCAGTCACAACACAAGATTCAATAACTTCGAGAAGCCTAGCAATATCTAAGAATAGTCATAGAGATAGAACATGAAGAAGTGAAAAATGTACCCAACAATTGCTTACAGGGTTTAGCAATTAGTTAAAATATACTGTTGAGATTGATAACAATTACAAAGTATTACAATCTCGATTCAACATGAAAAATACAAGAAAAATACGCCTTTGTTGCTCCTTCGTTCTTGGTTAAACTTGTGGGCTCAGATTCTTGCCACAAAGAACACTGCAATGCAACCAAGGGAACGGAAATCAGATTGTTCACCAACTAACACACCGGAGATGACCAAGAATTTTAAACACTCAGTCCAATCTCACTTTTGAGAACAGAATAAAAGACAGCTCCTCACTTTTCTTCACTCTATGTTCTAACCTAGAAAAGAAGAAGACCTAGAATATATATAATCCTAGAAAGATCTCACCCGTCTATTTTATCTAACGGTCCACACTCAATAAACCAACTTGTCCAATTGACATGTGCCAAGTGGATTTAGTGACCCACATATTCTCACAAACTTCACCTTGGATCACAAATCCACTACCAAGTTCCCTGGCTACAAGTGCTATCCTTTTTGTGGTCTTATTTCATCATCATCGCCCACTCCAGCCCGGTACCTGCTTCACCAATCGTCTACTGCAGCAAGTACCTGTCACATAAGTTAACCCGTACCAATATTCAATATTGATATGCACTTATTAAACTTACCAGCAGCAAGTACTTTGGTTCCAACATCTGCAGGGTTTTCATCAGTTGCAATTTTAAGCAGTTTAAATTCACCAGAAGCTAACTTCTCCCTAATGAAATGGTATTTCAACTCAATATGCTTAGATCTTTCATGATACACATGATTTTTACATAGCATTAGAGCACTTTGACTATCAGTAAAGATCATGGCATTTTCATTCAAGAAGTTCAATTCACATAAAAGGCCTTTCAGCCACATGCATTCTTTAAAGGCTTCAGTTAATGCAACATATTTAGCTTCAGTGCTGGAGAGTGTAACTAAAGGTTGCAACTGTGATTTCCAAGTGATACAATTATCACCTAACGTGAAGAAGTAAGAAGTGGTAAATTTCCTCTGATCTTTATCCCCTACAAAGTCAGAATCTACATAACCCTTAAGCTCAAGCTTATCACTCCTCCTTTCGAATACTAACCCTCTTTTAACTGTCCCAGCTAGGTATCTCAACAGCCATTTAAGAGCAACCCAATGATGTTTACCTGTGTTAGACCTAAGCCTACTCAAGAAACTAACTGCATAAGCTAGGTCAGGTCTAGTGGTAATCATCGAATACATTACAGAACCAATGGCATTAGCATATAGGACACTACTCATTTCCTGTTTTTCTTCTTCAGTTTTAGAGCATTGAGCAGATGATAAAATCATGTGTGCAGCTAATGGTATATTGACAGACTTAGCAAATTTCATACCAAATTTGGTTATTACCTTTTTCAAATAAGACTCTTGATTAATAGTCAACCTATTTTCAGCCCTATTCCTTTTAATAACCATACCAAGAATTTTTCTTGCACATCCTAAGTCTTTCATGTCAAATTCAAATTTCAAAAGGTTTTTCATTTTTATGATATCAACTTTACTACTACTAGCAAGCAACATGTCATCAACATATAACAACAAATAAACCACACAGCCTATCTTAGTGTTATTATAATATAAGCATGCATCAAATTCACTCCTTTTGAAACTAATTTTAAGCACATAAGCATCAAAACGTTTATACCATTGACTAGGACTTTGCTTAAGACCATATAAGGACTTGTTAAGCAAGCACACAAGCTCAAACTTCCCTTTCACCTCAAAGCCTTGAGGTTGAGACATGTAAATGACCTCATCTAACTCTCCATGAAGAAAAGCAGTCTTAACATCTAGTTGCTCTAATTCCCAATTGAATTGGACAACTAAGGCCAGTACTAACCTGATAGTCTTATACTTAATCACTGGGGAAAACACCTCATTATAATCAATCCCCTCTCTCTGAGTAAATCCCTTAGCTACTAACCTAGCTTTGTATCTTAAATGGTCATTTGGTTCTACTCCTTTCTTCAACTTGTAGATCCATTTACAATGGACTACCTTTTGATTCTTTGGTCTTTCAACCAACTTCCAAGTATCATTCTTGCCTAAGGAATGAATCTCCTCTCTCATAGCCTTCTTCCAATTTTCAGAATTTTTACAATTAACCGCTTCTTCATAAGAAACAGGTTCAACTGACTCTAAGGCTTCACCTGAAACTAGGACAACTCCATTAAATTTGAAGAAGTGTACTTCAAATTTGGTCTTACTTGTCTTCTCTCCCTATCTCTCACTAATTGATAATCTCTCAAATTAGTATGTTCAAGTTGTTCTTGGTTAGGGATCACAGTTTCAAGAATTTCTAGTTCAGGTTGTTCTAAGACTTTTTCTTGTTCAGTCTCATCTTGAGGATCAATTTGTTCAGGTTCTCTAACCTCCAGATTAACATCTAATCTCTTCACCTCAGTCTGAATCTTCTTCCCAGTAGAAGATTTCCCTTCTCCACTTTGTTTAACCTGATTGTTTGGAGTTTTTAGGCAAGGCATATCAAGCTCATTAAACTTCACATCTCTACTGTTAATTATCTTAATACCCTTAACACCTAAAACCCACAATCTATACCCCTTAACACCTTCTGGGTATCTTAACATGACACACTTAGTAGCCCTAGGGTCTAACTTACCCTCAACCTGATGTGCATAAGCAGCACACCCAAACACTCTAATGTGTGACAAATCTTGAGATTTTCTAGACCATAACTCCTGGGGCGTTTTGAAGTTAACAGAACTAGAAAGTGACCTATTTATTAAATAAACAGCAGTACATAAGGCTTCAGCCCAAAAACCTTTGGCCAACCCTGAACTAATCAACATACATCTGACTTTATTCATTAAAGTCCGATTCATCCTCTCAGCCACCCCATTTTGTTGAGGGGTATTTCTCACAGTCCTATGCCTAGTGATACCTCTCTCTTTGCAAAACTCATCAAATTCAAAGTTGCAAAACTCTAAACCATTGTCTGTCCTAAGAGTTTTTACACCTTTTCCCACTTGATTTTTGACTAAGGTATGCCAGGACTTAAACTTGCTAAAAGTTTCAGATTTTGACTTAAGTGGGAAAACCCAAACTTTTCTAGAGTAGTCATCAACAATGGATAGGAAAACCCTGTTCCCACCATGAGTAGGGTGTTTTTCTGGACCCCACAAATCTGCATGAATGTAATCTAATGGTCTCTTAGTGCTGTCTTGACCTATCTCAAAGCTAACTCTGTGTGACTTTCCTAGAACACACGTCTCGCAAAAGCTTAAAGGTGCAACAGTGCTTTTACCTAGTAAATCCTGGTCACTAAGATATTTTAGCCCCTTGTTCCCAATGTGTCCCATCCTCCTATGCCATAGATTTGATCTATCATTATTGATTGAAACCAATCCTGAATCTTTGGTATGTAAAGCTTCACCTTGAAGGTAATACAACCCATTCCTCTTGGGACCTTTCATAACTACTAGAGAACCTTTAAGAATCTTTAAAGTACCAAAATCAGATTTGAACATACAACCCTTATCTTCAAGAACACCTAAGGAAACTAGATTTCTCTTAAGTTTGGGACATACCTAACACCAAGAAGTGGTCGGACAATGCCATCATGCTTCCTAATAGCAATGTCACCTATTCCTTCAACTGTTTGAGAATTGTTGTCCCCCATGTATACTTTCCTAGGTTCAATTTCTCTATAATTATAAAACCAAGACCTCATAGGACACAAATGAAAGGTGGCACCTGAGTCTAATATCCACTCATGGTCAATCTCACCATCAGACACGGTCATAACATGTAAACCATCTAGGGCATCCCCAATAGCAGCAACATTTTGATCTTCATTCTGCTGTTGCTTCGATTTTCTCTTAAGCTCATAGCAATCTTTCTTGAAATGTCCAAATTTCCCACAATGGTAACATTTTTTATTGCCTTTATCCCTAGACTTAGACCTACCCTTAGATTTTTCTTTGCTTCCATTCTTACCCTAGTAGTTGTTCTCTCTTCTCAT
This sequence comes from Forsythia viridissima, assembly GCA_030279155.1. NCBI lineage: Eukaryota > Viridiplantae > Streptophyta > Magnoliopsida > Lamiales > Oleaceae > Forsythia > Forsythia viridissima. Next base: position 52,358,701 of record CM059037.1, on the reverse strand, counting down.
TTCATTTTTCTCTCTAATAAACAAACTCTCCTCCCTAGTGCTTCCCCTAGACTCCTTTTTGACTTCTAAGTCCTTCGATCTCAAAGCATATATCACAATAGCTTGAGTCAAAATATCTCTAGCATACTTAATCGCATTCCTAACATCTCTATAACAATCAGGAAGAGAATTTAAAAGTATAACAGCTAGATCCTCATCGTCAAATTTCTTATCATTGTAGGCCAAGCTTTTGACAATTTTGCTAAAATCACTCAGATTGGATTCAAGATCCTTCCCCGAGTCTATTTTAAAACTAAAAAGTTTTTCTAGCAAATAAATTCTATTTGGCAAAGTTTTTGTCAAAAATAACTTGTCAAGAGCTTCCCACAATTCTCTAGCAGTCTTAGCATTATCAACTTGTCTAACAATATTATCAGATAAGTGCAATATTATAAAACTGTATACAATTTCATTCATCTCCTCAATTTGATCAGGTTTAGCTTTTAATACATCATAAAAATTTTCTGGATCATCAAGGGCTTTAGAAACCCTTTGTTGAACCAGAATAGCTCTCATTTTTTGTTTCTAAATTGAATAATAGACCCCTTCCATCGAATTGTGATAATTCAACCCTAGAACCCATAGATGGAAAATCATCCATGAATGAGAATTTTTTTTTAAAATTTTTTTTATAAAAAACTTACTCACACAGATGCAAACACAGAACACAACCCTTTTTCAAATTACTAACTAAGATGACATGCAAACACAGTTTATCAACACACAAGACAATAAAACAACAAATTATACTAAGGAGTTGTAGGCTCTAGCCACCTAGTTTGTTTTTACCTCAATTAAAATTAACAAAGTATAAAATTAAATGAGGGGGTTCAAGAAATTCAAACTCAGCGGACAAATCTGTTGTCCGTATTTATAGGAGAGACGAAACGAATTTCTTCGCATTCCAAGGCACCTCTAGAACAACCAATAAGCTGCACTGTTGCTCCACCAACAAAGTAATACCACCAGAAGGTCAGAAATAGCCAGTAAACAATCTGCTCCAGAAACTTCTGCAGAAAACGCTGACCGCGCTCGCACGCGCCGCCTGAAGTTACTGCACGCACTGCCGCCGGAGTCCAAACACCGATGTCTGACCACCAGGTTGTGCGCCACAGTCAGAGGAGTTGTCTGCCGTAAACCACGCTCAGAAAGGAGATGTCACGCGCCCGCAAGCACCGGAAGAAGCAGCTGCCAGCCGGATTTTTACGCGCCTCACGCGCCACCGCCGGAGACTCCACGTGCCGCACGCGCCGGTGGGCTTTGTTCGCCTCGTCGCCGTGAACCCAAGTATGGTCTCAGATTTTTCGGACGATAAGTGGTTTGGCTGGAATCTTGGGTTTGAAATCTCGGGTACCTTGAATCTTCCCGGATCCGGTTCCAACTTTCGACCCACCAACTTTTCTTGATTTTTTTCACACCCCTAGATCAATGTTCTAGGCTCTGATACCATTTGTTGATATTGATAACAATTACAAAGTATTACAATCTCGATTCAACATGAAAAATACAAGAAAAATACGTCTTTGTTGCTCCTTCGTTCTTGGTTAAACTTGTGGGCTCAAATTCTTGTCACAAAGAACACTGCAATGCAACCAAGGGAACGGCAATCGGATTGTTCACCAACTAACCTACCGGAGATGACCAAGAATTTTAAACACTCCGTCCAATCTCACTTTTGAGAACAGAATAAAAGACGGCTCCTCACTTTTCTTCACTCTATGTTCTAACCTAGAAAAGAAGAAGATCTAGAATATATATAATCCTAGAAAGATCTCACCCGTCTATTTTATCTAACGGTCCACACTCAATAAACCAACTTGTCCAATGGACATGTGCCAAGTGGATTTAGTGACCCACATATTCTCACATATACGTATACATATTTTGTATCAATTATATTCCTTATTTAGCTAGGAGTTTCAATAGAAATAGAATTAATTGTCCTACTTTAAATACGATTGTATCTTGTATAAATTTATTTCAGCCAATTTATCAATTGCCTACATTCCCGGAGCTCAGTTCTTGAGCTCACTTGCACTATGAATCAAGACTTTACAATCTGAAATTACAAAGGAATACTCAGGCTTTCCTATAAGTAGAAGGTCAGGAAAAGACTGAAGTTTTCAAATGAAGGGAGAATTGTTAAAGACCTGAACGAACCTTTTGTTCTCTCCCCTCTTACGGACTCGACATAAGTGATAACTAACTCCAACTGCTACCAACTATTCTGGTAGTAGTTGATAGTGATATAAATGAGTGTACATACGTCCAATTGGTCGAGGGCCAGTTAAAAAATCATGTCGCGTATATAAAACAATTCTGCTACTTATCCTTGAATCAATAAAGTTCAACATTTGAATTTCCTCTATGTTCTAACAAGGAAATGATTTAACTTTTAACCATCATCTAGCAAAGTAAACAATAAAGGAAATGGAAATTCTCAAGTACCTATATACCTTTATCCTCAGGGAGAAATTGAAGTATGCAGCAGTTCCTATATATGCTGTTGCTTGTATACCAGTGGCATTTTTTGCTGTTGCATAGCTTCCACTATATTTTGATATTCTATGGGCTTCCATCATTAGGTCTCCAGCTTCCCTGGTATTGCAAAGGGAATTTATTTACTTCCTAATATGAGATACTTGTATTGAAAATGATACTTGATTAGGTTTCATTTGTGTACTTAGAACATCACATATCGCAGTAAAATGTTTTGGGTGGGCATATCTTGATTGAATATTTTGGTATAGTCTCTAGTCTCTACTAAAGTAAAGACTTAACAGACTTGAATTAACACACAATACTCCCAAATATAATACATTTCATCAACTAGGGACACGAGAAAGTTCTAATAATAATATAAATTAAACCAAGAAGAGAAGAACAATGAAGAAGAAAGAATAACCAATCTTATTAAACAAATGACATAAACAATCTTATTTAATAAAAGAGATATATATCCAAGTAATAGCATATGTCAAAATCATTTGTATGACACTCAATTGTGTGGGGATCGTAACCTATATGAAGTAGTGCAAATCATTGTAATCAGCATCTTTGAGAATTAATAAATTTTTACAGATTGGTTTGATCCAATATTTAGATCGTAGTTTCAGTACTCGTCTTTCAAATCAACGAAATTAACAATTAAGTTGTTCTTTCTCTTTTCCCGCTGCATCAGGCTCAGGCTCAAGATATTGATTATGAAAAAGCACAAGTGGTCATTATTCTTTAAGGGAGATAACATCATACAACTTTTAGATGGTCTTCGAAGAAGAAATGTGTGATTAGGCTTTCAAGTTCTAAAACGAAGTATGCATTTATTGCTTCTTGTATATCTTAAGCCGTTTTGTTTAAAATTTTGTTAAAAGAAATTCATTTGCAGCAAGACGATTCTACTAAGACATATTTGGTTAATCAAAAGTTAAAGATGAAATGACAAAATTGACCTTACTACTTTGAAATGGAATTGTGTTGATTAAGGACAATTTTGTCATTTCACTTTTAAAACTTTTGAAAAGTCAAATATGTCATTCTAGAAATATCCATCCATTTTTTGCACAAAAAATTATATGGAACCAGCTCTACAAATCTGATTTTTAGCAAAACCAAATAGACACCCAATTGTATGGGAATGGTATCCCATGTGAAGCAAATCATTGTAATAAACATCCTTGAGAATTAATAAAATCATACAGATTGGTTTTATCCACTGTTTCAATCATAATTTAAGTATATATTCGTCTTTCAAATCAACAAAATTAACAATTAAGTTGTTTTTTCTCTTTTCCCGCTGCATCAGGCTCAAGATATTGATTATGAAAAAGCACAAATGATCATTATTCTTTATGGGAGATACAAATTTTAGATGGTCTTCGAATAAGAAATGTGTGATTACGCTTTCAAGTTCTAAAACGAAGTATGCATTTATTGCTTCTTGTATATGGCAAGCCAAAATTTGTTAAAAGAAATTCATTTGCTGCACGACGATTCTACTAAAACTATAATTGATAACAAGTTCGCATTGTCGTTAGCCAATAAACCTGTTTTTGATTATCAAACGTAGCACATTCTCATTTTTGTCAAGATTTTCTTGACAAACGACACGTAGAGTTAAAGTTTGTCAAGTTTCAAGATTTGCATCTTTCAGATTTCGAGTTTCGAGTTATGATTTGATATTATTTATTTTTCGTTTGAGTTATTCAATCAAGCTCCTATTACATCATTGTGCCTTAAAGTATGTACTGAACTGTTTTATGCACTTTTAATTGCAATATGTGAGAACTCAGTTTTAATTTATGGATTTGCATAAATTTATTTGGGAACAATTTAGAAGGGAATTCTCGAAATGGTACAACAAATCCTCGATCGGATGATCAAGGAAACAGCATTCTGCACCTAGCTGCAATTCTTGGAGAACTAGCTACCTTGGAACATTTCTAGTGCTGCTGTAGAGATTAAATGCGAGATCATGTGCTACAAGGTACCGTGCGTGCATATATAGTCTTCAACACGTACCTCTCATGTGTGGGCAGGTTCTTTCTTATAAAAACTCTAACGGGTGCATAGTTTATATAATATGGGTGGTTGCAAGACTTGAACTCATGACCTCCGTTTTTTTTTTCAGCTCGCTTTGACACCATTTTGAACCACTTTATAATAAGCTATTAGAAAAATATATGTGTGGAGTCTTAACAAATTTAAGCTTTTATATGAAATAGTTAATTTAAGCTTTTATATGGGTTTGGCAAAAATGGCAAGAATTTCAAATGTTAATCAATGTGTTGGTTTAGGGTTTAGGGTTTAAAAGGTATTCCATTATTAGGATTCCAGCTTCCCTTGTATTGCAATTATTACTCAGTTCATTTTCATTTATTGAAAAGCTATACTTGATTAAAGATTCAACTTTGAATATAATATCGTTGAAATTGTATTTTTTTAGGATAGTCAATATTGTACCAAGGGCATTTTTAGAATATACCGAATCAGTATAACTATCCTTCTTCTCACATAGCAATGCAATTTGAATCAGGATAAAAAAGGAAGTGTGAAATAATTTCTTTCCTCCTTTTCTTTACATGTTGATGTAAAATGATGCTGTATTCTTACAATAAAAGAGATTATCATATTCCCACAATTTAAATAGATACGTGAGATCAAGTAATTTCCTTTTTGCAGTATTAGAAGTATGCAAAAGATGCCACAACAATGCTGTGGAGTGTTCTGGCAGGTTCTATATGATGACTGGCTTCAAAAGCCATGGGACGAGAAGGTTAGTATATAGGATGGAGATAAAGTCATGCACAGTTACGAAATAAGAAGATTTGACCTCAGTTTTTCAGCTTCTCTCTTGCTTCGAGCTACATAATTTTCTACTCGACTAAGAAAAAAACATCTCCTGATACATCAGCCTTGAATACTAGTTGGCGAAGTTTTTTTTGAATGGAGATGGAAAACTCATGAGTTAGATTCGACAAGAAAAGACTAGTGGGTGAAGTTTTTTTTGCCTTGAATACTGCATTAGTTTCTGCATTATGACAAATACTAATTAGTTTCTGCATTATTTTTAGAATTGTCATATTCAATGATTGTGCAGTGACATATATAAGCACACACATTACACATGTTCACATACTGAAATATAAAATGAGAAATATAATTTCACCATACACCACAAAATATAAAATAATTTTAAAAATAATATCTAACTTTTTTTTATTCTAAAATTTTTTTTTTTTTTTTTGGTAACACTTAATGTTACATTTGTCACATTTGTTACATTTTTTATATTTGTAATTTAAATTGTAGAATTTTTATATAAAATCAAATATATGGAAAAATTATCACAATATAAAAAGGCCTCTTTTTCAGGTTTGCCAATTGTGGAACAATGTGACCATAAAATTCGTTACTTGCGAGAAGGAAGAATATATAAGACTCTTTTCTCTTTTCTTTTCTTTTTTTTTTTTAATAATAAATCCATTTCTTTAATGGAATAAAGTGAGAATTATAAAAAGACATAATTTAAGTAATATAATGAAGCAAAGAATAAAGTAAGCAAAGAAAAATATTAGTTTTATTTAAAGGAATAAAGGATGAACTTGGTAGAGAGAAAACGTTTTCGCCTTAATAAATTACTTTATTTAGAAGGTTAAGTATTTAGAGATATATTATAATTATGTATTTAAATGTTGTTTCAATACGTTCACGTGTAGAGTAAATTCACTTAAACGCCTCACACGTGATAACTTTTTATAAGTAGGTATTGAAGATACTTGAACTCAAATCTTGTATCTTGCTGTGATACAATGTAAACGATTTCATATAAAAATTTAAGCTTTTAAATAGAAGATTTGATACTTCATATATTGATCATATGGCTTGATTCATCAAAGCTTGCCAAGATAAAGAACAGAGCACTTCTCATAAAGTGAAGTAATTAAGAGTAAGCAAAGAATTTACTTTCTTTCTTAACCAAATCTTTGACTACGTATGAATGTTAAACCAAATTATCTTAAGCTAATAGATGTTCTTCTATATTAACTTAGTATTTAGGATAGATGTGTCCTACTTTTATACCTGCTCTTATTCCATGTTGAACGATCATATCTAAAAACTTAAACTATTAAAGAAGAAAATATTTAAATTTAGACTTCAAATACTTTAGCTTCGACTTTCCTCAAAAAGTATAGCAAATCCATTCTTGCACTGGAGAAACTTGTTGTGGAAGTGACGAGTAGAATATTTTGGAAAGGTTTCTTATAAAATAGAGTTGGATGGAAGACGTCCTCACACATTATTAGCAAAATACATCAAAAATGAAAGGTACCCCGATAGAAGATCCTTTAGACTCTCTGTTTGACCACACCATGAAAAAAGAGTGGAACAAAGTTGAAGAGGCCTACAAGAATCCCTTGGCTCGCAGTGCCAAGCTCACTAAATCAGAAGAGACAGCTTTACATGTAGCTATCTCTAGTTACCATTCCAAGCGTGTTAGCTCTTACTATGAAAATCATATTGTGGGAATGATCAAGTCCATACCCGAAGACGACGCATTCAAGATATTATCAATGAAGAATGATAAAGGAAACACTCCTCTCCATCTCGCAGCAACAGTTGGATGGCTAAGTATCTGTGAGTGCATAGCTTTAAGGAATCGTGAACTCATTAGCACTCGCAATTTAAAGGGCGAGACCCCATTGTTTGTGGCAGCTTATCATGGAAAGTTGGAAGCTTTTATTTTCCTCCATGGTCACTACAACCAAAATCCAGTGCAACAAACAGATCAGCAAAACAAAGTACAACAAACAGATCAGCAAAACGAAGGACAAGAACCAGATGAATCACTTTGTAGAAGGGAAGATGGGAATACCATTTTACACTCTGCTATTTCTGGAGAATATTTGAGTAAGATACCTTTTTTACGACTTTCTTCACATTCAAACTTGTACAGCCAGGTTTGGTACACTGGACTAGACCAAAGTCGATAAGACTTGGGAAGACACATGTGCAATAAAGCATGTAGCAATTGTGTCCTGTCCAGCATGCCAAACTTGCAATGAGAAAGGGATAAAATTACAAATATATTTTTTGCAACAGAATTGGCTTACCAGATAATGAGCTATTACCCAAAGCTGGTCAACTCTGTTAATGTGGAGGGTGAATCACCAATGCATGTTCTTGGTAGAAAGGCTAATTTGTTCAGAAGCAGCACTCATTTTCGACTCCATGACTCCATCATCTACCGCTGTGAGAAATCTTTTCATTAACACAATGTTTCCATTAATTTGTTTTCAAGTATTGCCAAAGTTATATTTCAGTAAGAGCCAGTTTTCCTTTCGGGATAAACAATTCAAGGACAGAAAAATACTGAAGTAAAGAAGGAATTAAAATCTCTATCTATGGTATGAGGAGATGAGAAATAGAGAAAAAAGACCCTCATTCTTGCTCTTAGGTCAATATACTTCAGTGAAAGAGGCAAAATCATTCAACTACCATAGCTGCAAAAACAATGTCATTTTGGGGGAGAACTCCATCTCAAAATATAGAAAATTTTGAAGTCCAGTCGTCATATTTTATTATATTAATGTCATATGTTTGCAATAAGATTCTCATTATTATGACTAGTTTACCTTATAGAGTTATGTTAATGTTGATGTGCTTCAATAATGATTGATCTCTAGGCATCAGCTTAATTAAATATATGATATTGATAGAGAATTCAAACTTCCTTTATGATAGGTTTCTTTCTATTATTCAATTAGTGCTATAACGGAACTGTTATTTTGGTAAGGTGTATTTGTTGACAAGCTTAAGAAGAGTCCTAGTCCCCATAAAAGTATGTACAGCCCCAGAAATGGTGTCAACTGTCCAGAGAACTACAAGACATGTATTGGCATCTTCCTACTTTTTTCCACTCCAATTTACAAGAGTATCAGAGGTAAACACAATGAACCATATTTCCCTGTTTCTGTAGGCTAACATTTTATATTTCTTACAATGTTGCTTTTCTCTTTCCAGCTGGTCTTGAAAAACATAGTAAACAAATTTACAAGAGTATCAGAGGTAAACACGATGAACCATATTTCCCTGTTTCTGTAGGCTAACATTTTATATTTCTTACACTGTTGCTTTTCTCTTTCCAGCTGGTCTTGAAAAACATAGTAAACAACATGGGGGTTCGAATGATGAAGAGAATCCCCCGAAAAGAGAGAAGGAACCTCAAAGTACGTACAGATTTCTTTGCACAAATTTTTAATGAATGTGGTTTCAAGTTGTAGGCTAACATTTTATATTTCTTACACTGTTGCTTTTCTCTTTCCAGCTGGTCTTGAAAAACTTAGTAAACAACATGGGGGTTCGAATGATGAAGAGGATCCCCCAAAAGGAGAGAAGGAACCTCGAAGTACGTACAGATTTCTTTGCACAAATTTTTAATGAATGTGGTTTCAAGTAATAGCTTATAGTAACTAGTGAAGAACCATTCCTAAATTTAGAACATAGATGCTTCAGACTGGACAAAAATGGTATTACTTTTAAGATTTAGCTTAAGTAGGTTAAAGATGATCACATAAAGTGAATTGAGAGATAAACAGTGAATTTTGATTTGCTTGATACATGGATTTGACTGAGAACATCTGTACACAGAGAAGGTTGCTAAACAGACGAGAAATGAATCAATTACAATAATTTACAAATTCCAGTGCAAAATTTTAGACAACCAATTTAATTTGCATTGATACAATTTTCTTGCCCAATAGATGATGACAATGTTATGATTTCACTAATAAGATATTCTCGCCAATAGCTGAGAATATATGATCTCCATTCATTTGATCTTCTTCCTAATATGCCCCGACAAGATGGTGCTCCCAACGGACCACCAATCTTGCAGCGGAGGGAAGTAAATTGATAAGAGATTTGGGGACTATCTTACAAAGCTGATCATGATTAGATACGTGTAGAAACTTTTTCTCCAACAAAACGGTTGTACATGGAAATATGCTTTTTTGCAAGAATGGAATACCATATTAGCACACGGGTTAGTTGCTCCAGAGAAACCTTGATGCATGATTTGAGATATTTTCTCTCTCGTTTGAGTAATTTAATTCTTGTCTCAATAACTTTTGATTTTCGGTGTAGTTAAGTACGTGAATTTAAATTTCCTAAGTCTCTTTATTACGTGTCTTTATGTCTAGAGACTTTTAGTTAATTGTTCCTTGAGAATTTTGTACATTCTTTGTATTTTGAGTTGAGTTGATTAGTATAAAATGAATTGTACTTTGTAGTTCAATCGAGTGATTTTATGAATCAATATAAGTTGAGAAGTATTACGAAGAGATTGTTTTTCTCATCTTATTGTATTACTTTAATGAGTTGAAACAGCGACCACGTTTGCTAGCACCTCTTGTGGTATGGTCTCCAGAAGCCATGAATTTGAACTCCTATTGCATCGTTGTGCCTTAAAGTATGTACTGATCTGTTTTATGGACTTTTACTTGCCGTGAAACAAGAAGAGGAAGAGTTTGAAGATGATGATTTCTTTCCTCCCAATTATGCAACATGTATTCTATTTCTAAAATTTTCGATGAAGGTCTTCCTAACCATCATAGGAGTTGGTAAGTACTGTTTCCTTTTGTAGTTAATTTACTTCTTTTTTTCCCCTCAGATTTGGGTTTGATCCATCCTTTTATTTTAGTTACTGTACTACATCTACATTAACCTTGCTGATGAGTGTAGGATTCTGGAGAATACGGAGAATTCAAGTAAAGAAAGAAAGTCATTCACATGCATTACAGCTCATGAACAAAATGATTAAGTCTGAATCAAGTTATAAGTACAACAATAATGGGCAAAAACCTGAGCACCTGGAACCCCAGTATTCACAAAGAGTTCCGCCGCCGCCTACTCCACCTTCAACCAACGATCAGCAAGTTGTCCACTTGAACCCAGAAACAAATGGCGGGAGAAGTTTGTCAACTGATCAACCACAAAACCAGAATGAGAAGCAGAAAAACGAAAGCGAAAATGGATCTGGTAAATATTCTTGATTCATAGAATTATAATGCAATATGTAAGAACTCGGTTTCTATTTATTAGTTAGGAATTTGCATCCAATCATGTGGGAACAATTGGCACAGTAAAAATGGATACTCAAGTCTTCGTTAGAAGAGAGACTCCAATACTAGTAGCAGCAAAGATGGGAATTCTCGAAATGGTGCAGAAAATCCTCGACACATTTCCAGTAGCCATTCAAGACACGGACTCTAGCGGGAAGAATGTGCTGATGTTGGCAGCTGAGAACAGACAAACCACTGTTTTTGATTATTTGGTGGAGAAGAAGCTCCCGGAATTCGTGTTTCACCAATTGGATGATCAAGGAAACAGCATTCTGCACCTTGCTGCAGTGCTGGAAGAACTCCTACCATGGCGCATTCCTGGTGCTGCTCTGCAGATGCAATGGGAGATAAAGTGGTACAAGGTACCATGCATGTATTATGTATATGTTAAACTAATTTATCTACAAGCTTAAACCTTTAAAAAGAACTAATTTATTATTTAATTTTATTCTTCAACACAACACCTCACGTTTAGGTCATATTCCTTTTTATTATGAAATCTATGATGCGTACATTATTTTAATAAATGGGTGACTGCGAAACTTGAACTCAACTTCTATATGGTTTGACTGCTTTGCTACCACGTTAAACCACTTTATCTAAAAGCTTTTAAAAAATAAATGTGTCCTGCGTCTTACATCTTTAAGCTTACATGAGCTAGTTATCAAGTTTTCTTATTTCTTTCTATCTTTATCTTCTGAGAGTTGGCAGAAAATTGCAAAATTTTCAAATAGAATAGAACCAATATATTTAACCTGATGCAGCATGTTAAGCACTCTGTTCCACCACTATGCTTTGCTCACAACAATACTAAGGGAGAGACCCCAAGAAAGATCTTCAAACAGACACATCAAAAGCTGGTCAAAGATGGCAGTGATTGGCTTATCAAAACATCAAAGTCATGTTCTGTAATTGCAGCACTCATTGCCACTGTTGCATTAGCTAGCTCAGCCACAGTGCCAGGCGGACTAAAAGAGGATACTGGGCATCCGGTTCTGGAAAACCACCCAGTATTTCATGTGTTTTCCATCACATCCCTTGTTGCTCTCACCCTCGCTGTCACAGCCCTTGTGTTTTTCCTTTCCATCATTACTTCGAGATGCCAGGAACGTGATTTCAAATTAACATTGCCGAGGATGCTTTTGCTGGGCTTAACCTTTCTCTTTGCATCCATTGTTGCTATGTTGATCTCATTCTGTGCAGGGCATACCTTTATCCTCATAGACAAATTGAGATTTGCAGCAATTCCAATATATGGTGTTGCTTGTATACCAGTGGCATTTTTCGCTCTCGTGCAGCTGCCACTATATTTCGATCTTCTATGGGCTACACTTATAAAGGTGCCACTTCGCAGTTACAAGGTGTTCAATCATTAGGTTTCCAGTTACTTCCCCTGTATCGCAAAGATCATTCGGTTACATTTTTGTATATTGAAAAAGCTACTTCATTAGAGGTTGAACCTGGAATACAGCATTGTTATGCAATGCAGTCACAACACAAGATTCAATAACTTCGAGAAGCCTAGCAATATCTAAGAATAAGTCATAGAGATGGAACATGAAGAAGTGAAAGATGTACCCAACAATTGCTTACAGGGTTTAGCAATTAGTTAAAATATACGTATACATATTTTGTATCAATTATATTCCTTATTTAGCTAGGAGTTTCAATAGAAATAGAATTAATGTCCTACCTTAAATACGATTGTATCTTGTATAAATTTATTTCAGCCAATTTATCAATTGCCTACATTCCCGGAGCTCAGTTCTTGAGCTCACTTGCACTATGAATATGTAGAAGGTCAGGAAAAGACTGAAGTTTTCAAATGAAGGGAGAATTGTTAAAGACCTGAATGAACCTTTTGTTCTCTCCCCTCTTACGGACTCGACATATTTACCGCAGTTTCAGTTAGCTTCTGTAACTGATAACTAACTCCAACTGCTGCCAACTATTCTGGTTACTGTTGATAGTGATATAAATGAGTGTACATACGTCCAATTGGTCGAGGGCCAGTTAAAAAATCATGTCGCGTATATAAAACAATTCTGCTACTTTTCCTTGAATCAATAAAGTTCAACATTTGAATTTCCTCTATGTTCTAACAAGGAAATGATTTAACTTTTAACCATCATCTGGCAAAGTAAACAATAAAGGAAATGGAAATTCTCAAGTACCTATATACCTTTATCCTCAGGGAGAAATTGAAGTATGCAGCAGTTCCTATATATGCTGTTGCTTGTATACCAGTGGCATTTTTTGCTGTTGCGCAGCTTCCACTATATTTTGATATTCTATGGGCTTCCATCATTAGGTCTCCAGCTTCCCTGGTATTGCAAAGGGAATTTATTTACTTCCTAATATGAGATACTTGTATTGAAAATGATACTTGATTAGGTTTCATTTGTGTACTTAGAACATGACATATCGCAATAAAATGTTTTGGATGGGCATAGCTTGATTGAATATTTTGGTATAGTCTCTAGTCTCTACTAAAGTACAGACTCAATTGACTTGAATTAACACACAATACTCCCAAATATAATACATTTCATCAACTAGGGACATGAGAAAGTTCTAACAACATTACAAATTAAACCAAGAAAAGAAGAACAATGAAGAAGAAAGAAGAATCAATTTTATTAAACAAATGACATAACCAATCTTATTAAATAAACAGGATTAATCAATCTTATTAAGCAAACGACATAATAAAAATAATAAATACAACTCGTATTTATACTAATGTAAACTCTAACCTATATATATAAGATAAAACACTCTATTATTAGTGCTAATTTATTACTAGTATAACTCTAACAAGACAGACATCTCCTTCCAATACTCCTAAACGAAATTAACAATTAAGTTGTTCTTTTTCTTTTCCCGCTGCATCAGGCTCAAGATATTGATTATGAAAAAGCACAAGTGGTCATTATTCTTTATGGGAGATAACATCATACAACTTTTAGTTGGTCTTCGAAGAAGAAATGTGTGATTAGGCTTTCAAGTTCTAAAACGAAGTATGCATTTATTGCTTCTTGTATATCTTAAGCCGTTTGGTTTAAAAATTTGTTAAAAGAAATTCATTTGCTGCAAGACGATTCTACTAAGACTATCATTGATATCAAGTTCGCATTGTCGTTAGCCAATAATCATGTTTTTGATTATCAAACGTAGCACATTAAGTATCATTTTTTTGAAGATTGTCTTGAAAAATTAACAACACGTAGAGTTAAAGTTTGTTAAATTTCAAGATTTGCATTTTTCAGGTTTCGAAGTTTTCTTGGAGTTAACACAAGTATTGGGGGTAAAACCTTGATTTATGATTTGATATTATTTAATTTTCGTTTGAGTTATTCAATCAAGCCCCTATTACATCATTGTGCCTTAAAGTATGTACTGAACTGTTTTATGCACCTTTAATTGCTATCGAAAAATAAATCACCACAATGTTTATGGCTCAATTTGAAACATAAACACCACTAGAAATCTAAAGAAAAGTTCAATCTAAAACACCTCTATTGACCCAAATAAGTGTAGTTCACTAAAAACTAATCTATCTCACTCAAAAGAGAAACCAAAACCAACAATGAGCAGCCACGTGAAGAAGAAGAAGAAGGAACAGCCATTCTCTATCACAAAGCAAGGCCAAAGTTGAATGCTGGAATAAGAAACAAGAATAGGGCAGCAATCATGTTTAAACTTTAAACCCCGATAATGACATAAACCACTAAAACACTATAAATAGGCCTAAGTAATAGAGTGGACTATTGAGCAACTATGAAATAAGTCACTCCAAATAGCCCGCTAAGTTTTTGGTCGAGCTTTAATTGGATTCGCTAAGTGGTGGTGTTTTTTTTCTTAATTTTAATCATCGGCTAACGCCTATGAAATTAATCTTAATCATCATTACTCATTTTTAAGATTGCTTGGCAACAAATACCCAACAAACCTCCACCTTGGTGCCAAAAAACCATCTCCATTCCTTAGCACCTTCACCTACAAAAAAAAAAATATCACTCATTAGTGACAATTCCATAAGGAGAACCAATAAAATTAGAAATTATTTACCTCCACCGATGTTTAGAAGATCCAAGCAACTTCTAAACTTCACCAAGGACAACACCTTAGTGCCCATATCCGAGGGATTATATTGTGTATACACTTTCTCAAGCTTTATTACTTCTTGTGACACAATATCTTTAATGAAATGTAGTCTAATATCAATATGTTTGGTACGTTCATGAAAAACGGGATTTTTACACAAATGTATAGAAGATTGACTATCCGAATATATTACCACATCATCATTCAAAACACAAAGTTTACTTAGCAATCCTCTAAGTCACAAAGCTTCTTTAATTGCTTTAGTAGTAGCAATATATTCGGATTCGGTAGTGGATAAAGCAACTATGTGTTTTAATTGAGACTTCCAACTAATGCAAGAATTATACAAAATAAACACATAAAAGGAAGTAGACTTCCTATTATCCCTATTCCCCCGCATAGTCCGCATCTACAAAACTATTCAATTTCACTTCTTCCTTACTACGACCAAACATTAGACCTACATTACTCGTCCCCCTCAAATATCTAAGGAGCCACTTCAAGGCCTCCCAATGACTATGACCCGGTTTAGACATTAGCCTACTAAGGATACTTATAGCAAAAGCTAAATCCGGTCTAGTAAATACCATCAAATACATAATAGAACCTATCACATTAGAATAAAAAATCCTACTCATGTATTCAATTTATTCCTCATTACAAAGAGCTTGCTCTTTAGTTAACACAATGTGATTAGCTAAAGGCAATATAACCGATTTACATTCATGCATGCAAAATCTTTTTAACATTTTCAAAATGTAAGGAGTTTGATAAAAAAAAAAAACAACATAGAATTTGATATATCTCTTTCAATTTCTACACCTATGATTCTTTTAGCTTTTCCTAGAACTTTCATGTCAAATTTACTATTTAAAGTAATTTTTATCTTGCATATTCATTTGGAAGATGAACCAATTAAGAGCATATCATCAACATATAACAATAAAAACACAGTCATTACTAGCTTCATTATGTTAGTAATACAAACAATGATCAAACTTACTTCTTTGAAATCCTATAGATTCATAGTATAAAAGAGTCAAATCTTTTATACCATTGTCTAGGTGATTGTTTCAAACCATACAAAGATCTTTTAAGGAAACACACATAATCCGATTTCTGTTTATCTTTAAAACATTTAGGTTGATTCATGAAGATTTGTTCATCAAGTTCACCATGTAAAAAAGCAGTTTTAACATCAAGTTGTTCAAGTTCCCAGTCAAAGTATGCAACTAATGAAAGCATGACCCTAATAGTAGTATACTTAACAACTGGTGAAAAAAATCTCATTATAATCAACCCCCTCTTTCTGTGTATAACCATTAACAACTAATCTAGCTTTAAACCTTAAAGGTTCAGCTGTACTAGTACCCTCCTTAACTTTAAAAATCTACTTACAATCAACTATTAACTTATTTTTAGGTTTATGTACAATCAAGCTGATTTTTCTCACTCAAACCTTTAGAACCATCCCATAAACTTGGCATTTCAGCCTCATTAAATGTGACATCTTGACTCAAAATGATCTTAACCTCCTTTAGGCTTCTATCCCACAACTTATACCTTTTAACTCTATCTGGGTTACCTAGAAAAACACATTTCTTAGCTCTAGGTTCTAGTTTTCCCTCACTC
This sequence comes from Forsythia viridissima, assembly GCA_030279155.1. Taxonomy (NCBI): domain Eukaryota; kingdom Viridiplantae; phylum Streptophyta; class Magnoliopsida; order Lamiales; family Oleaceae; genus Forsythia; species Forsythia viridissima. Next base: position 52,342,304 of record CM059037.1, on the reverse strand, counting down.
TGATGAGAAAAACCAGCACAACCAAAGGTTTTAAGCACAAAATAATCAGCAAGCTTACCAGACCATTTTTCATGAAGAATATCACCATTTAAAGCCATAGATAAAGTCAAATTAACCAAATAACAAGCAGTCATAACAGCTTCACCTCAAAAGATTTTGGCACACCAGAATTCAACATCATGCATCTTACTTTATCCAGTAAAGTTTTGTTCATCCTTTCTGCTACCCTATTCTGTTGGAGAGTGTAAGGAACTGTCTTATACCTAGTTATACCACTTTCTTTACACATGTTATCAAATTCAGTGTTACAAAACTCTAATCCATTGTCAGTTCTCAAGAACATAATCTTTTTACTAGTTAGATTTTCAACTTGTCTTTTCTGGTTATTAAAGTTATGAAAAGTATCAGACTTATCTTTTAAAAAATAAACCCACACTTTTCTCAAATAGGCATCGATGATAGACAATAAATATATATTCCCACTTGAGGTAAGATTGCTATAAGGACCCCACAAGTTCGAATGCACATACTCAATGATTCTTTTAGTTTTGTGAACACCGATAGAGAAAAACAACTTTTGATACTTACCAAGCACACAATGATCACAGAAAGACAAATCAGACACACGATTTTTACCAAAAATATTTTTATCATTAAGAAGCTTAAACCTCTTAATACTCACATGTGCAAGTCTATTGTGTCATTTATGTGTGTGATCAGCCTTGGTAGAATAAATCAAGGAGTCTAAACCTCTTATCACTTCTCAAGTAGTGATATTTATATATATCATTCCTTCTCGTTCCTTTACAAATAAAGAGAGCACCCTTCATCAATTTTAGCATTCTATTTCCAATTTTACTAGTAAAGCCAATTTTCTCCAGTTGCCCAACTGAAATTAAATTCCTACTCAATTGAGGAATAGGTCTAACATCTTTTAAAGTATACACAAAACATGTGTCATCACCAATCCGAGCAACAATATAAGCATAATTGTCACACAAAACAACATGCCCATCATCAGATTCATGCAAATTTTCAAACCAATCTTTATGAAATGCACATGAAAAGATGTATCAGAATCAAGTATCCACTCATGCAAACGAGATTTGACAGTTAGATTCAATTCAACAGTATCAACAACAAAATTAATCAACACATAGACTTCACCTTGGTCAGAATTAAAAGAGGACATAACATTCACTTCATTTCTCCCATTACCGGTTTGTTTGTTCTTCGCTTTGTGGCAATCTTTTATAAAATGCCCAGTGTTACCATAACCATAACATTTTTTACATGTCACTCTAGATTTAGATCTAGACCAACTCTTACCCTTCTTTTTACCCCCATTATTAATTGACTCAACACTGCTCTGATACTCTTGACTACTAGTTTGCCTAAAATGTGTTCTACCCCTCATCATATGAATTTCACCACTTTTCTTATCATATTTTTCAGTTTTCATCTCCATCTCCTTACTTCTAAGGGAATCAAGAACAATCTCAGTTGTTAAGGTGTCCCTACCATACTTAATTGTATTTTTTACTTCTTTATAAATCTCAGGAATGGAATTAAGCAATATTGTGGTCTTATATTTTTCGGACACCACTTCACCACAATTAACAATATCTTGCACATGTTTATTAAACACATCCACATTGTTATCGAGATCCTTTGAAATATTCATTTTAAAACTGAAAAATCTCTCTAATAAGAAAAGTTTATTAGAAGTAGATTTAAGCAAGTAAATGTCCTCTAACTTTTTCCAAAGTTCTTTTGTAGTTTTAAGTTTACCAACGTTTTTCAAAATAGCATCTCACAAGTGTAATATAATGGCAGATTAAGCAAGCTCATCTAATTCTTTTTTTGTTCTTTAGTCAAATCTGTAGAAAAATTGCCATCTATAACTTTTGAAACTTTTTGTTGTACCAAAATCCCTTTATCTTTTGTTGCCAAATTGAGAAATCTCATTTTCCATTAAAAATTTCCAATTCAAAATTGTGAATTGTCATTTTTAAGACTCAAACCGACCAAAAAAAATACAAAATACACAATTTTCACAAAACTACTAAAGTAGTCCAAAATTTTGCAACCACAGAGATAATCCAACAAAAAAAATTCACTAAAGCCATTCTCACACAATAAGTTACACAAAACTTATATCAACCAAACAAAAATAATCAGTAAACAATTTCAGCAAATAATATCCTAGGTCTAACAACATGCAATGGTTACCCCCACACGGTAACCCCAATCATAATGATCACCCACTACACGATGACCTCTGTTGTGGAAAAATAAATGGCTACCTCACACAATAGCCTTGACTGCAAAAATTAAACAGTTAGAATACAATACCAGAGTGAACAAATCTATTGTTCGTATTCTAGGAGAGAAGCGAGATTTTTTACAACCTACGCTTGCATCAAGAGCAACAACAACTGAAAAAACTGCCAAACGCACCCCAAGGGAAAAAAATATCCAGATTTTGAGCCACTACATAGATCACAAAACTAACACCACCGGTGGGTCCCAAAAACAGCAAGGAACAATCTATATTTTTTGCTAGAATCCAGCAGAAGCCTCACACGCGCTGCCAAGGTCTCTACACGCGTGTGCTTCACGCACCGCCGGTACAGTACCACACGTGCCTCATGCACGGTTGGGTAGAATCGCTTCGTTGTCAGGAGTTGGAATATGGTCTCCGTTCACAAAATGGACTCCTGGTTTGGCCGAAAACAAGGTCGAAAGTTTCGATTTTTTGAAAAATACAACTTCTTGAACGATTTTGATGATTTTTTCTCACCCCAAGAATACTAAATCCAAGCTCTGATACCAATTTGTCGAAAAATAAATCACCACAATGTTTAGGGCTCAGTTTGGAACCTCAACACCACATAAACCTCAAGAAAAGCTCAACCCAAAACATCTCTATTGACCTAAATAAGTGTAGCTAACTAATAACTAATCTATCTCACTCAAGAGAGAAACCAAAACCAACAATGGCAGCAGCTACAGTGATGAAGAATACAATAATAATCCCCAGTGTCAGCGATTTTATATCTTTAATAATTTCGCAAGTGCACGGATTGCTCAAGTAATAAAGTGGATGTTGAGTCCAAGTATCGTTCCCACGAAGATAGTTCAATTTCAATTACAATAACCTTAACCGAATCTAATGAACTTTTGAAGATTTTGTGTTTAAGAACTAATTAGAATCTGAACTAAAAATAATAAAATAATTATAATTCAATTAACTAAAAATTAGATTAATGAAAATTACTTTAACTTGAAGAAAGAAGAGTATTAGGATCTCGAATCCACTTATAATTGTTAATTCCTCTATCTTAATTATTAGTTTTGACAAAATACATCAATTATGAAGATCAATATCCCTAGATTGTTTAACAGTTTCTCTCGAATAAAATTAAACATCTTCATAAGTATGACTCGACTATATTTCTATGACGAATGCGAATACAAATGAAAGCATTAAATTTCTGTGGATACTTAAAAATCACCTAAAGTATAGCAGTATATTTCTATTTCCTATCGGACTTTAAGATAATTAAAATATTGTCTAGCCTGCTTTCGATCTTTCGATAGTAAAACAAACCACAACACTCATACAATTATTGCGCATATAATTGTAGATTCAATAAATCAAAATTAATTATTCAAAAATTATATTGAAATAAATTATCAAAAACCAAGTCTTTGGATAGAAGAATTTAGATTACAAGCTTTATCGTAATCCTAGCACGAAATAAACTAGCATAACATACTAATAATAAGAAAAGAAAGAGGAGAAGAAGAAAATATGGACTTCATCACCCGGAGAAGAAGAAAACTCAAAGAGATGATGTCTTAATCTTGATCTTCGATTGAATTCTTGAAAGAGATTCTTAATCTTCGGTTGGTGTTGTCATCTATTGTTTTTCTCTCCAAAAACTCAACAAAAAAAAAACGACCGTTGATATGAGTTAATAACTCATATATATACTTATGTAATTGTGCCCTAAAAGATCCCAAAAATCCTTAAAATCGTGTTCCAAAGGTTTCTTAATTGAATTAGAACTCAAAAAGGTAAGAAAAAATCGCGGGTAGACATTTTACACTGGGCGATCGCTCAGGCATGTTGTTTTGCAATCTGCTGTTGAAAAATAAAGTTGGGCGATCGCCTAGCTCAATTTTTTCTCTGTGGCGGCTGTTTTTCAAATGGCCATAACTTCTTGTAGGAAACTCCAAATTGAGATCTGTAAAAAGTGTTAGACTCATAATTCAATTATCTTTCCAATGATATATCATTTTCCATTTGGAGATTTTGATATCAAAATTTGTGCTCGAATTTCCCCACATGCTTTGGTGGGTAGTTTCTCAATTCGGTTATTTGGCTTTTCGGTGTTTGCTCCATTGATTCAACTCTTTATTGTCACTCCAAAACACCTCAAACTTATTGATTTTATCTTATTCCTCATCCTCCAATGTTTATCTCTTGATATTCACTTCAACAACTCAACGTACTCGTCGATTTCACCAAATTGTTGCTATTTCCGTCCATTCTTCTCCATTTGCATATAAACGGGTCCAAAACTGAATTATAAAAAATAATATACTAAATTAAGTATAAAATCAATAAAATGACGAGATAAAAAATTAGTTTAAAGGCCTGAATAAGTGCACAAAATACACTTATCAAACACCCCCAAACTAAACATGTGTTCGTCCTCGAACAAAAAAATAAAATAAAACTACAAATTTAAACTAAGCTAAAAGAATTAATGAGAATTGAGTTATTATTAAATTTCTTACCATATGTCTCAGGTTCGAAAATAAAGTAACACTTTTAGAAATATATTAAACAACACAACAATTAAATTTTTTACTTATCCGATGCTCAACCTTTGTGAGTGCGTGAATAGCCAGATATTGAACTTACACATGTATTAGACCACGACCAATATTGTGTTGTTGATATTTTTACAATCCCGAACCTTTTGTAGTCATTTATTATTTACACCTCTCATAAAATATCACACTTCTAATAATTTTCTCTCCAATCCCGAGGTGTTCTAGTAAATATGATTCCTATTGATCAACACAATACTTTTTTCAAATAAAGTGGTAAAATTTAGAACTTGTATTCTTAGAACTAGGATGGTGAGTAATTTCTAAATTCTTATCTTCAATCTCTGAGGTCATAACCTACCAATCCTTACCGAGCACTTTAACTCTTTTTATTTTATTTAACCAATATAAACGATCTTACATCCTGTGCAATACTTCTTTCTCACTAACTTTCTATGTGACCCTTGTAGCGAGCTTTGGGCCGATGACTCCCAAGTCAAATGACTATAGGGCACCAGGTTTTAAAATACCCTAACAGGCTTAATTGTTCGAGTCCCATAGGCTATAAGAGAAGTGAAGATGTAATTTTTTTTTTAATTTTTTTTTGACTCATGTAACGAGCTTTGGGCCGATGACTCCCAAGTCAGATGATTATAGGGCACCAGGTTTTAAAATACCCTAACATGCTTAATTGTTCGAGTCAGATTTTTTTTTTCTTTTTGCAGTAAGTAGTGTTCAATTTAGATTCCTTGATTACAACCTATTCAATTAAATATGAAATCCAGAAAACCCAAACTATCAAAATTCTACAAAAATATGTACTAACTTTAACACCCCCAAACTGTTCTCGAACAGTTTGGTTGTTAGTCTAAGAATTTATGAACGAAATTTTTCACAATGATCTAAGTCAATAATAACAACACATACACTCAAGTCATGTTTTTAATAAGTGATAAGTCAACAGCGGCTACGTGCTTCAAATCTAATCTAACATGGATAAGTATTCAGGTAAAAGTACAAAGTGTTGTCTAATATTCTAATTAAAAATGTACTTAAATTCAAACAAATATTATTATTGGCGATAAGATATTCAACAATAGCTTTTTTTTTTTTGAAAGACGAAAAAATAATTAAAAAAAATATTTTTTTTCTTTTTTTCTTTTAAAAAAAACGAAATTAAATTTTTTTTTAAGACCTGAATAATATGCAAATTCAAAATAATTAAATATTCTGTTACTTAACCCACCCCCAAACTAAAACATTACATTGTCCCCAATGTAGTAACAAAATAAAGTAAATAGAGGAGAGAAAAGATCAGTTACTCCCCAGAAATAGATGTGGAGAAGATGGATCTGGCTGGCTAAAGGTCCAGTTGAAGTGGAATCAGATGTGGAGTTGGGACTCTTGGTCAAAAGATAAAAATATTATCCAAGCGGCTTGCAAAGTGGGACATTCTGCGATTAACATAGTGAAGCTTTTTAAGGGCATTAAATAATAAATGAAATAAAAACTAACAAATTATTTAAACTAATTAAAACTACTACATATAAAACAAGTAAATAAAATGGTTAGAAAATGGGTTGCCTCCCATTAAGCGCTTATTTATAGTCATTAGTTTGACTTATTGTCTGGTTGCTTTACGGCACTCTAAATAGTGCTTTGGAGGACTTGTTTTACTTGCATCTATTGACTTTGCACCATTTTTCGTTTATCCTCAAAAATTTGAATATGTGCTCCTCATAAAAATAGGATTTTAGTGTAGCACTTTGCTCAAACACAATCACGAAAATTTCAACTTCTTCATCGACCTTGATTACAAAATCAATTTTAGAAGAAAGAGAATAGTTGGATAATTGCTTGTCTAACTTGTACTTTTGTAATTTTTGAGAAAATGAGATAGGAGACTCATATGGGTTGATAGGAACGGTTGCCGTAACCTGTGGTGTATCTGAAATCTCTTTAATGTCTACTATCAGCTCAGGTTGTTCAGTCTATTCCACGTGCTCCTCATCAGTGGACGGTACATGTTCTTTATTTTCAACTGGCTTCTTTACATGGATTTCTGGTAATTGAACCCCACTTCTGGTAATAACAACTGTAACACTTTCTTTGGGATTCACCTATGTATTGCTTGGCAACGTATATAGTACTTTGGCTGATAGAGCAGCTGTCATCTAACCCATCTGTATTTTTAATTTTTTTATTGAAGCGCATTGATTTTGAAAATTGATCTCTGTCTGTCTCATGAACTGGTCAATTTTTTCTATGTACTAATCAGTTTTCTCGATGAATTTACCGAAAATATCTTCTAGTGAAGTTTTCTTTTCTGGCTGCTGAAATTGAGGACCTCGTGGTCTGATATTATTGTAATTATCCTTCCAAGAGAAATGTGGATGATGTGTATGAATTCTTCAACAAGTATGTTGTCCTCATCAATCTCAGAAATAGCCTCATATCTCGCTAAATTGGCATGCTGCATTGCAAAAAAATCTCCAAAAAGCATGTTGTCTTCATCAATCTCAGAAATTTCGTCATATCTTGCTATATTAGCCTAGTGCATTGCGAATAAATCTCCAACAAGCATGTTGTCTTCATCAATGCTAGATTGTCTATAGATGATCTGTGTAGTCAAAAAGTCTCCAACTAGCATATTGTCTTCATCAATTTCCTGATATTCTATTTTGTGTTGTAGTCTGAAAAGAGAAATTGAACAATGAAATAAATAAATAAATAAATAATAATAATAATAATAATAATAATAATAATAAAAAATAAAGTTCAAATTAGTGTTTATATAATTGAAAAGAACTAAAACTAAATCTCCGGCAACGGCGTCAAAAACTTGTCAGCGATTTTATATCTTTAATAATTTCGCAAGTGCACGGATCGCTCAAGTAATAAAGTGGATGTTGAGTCCAAGTATCGTTCCCACGAAGATTTAGATAGTTCAATTTCAATTACAATAACCTTAACCGAATCTAATGAACTTTTGAAGATTTTGTGTTTAAGAACTAATTAGAATCTGAACTAAAAACAATAAAATAATTATAATTCAATTAACTAAAAATTAGATTAATGAAAATAACTTTAACTTGAAGAAAGAAGAGTACTAGGATCCGAATCCACTTATAATTGTTAATTCATCTATCTTGATTATTGATTTTGACAAAATACATCAGTTATGAAGATCAATATCCCTAGATTGTTTAACAGTTTCTCTCGAATAAAATTAAACATATTCATAAGTATTACTCGATTATATTTTTATGACGAATGCGAATACAAATGAAAGCATTAAATTTTTGTGGATACTTAAAGATCACCTAAAGCATAGTGATATATTTCTATCCCCTATCGGACTTTAAGATAATTAAAATATTGTCTAGCCTGCTTTCGATCTTTCGATAGTAAAATAAACCACAACACTCATACAATTATTGCGCATATAATTGTAGATTCAATAAATCAAAATTAATTATTCAAAAACTAGGGTAATGTTCTCCTGCCCCCAAGGGGCAGGATAAAAACAACCCACTTGCTGATTTGTCAGCAAGTGGGTTGTTTGTTTATTTAATGGTTCCAAGTGTCCAACCCACTTGCTGACAAATCAGCAAGTGGGTTGTTTTATCCTGCCCCCAAGGGGCAGGAGAACATTACCCTCAAAAACTATATTGAAATAAATTATCAAAAACCAAGTCTTTGGATAGAAGAATTTAGATTACAAGCTTTATCGTAATCCTAGCACAAAATAAACTAGCCTAACATACTAATAATAAGAAAAGAAAGAGGAGAAGAAAATATGGACTTCATCATCCGGAGAAGAAGAAAACTCAAAGAGATGATGTCTTGATCTTGATCTTCGATTGAATTCTTGAAAGAGATTCTTAATCTTCGGTTGGTGTTGTCGTCTATTGTTTTTCTCCCCAAAAACTCAACCAAAAAAATGACATTTGATATGAGTTAATAACTCATATATATACTTACCTAATTGTGCCATAAAAGATCCCAAAATACGAGAATTGTCCTACCTTAAATACGATTGCATCTTGTAGAAATATGATTGAAGTATATGGAATAATTTATTTCAGCCAATTTATCAATTGCCTACATTCCCGGAGCTCACTTCTTGAGCTCACTTGCACTATGAATCAAGACTTTACAATCTGAAATTACAAAAGAATACTCCGGCTTTTGTATATGTAGAAGGTCAGAAAAAGACTGAAGTTTTCAAATGAAGGGAGAATTGTTAAAGACTTGAATGAACCTTCTATTCTCTCCCCTCTTACCGACTCGACATATGTACAGCAGTTTCTGTTAGCTTCTGTAACTGATAACTAACTCCAACTGCTGGCAACTATTCTGGTTACTGTTGATAGTGATATAAATGAGTGTACATACGTCCAATTGGTCGAGGGCCAGTTAATAAATCATATCATGTATATAAAACAATTCTGCTACTTTTCGTTGAATAGAAGTAAAAGTTCAACATTTGAATTTCCTCTTTGTTCTAACAAGGAATGATTTAACATTTAACCATCATCAAGCAAAGTAAACAATAAAGGAAATGGAAATTCTCAAGTACCTTTATACCCATAAAGAAAATTCTCATAGTAGGAAAACGTAGAAATTCTCATGTTAAAGTGGGATACTTCTCTTACAGTACTATTAAGTATATGATGAAGTGTAATTGAAATCACATGTTAAACTGCCCATTTTAATAAATTTTGTAATTAAAGTACTAGGGCAGAATACCACCCCCCCCCCCCCCCCGGTTCTTTTCCTCAGGATGTAAAAGTGAAGAACCCTATTCTTGCTTCACTTTTAAAGTGGTATTCTAATCAAAAGGTAATGATTATAATCTATCATGCACCGATATGGATACGCGTGTCCAATGCGACACGTATCAGATACGTCGACATGCGATTTTCGAAAAACTACCGACATCGACACGTTAATTTTTTTTAATATTTAAATAATTTTTTTCAAATTTTTTAGTGTAAAGAAAATAAAATTTTCTATACTTATTTTATAAAAAACAAATATTCAAAAATGATTGACCCATTTTAACATTAACAAACAAATAATTGACCCATTTAAAATGTTGATCGACCCATAAGGATTGACCTATTTTTTCTAAACCCTAAACAAATTACCCGGCGAAGTGACCAATACATGTCGGTGTCCGATACGTGTCCGCATCGACACTCCGGTGCTGGTGGCGTATCCGTGCTTCTCAAATTATAATAATAAGCAAAGAATCTACATTCTTTTTGAGTTTTTTCTATTGAGAACTTCAGTAAAAGCATAGAAGGAATAAGGATATATATGGAAGACATCCTCACACAATATTAAGAGTTTAAGAGGCCACACACACTGTTTATTTGATATCAACTGTTATATAGCAGTTAATGGCTTCAAAAATGAAAGAAGAAACCCTAATAGACGAAGAGTTTTCTTTAGACGGTCTGTTTGAACTCACCATGAAAAAGAAGGTGGAATAAAGTTCAAGAAGCTTACAAGAAATGTCCCTCCGCTCGTAGTGCAAAGCTTACAAAATCAGAAGAGACAGCTTTACATGTAGTTGTCTCTAGTTACCATTCCGAATGCGTTAGCTCTTTTAATGCATTTCACATTGAGGAAATGGTCAAGTGCATACCTGCAGAAGATTCACTCAACGTATTATCAATGAAGAATGAGAAAGGAAACACTCCTCTCCATCTCGCCGCAGCAGTTGGATGGTTAACTATCTGTGAATGCATAGCCTCAAGGCATCTTGAACTCATTAGCACTCGCAATTCAAAGGGAGAGACACCATTGTTTTTGACAGCTTATCATGGAAAGTTGGATGCTTTTCTTTGCCTCCATCATCTCTACAATCAAAAGACAGTGCAAGAACCAGAGAAAAACAAAGGACAAGAACCAGATGATTCACTTTGCAGAAGGGAAGACGGGAATACCATTTTAAACTAAGCAATTTCTGAGAAACAAGGTTATATATGTTACTTTTAATTAGCTATATGAGAAACAACAGATAAAATACAAATCTATTTTCTGCAACAGGACTAGCATACCAGATAATCCACTTCTACCCAAAGCTGGTCAATTCTGTTAATGTGGATGGAGAATCACCTCTTCATATTCTTACCACAAAGCCTAATGTATTTAAAAGCAGCAATCATTTTCGACTCTATGACTCCATCGTCTACCGCGTAAGAAATCTCCCTCTGTGATACAATAGAGATAAAATCCCTTATTCTAATATGCTATGAATTTACTTCAGCAAAAGAAGCAAATAAACCAACCACCATATGCAAGATCTATGTATTTTGGGAAGTAAAAAAGTTCCATTCCATAATATAAAAAATTCTGAAGTTCAGTTCTCTCTGAATTTTATTATGGAGATGTATTATATTTTCAATCAGCTTCTTAATTATGTCCATCTTATTATTTAAGAGTTACTTTCATGCTGCTTCAGGAAACAATTTATTTCCTGTTTTTAGATATGAAGTACCTTGTAGGATTCAAACTTCCTATATATTATCTATCCTTCCATTAGGTAAATCATGCTAAAAGAGAATATATTATTCGTTGGTATGGTTTATTTGTTGACAAACTTAAGATGCGTGCTGGAACCAATAACTATAGTTATTGCCCAACAAGGATCAACTGTCCAGAGAACTACAAGACATGCATGGACATCTTCCAACTTCTTTTCACTCCAATTTTCGAGAGTATTCAAGGTAAACAGTGTTGGACAGAATGAACCATATTTCCTTTTTCCGCAGAGTAACAGTTTATATCTCATAAACTGACTCTCTTTCTTTCCAGCCAGTCTCGGAATACATACTAGCCACAGTAAACAACACGGCGGCCAAACTGATGAAGAAAATCCCCAGAAAAGAGAGAAGAAATATCGAAGTATGGTGTTCTATTACAATTTTTCAAAAATTTTCATACCACCTTTGGATGTCTTTCATCGGTTTCTATCAAGAAGAGCCATTGGATTTAGAATTTAGATACTTCAGGGTGGATAATTAAAATTGTAGTAGTACTGAGTTTAATTTGATAGGATTTGTTGAAGTTATGAAAAGATCTATTCTATTTGATATTTTTCTATTGTATGAGATTATTTTTCTTTATAGTTGATTGTGTGATTATTACACAATCTTTCCTTTTAAAACTATTGTAACTCTATAAATAAGGTCTTCTACCTTGTAATAAGTAAGACAGAAGAACTAGTATACCGCTTTTCTTTGCGGTGGAATCCAACCGTAGATGATTTTAATAGATTGAAGAGTTGAGAAGAATGAGAGATAGAAGGTTTTGTTTGAGGGGAGTATTTTGATAAATATAGAGAAAAATATGGAGAAATTGAAGAATTGAGAAAGAGATGAATTTTGGTTTGAGAGGATGAAGACGTAGTGACAAACAAAGAAGTACTTTTTTTTGTGCTTGTAGCGGAGTAAACCTCCCTACGGTTGGTGATTATACAATTCTCATATTCTTTTTATTATTCTCTTCAATTATATTCAGTTTATTAATTTATCAAGATTAAATCAATGAAAAGTGGTTCGCCCTCAACTTGATTCATGTGCTGCCTGCATATTCTTGAAATGAGGACTTGTGCCTTAAAAAGTACATACTGATCTGTTTGATGGACTTATAGTTGCAGTCAGGCGTGAAGAGAAAGAGAGAGAGAAGATGATGATTTATTTCCTCCCAATTATGCAACATGTATTCTATTTCTTAAATTTACTTTGAAGGTCGTGCTAACCATTATAGGAGTTGGTAAGTACTATTAATTTGAATTTGATCTATCCTCTTAATTTAGTTATTGCATTAAAAATCTGCATTGATATTACTGACGCATGTAGGATTCGGGAGTATACATAAAATACAAGAAAAGAAAGAAATACACTCGCATGCATTACAGATTATGAATGAAATGATCAAATCTGAGCCGAGTTACAAGTATGACAAGAATGGGCAAAAACCTGGGCAAAAACTGGAACCCAGTATTCAGGAAGAGTTCCGCCTCCACCTACTCCACCTTCAACTGATGATGAGCAAGTTGTCCACTTGAGCAGTTTGTCAACTCATCAGCCTCAAAACCAGAATGAGAAACAGAAAGACGAAAATGAATCGAGTAAGTTTGCAAAACAAAAATATTATTAGTGAAGTAATGAGATTCGCTATAATATTAAATATTGAAAATATAGATACATATTTGCCCATACATATGTGAGGACTTAGTTTTTATTTATTAGTTAGGAATTTGCATAAAATTAAGTGGAATCAACTGGCACAGTGAAAATGGATACTCAAGCCTTTAGTTATATGGGAGACTCCAATACTAGTAGCAGACTAGCAGCAAAGATGGGAATTCTCGAAATGGTACAAAACATTCTCGAAACATTTCCAGTAGCCATTGAAGACCTTGACTCCAGTGGAAAGAATGTCTTGATGTTGGCAGCTGAGAACAGGCAAACCACTGTTTTTGATTATTTTGATTAAGATGAAGCTCCCGGAATTCTTGTTTCATCAATTGGATGATCAAGGCAACAGCATTATGCACCTTGCTGCTATGAACGGAGAACTCGAACCTTGGCGCATTCCTGGTGCTGCTTTGCAGATGCAATGGGAGATCAAGTGGTACAAGGTATCATTATCACTTGTTTTCTTATTTCTTTCTTTCTTTATTTTCTAGGGGCTAATGTAAGAAAATGGTGACTCTGTCAGCTATTTAAACTTTGGCAATGTTTTCAAATAGTTGCATGATAATTTATCATATAGTATTAATGAAAAGAACAAAGGGAAAATCAGAGAAAAAGATGTAAAAAGAGATTTCAAGAAGAAAGAAACTTATTATCATCTTTGAATACGAAATTTCGTTCTCATTATTTGTATATTTGGTTGGCTTTCCTCTGGAAACTATATTACTGAGACGGTTCTAGTAGTAAGTAATGATCTGCTATAGATTTATTTGAGCCATATAATGTCAAAATAAGGGAAGAAAAGAAAAGAAAATACCCGATGAATGTTCTTGCTGAAGCTTTATCAAGTCAAGATACTAACATTTATCCTGATGCAGCATGTTAAGCACTCCATTCCTCCACTATGTTTTGCTCACAACAATAATAAGGGAGAGACCCCAAGGAAGATCTTCAAACAGACACATGAAAAGCTGATCAAAGAAGGCTCTTATTGGCTTATCAAAACATCTGAGTCATGTTCTGTCATTGCGGCACTGATTGCCGCAGTTGCATTCGCTACCTCAGCCACAATGCCTGGCGGACTAGATGATAAAACCGGGCATCCAGTTCTAGAAGACCACATAGCATTTGATGTGTTCTCCATCACATCGCTTGTTGCTTTATGCCTTTCCATCACAGCCCTGGTTTTTTTTCTTGCCATCATTACTTCGAGATGCCAAGAACGTGAATTCAAAATAACATTGCCAAGGAAGCTTTTGATGGGCTTAAGTTCTCTGTTTGCATCCATAGTTGCTATGTTGGTCTCATTTTGTGCAGGGCATACCTTTATCCTCAGGGAGAAATTGAAGTATGCAGCAGTTCCTATATATGCTGTTGCTTGTATACCAGTGGCATTTTTTGCTGTTGCGCAGCAGCCCCTATATTTTGATATTCTATGGAATACCCTCGTAAAGGTGCCACTTCGCAGTTACAAGGTGTTCCACCAATAGGTATCCAGCTTCCCTTGTATTGCAAAGGGAATTTATTTACTTCCGAATATGAGATACTTATATTGAAAATGATACTTGATTAGGTTTCATTTGTGTACTTAGAACATCACATATCTCAATAAAATGTTTTGGATGGGCATATCTTGATTGAATATTTTGGTATAGTCTCTAGTCTCTACTAAAATACAGACTTAACTGACTTGAATTAACACACAATACTCCCAAATATAATACTTTTCATCAACTAGGGACCAACATCTCCTTCCAATACTCCTAAACAATCCAATGTAGCAAAAATATTTTGTGCATGTATTCACAAAATGTAAATGAGTACATCTGAACTGTCTATTTGTTGTATAAAAGAGATATCAATCCAAATAATAGCATATGTCAAAATCATGTGTAGATGCTCAATCAAAAAGAGACGTACAACTGAAGATTTTGCGATCTTGGACTCTGGAAGATGACACGCTCCTTAAAAGCATTGGGAACTCAATCTCTACCTAATAGGTTGTGGTTTTATGAAATAACAATAACTTTTCTAACTTATAGATGCCGACACATTTCAGGCATAGTAGCCAACTGTTCAAGAGTTAAAATTTCTGATAATTAATTTAATATGTATCAAACAGATTCACATAATGAAATATTGTAATAGAATTGATGAAGAATAGTGAACAACTTAAACTGCAGAGTAGCAAAAAGGTTATTCAAATTCTAACGATGTCCAAGGAGGCATCACATACTTTAACATTTAAACAAATGGAGATGTGAAATACCAACAGCGCATCTTAGAGGCTGAAGGGGACAAGGAAGCCTGTCTTACAATCTCTTGAACCTGGGGCGCTCTATCCTTTAGAAGTTCAACTATATACTATATCTTTCCTTATGCTGGACAGATCCTAGTCCTGCAGCAGTAAGGCTTTTGTTGAGTGTGCCGGCATTCTTTGATGACTGGCTTAAAAAGCATGGGACCGGGAGGCTAGTACAGGACGGAGATAAAGTCAGGTACAGTTAGGAAATAAGACTATCTAAGCTCAGTTGCCAGCTTCTCTCTTGCCTGCCAGGCTACATAACTTTCTATTTGACTAAGATAAGACATCTCCTTTCAATAGATCTGCCTTAACACAATCTGCGTGAAAGATTCACTTAGTTGATAATTCCACTCACCGCGAGGCAAAGTTTCCCTTTCCCTTCCTGCACAATCCTTAGCCTTTCTCAGAGCCATCCAACTTCAAAGTCAACTTTTAACCTTTCAATATCAACTGCAGACATGGAACTCCTCTGCAGATCGGATAGCATGGATATACCCCCTGGGCCCATTGATGGAAGCCCACTAATTGTGTCTGAACTGCTTCCCTTCAGATCAACTTCAGTGTCCAGCCACTGGTACTTGAGACAATCAGTACCATCTTCGCTACAGAAGCTTCAAATGAAACAGAATTTCTCTGCCATAAACTTTTGAAATATCACCGACAGAAAACTGTTCACTTTTCCTTATGTTTACCTCGTTCAAGATAACATGAACATAAACATGAGTCTTGCCCGAAATCAGATTACATGAATCATTAAATTCCTGATGTGCATATTTCGATAATAGTTATAATGTCCACACTCATCACTGCAGAAGCATCAAATGGAACAGAATTTCTCTCATAAACTTTTGAAATATCACCAACTGAAAGCTGTAAGATTACATGAATCATTAAGTTCATGATGTGCATCTTTTCCATGCTGCTACGAACTTAGTGCATAATATACATCGCCTGACTCTGTTCAATTACTAGTTACAATATCCCTTGATGCCAATTTCTGACTTAGGTAGATATCGTCACTTTTCTGTGCCCTTTTCCTGATAGGGAAATGGTTTCCTCAGTAAAATTTAGTTCTTGTGGGTCTCATGGCAGCACATATAAGTTATTATCTATAGATATCGTCTCCTTCTGCTGAATCTCGAGATTTCCATCACTAGTGTATACTAACAATTCTATAGATGGTCTATCTGAATCCCTGTGTTTCTCGAAGCTAGCATTATCATCCCTGCCTTGAATTGGGAATTCATTCTCGAAATCAAGTACACAAGTTCTGATCGTCAATAGATTCAACCTCGTTTGGACGTCTACTCTCTAACATTACGTTCTTGTCAATAGATGTGGTACGCTGGTGTAACATGAGAACATGATCATCATTCAGATCACATGAAGAACGGAAAACTTGATTTCTAATGTCAATTTAGTCCGCTATATCACCAGCTAACTGCTCATTTTCAGGACAAATCAGGTGCCTATATGCCTCAACTTCGTTTTCCAGAAAGTGTTTCTCCCTCTCTCTTCTCACCAGTATTTCTTTTAGAATGTACATTTCTTCAGCATCATAAGCAGATTTTTCTTCTATAACTCTCTGGTTTTTCCTAGCTTCCATTTCTACAGATGCCTTCTCCTCCTGCAGTCGCAGAATCATAGCCATAGCCTCATCTACAGCAGTGGCAGCGGCACTTCTCTCCTTTTCAAGCTCAATGTAAAGAGCAGCACACGCAGCATGCTCTTCTTTAAGAACTTCTTCCAAGAGTTCAATTGAAATTTTCTCATCAACATTGAAACCCAGATCCCCTCTCGCCTTACCAAGTAGCCCTCCAATAGATGATACATGTTTCTTCATGAGTATATCCTCGTCAGAGAATTTATTCATTTCAACTCCGTCACGAGCATTTTTCCATACTCCCATGATTGTGGGAGCCTTCTCATTATCTAAATTCAAACACCAGCCATTAGCATTAGAATGCATGTCACTTTTATCACAAAAAAATACTAGATAGATCCATTTTTCAGACTTCAAGTAATATCCTAAAGTACCTTTTAAAGGAAAAGTAATCCAGAATATGTTAGTAAGTCTTTAAGTGTTAAATTTTCTGATAAGAACACAAAGCTGACTTTTTTTATTAGCACAATGGATCTTCAGAGGCCCGAAACAAACAACCCTACAGAGAACTTAATTTTATGACTTATTCAAAAATAGTCAGTTGATTTCAATTTTTCAAAAATAAGGGTACGACCAAAAGTAGAGTCCGAAAATAGCAGTCGCTGGCCAACACTCTTCCAATCAGAATCGAAGGACAAGAATTGAAGCATAAACATGTTCTTATTATTGTTTTAGTTTTAAGTTACTTTTAGACATCTAAGATGTCCTCAAGGAAACAAATGACCATTTCTTTTCTTCAGACGAGAAGGTGCAGTGATGGCAATTACTAGATTCGAACTTAGTAATTAATTTGCATAACAAGTTGGGAGGAAAGAAGAAGAGGCGCTTTTTGCAAACAAATATTTCATATATTTCATATAATGAAATGGTGAAATAACATATGGTAGATCCACAGAATTCACTTAAGATGTTCTAGGCATGGATGTGATCAATGGGTATACCTCCATATAAACCTGTAGGAAGAACATTCCCCATATGAAGTACCTTTAGCAGAAAAAATCCGTTCCAAGCTAATTATTAATCAGATGTGACCGAATAAGAAAAAGTTGTGTATATTGTATGTTTCATGAAAGAAACACCCGTTGACAATTTTAATCTTAATTATGCAATTGTGGGTTCTTCTTTTCCTTGCTTTCCTATATTTGCAATGAAGGAAGCATTCTTACTAGTTATTTCAACAGCATATAGATAGATTATGTTTTTAGAGAACAACTAAGGCCTCAAAACTACAACAAACAGTACATAAATTTACCACATAAGATGCATTGACAGTTTATTTAGCATAAAAAAGAAATAAATTGAAAACAGAATTCAAGAGACCACCAGAACTCACATTCAAAGTGACAAGTATAGACTGATCTATCACTAGGCAGCGAGCTACCTCTAGTAATTTCATTCTCTCCCCTACTAATGCTAGAGGGAGAGAGCAGAACACCGTCCTGAACCCATTCACACAGAGAAGGATCATACGACGAAACAGATGAATATTTTCCATGGCCACAATCCCCTTTTCGATGCCGGTGCATCCCACTTCTTGGCTTATAATTCAGTACCCCCTTTCCCTTCGCATCATACTTCTCATCCCTAGCACTCAGCTCTCTCCTAACTACATTCCCTGCCTTTTTAGCATCTGATACTGAACAACAAGACGCCCCGCCTTCCATTTCAAGAATCCCATTAACATCATTATTAACATTCTTCCTCCATAAGGAATCATTGAAAGGGAACTTTTGCTTAACAGAGAGTTGAATATTGGAAATTGATTCAGTAGGGTAATCAACTAAAAGCCTTTGCAAGCAGTAATTTTTGTTGAAAAACAGCCCATTACAAGGGCATGGCAAGGATAATCCAAAAAAGGCAAGAAATTTTGTTGCCAAAAAAGCTATAGTTGCTGCACACAGCAACAAGTATGCTATGGCTAGATCAAGAAAAGCACCCACTAAATCTCTCAAATTCCAAAAGTACACAGCTTTGCATACCATTTTTCGTTGAAACACAACTTGATTTAACCTTCAAGAAAAATTCAGCCAAAGGTGTGTTCTTTTCCTTCGAAAATAAGAAATGTCAAAAGAGTATCTACAGACTCGGTTTATTTTTTGCTTGATTCTAGTGCTGCCCAAAAGGAAGACAGTGAAGGTGGAAAAATCAGAAAGCCTGGCAATGCAAAGAGGAAAATGGAAAATAAGTAAATAACAGTCAAAAGACTCAAAACCATGAATCTAAAATCCCAAATGGTTGCGTGCAATCATGGCCAGTCCGTGATTTTTCGGAAACAAGACGAATTTCATAAATTGAGTTTCTTATGCATCTCAGTATTTAAAATGAGCAACTCACTTATAGCTATCTTCAATTACTCACCAACTATCTAGGGACGGGAGTTTTTTTTTCCACGGATTTTGAACGGTTATGGATGGTACTTTTATGAAGGGTTGAAAAAACAATGCTTGTTAGTTTTTTTGGATCCTCCCCATGGTGGGGATTTAGAGGGGTAGCTATAAAGCTAGAAGAGACGTAACCCGTAATCATTGGATAAAAGAAAAGTGATTGACATAAAAGTCACTCACATGTCTAATGGTCACAGGACACGTGTCTTGTGGTCTTTATAATTCCCCCTCACTATGAAAAGGATATCATTTCCCTTTTTTGGAGACGGTGTAATATAATTTAGAGTGTATCTCACTCCACCCAAATCTATGATTTTTTACGGTTCTTCAAAATTTCTTCTAATTTTATGTTTTCTCAAACAATTATTTTCAAACTTTTCTAAACTTAATATTTGTAAAAATAAAACATATGCGCGCGCGCACAAAAAAATATATATATACAAGAACATAAATTTAATTTTATATTTTCAACGATGGGTCGATATATAAAATTTTTAAAATTAATTTTTTTTAATATATGGACATATATGTAATTTGATTATTTTAAAAAACTTTTAGAATCGCTGGATAATAAACTTTCAAGCATGGGTTGAACTATTTCAAAAGCCGCTACTAAAAAGCACTCAAAGCCGCTCCACTTATAAATACCCAAAATCGGTACTTTAAAAAATCCTCATAACCGGTACTCTAGAACTCTCAAGCAGACCCTAGTGAACTTTGAAAAGTTATACCCCATTAATCACTCTTCACAATTCTGTAACTACCAATTGACATAGATATACACGTGGCTAACAAAATACCCACGTAGCTGACCAAATGTCCACGTGGCAAGAGTTAAATGTTTCAATAATTATTGAATTTTATTCGCGTATTCAATCACTCACTGAACTTTTATTCGCGTCTTCGATCACTCACTGAACTTTCAAATATTGCTACGTGCTCACTGAACTTTAGAAATAAACGATTCGTTAATCATTTATCGTGATTTCGTAACTACCAATAGACAGAAGCGTACACGTGGCTGACGAAACACTTACGTGGCACACATTTGATGATAATTCTACCAAACAATTAAAGATGTCCATCTATGTTATCAAATTGTTTTTTCAAAATACGATTTATACATGAGAAACGTATCTTTTTCCCTATATTGAAATCCCTTAAGTTCAATTACTCCAACTTCGATTCAATTACCCCAAAAATATTTCTGTATGGAGT
Source organism: Forsythia viridissima (assembly GCA_030279155.1). Taxonomy (NCBI): domain Eukaryota; kingdom Viridiplantae; phylum Streptophyta; class Magnoliopsida; order Lamiales; family Oleaceae; genus Forsythia; species Forsythia viridissima. Next base: position 52,321,676 of record CM059037.1, on the reverse strand, counting down.
TCTTATATGGGAAACATAACCCTAAATGTGAAAAGTATATTTTTTTTTTATTTTTTTATGATGAATTTCACGTTGCATGTCATACGTTAGAATATGTATTTTACGTTAAAATAAAAAAATTATTTTGACCATGTATTTCTGTCAGCTAATAGTTGCTAAAAAAGATCCAATGTGGTTAGAATACATATTTTTTGACATAAAATACATGTTCTAACATATGGCATGAAATTCATTATAACACTAAAAAAATATATATACTTTTCATATTTAAGGTTAGGTTTCCTTGAGAAGAATTCCATACAAATAAATTTGTTGGTACATAATACAAAATAAAAAAAAATAAAAAAACTAATTGACAGAACCTTCATGTGCGATATTATTGATTTCTAAACAGAATGGTGGTTCTTGATTAGGCTTGTTTGTAGGGTTGTGCTGTCATTTTGTTGCTGGTTATAATGAATTAGGGTTAGGAATATAATTTTGGGGAATTGAACTTGAGGGAATAGACTTTGATGGATTTCAATTTAGAGAAAAAATATACATTTCTCATGTATAAATCGTATTTTGAAAAACCACTTTAATGATATGGATAAACAGTTGCAATTGGTTGGCAGAATTTATCCTCAAATGTATGCCATGTATGTGTTTTGTCAACCACGTGTGCGCTTCCGTTTATTGGTAATTACGAAATCATGATAAATGTTAACAAATCGTTACTTTCAAAAGTTCAGTGAGCATGCAACAACAATTGAAAGTTCAGTGCGTGATCGAAGACGAGAATAAAAGTTCAGTGATTATTGAAACATTTAACTCTTGCCACGTGGACCTTCCGTCAGTCACGTGTATATCTCCGTCAATTGGTAATTACGGAATTGTGAAGAGTGATTAACGGAGCGTAACTTTTCAAAGTTCAGTGAGTAGACAATAACATTTGAAAGTTCAATAAGTGATTGAAGACGCGGTTAAAAGTTAAGTGATTATTGAAACATTTAATTCATTTGAAATTCATAAAAAAATTATAAAATTAATGATTAATTTAAAATTCAATAATAAAACAATAAATAAATTTTTTTATACAAATTTTTTTTATATTTATATTATAATTATAAAAAATATTTATATTCACATATGATATATGACTATAAGACTATTATTCAATAATTAGCCTAAAAAAATAATAATAACCCATTTCAACTATCTTAAAATTAGAGTCAACATAAGAATTCAAAGTGCCATAAGTCTTGCATTTATAAGAATTTGTTGGTATATATCAAACAAAATTTTTTAAAGGGTTCTCATATGACAAATTATTATACTTGTAGAGTTTAAATCAATGTTGTTGTTTATTCATATTGTCTATATTTTAAATTATGACAGAATTAAAAAAAAAAAAAAAAAAAAAAAACAGAAACTTGAGCTATCAAAATGGAGATACAAGAAAAAAATAGAAAAAAAACACTTATTTAACAAATTTTTAAGTATTTTTATCATCTCAATTACAAAGAACAAGATCCTAAATCTAAATGTTGGCAGCTGGTACAAAACAAAACTAATTCTATAACTACTATAAATCTGTTGTCTAACGTCAAATTAAAAATTATCAAATTTTGAATAACTAATTATTATTTGCATAAGAAAAAAAATGTGTCCATAAATAGTAAAAAAAATGAACAGAAATTAAATTTCAAATTTTCCAAACTAGATAGCAAGAATGATACTCAAAATACTGAATTCAGATACTACAATAATAAACAGAAGAATCCGATATGATATTCAGAATAGAAACAAAATAAAATTCAAAACTTGAATCAATAATGAAAAGGGTTTAAAGTATATATTGATAGTATCTCAAAATTAGCTATATACTTAATCTTGAGAATAAAACAATGGGCATTCTTTTTTTTTCCGCAACAATTGGTTTTAAGATTCTAGAATTTGGAGCTAAGTTGTAAATTGTGAAATGAGCAAAGAGACGGAAGAGTAACATATGTTGGGAATAAAAATTATGAATTTAGGATGGGGGTTCAAAAGTTGAAAGCATAGTTCTGGGTCAACCATTAGTTGACCTAACTACATAATTTAATTTTTTTTTTCTGAGCTTGGTCTAACTGTTAAAAAATAGGATATTAACATAAATGCTTATTAAAATAGGTTATTGCCCCCACGGGCATGTCGCAATGGTAAAGTATGAGGGTTCTCTATTGAGTATCGAAAGTTCGAATCCTCGTGACAGCTGGAAGGCAACATTTTTAAAAAAAAATTTGGAAGGCAGAGGTCCACAGGGATGAAAACCGTCGAATGTCATGCCCAAGTGTGTATAACTTGTGACCGTATCCGAATTTACCTAGGTGGTGAACTTGGGGGGAAAGCCGCCACTCTTCAGGATTAGTCATGCGAAACTTAGATACCTGAGTCATAAATTTAAAAAAAAAAAAAGGTTATTAACATAAATACCTATTTTTATTCTGCAAATAGTAAAATTACTGGATTGAAGAAAAAAAAGAAAAAAAAAATCCTAAATAGTAAATCAAAATAACATATTTATTAGTTAATAAATGTAAACTAACAATCCTCATCCCTTCCATTTTGATACAACTGTTACTTTTCTTTGAGATGGCTGAAGTATCATCCCATAATCATTTCCAAATTTGAATTTCAAACACCACATTCATAGACGTCTTCAACAAGAGATAGTTTCATAATCGAGTTTTTTTTATAATCCGTCTATTATTGAAGATTGTAGCTGGAAATATATTCACAACATCATATGTCCTAATTACATCGGAACATTTTTTAGGCATTTACAGTGATTCATAGTCTGAAAAATGGTTGAACCCTAATGAATAAAAGGAACGATGTGACTAATACGTGTCGAATTTGTAACATTCACCAAGATAATTTCTTTATTGTGGAAATTGAGAGTTTAACAGCAAGAAGAGTTTATCATGTAAGTTTTTTATTTAATTTGTCTTCAGTGTTATGGTTATTTGAATTTTTTATGAAATCTAGAAAATTAAAATAACAAATTGAACTATTGAACTATATGAATATCTGCAACAATGTTGTAGTTATACAATTATCCAAAATTGTTGTTGAAACATTATTAAAATGAAATTGGGTTAGATAGTACACATTACACTGTAATAAAAATGGTCCACGATAATAATCGGTGTTCTGTGTTTATTAAAAAAATTCAAAACTTGGGCCTCCTTTATTTTTGAGCTCGAGGCAAGAGCCTAACCTGCCTCGTAACATAATTGTCTATGTGTTCATGTAGATCATTACGTTTCAATTTTGAACCGAATCAAATTGGTTAGAAATTATTTGCTTTAGATTTCGGTAATTTGAAATTGAACCGAACATATTTTTATGGTTGAACTATATTGTGTTACCTTTATTATGGTTAAACTTGCAAAAGACCAATAGTACTATAACGTTGATGCTTAAATTGTTGATTTGTTTGAAATCTGTTGGTTTTGAAATCAAAAATGGTTTTATGTTGATTTAAAAAACGAGACAGTTTAGTTTGAAAAAATTTCAAATTATTTTAAATTGTTTAATTTAGAAATAAACTGAAAATAGTTCAAAACAAATCATGTTCGCCTTTAATATATACTATAAGAAATTAAAAACAGATAGTAAAGAATCTTTTATAATTTTATTTTCTTTTTTCTCTTTGGAATCTTTGAAGTTAATTGACTTATCATGTAGGAGTCTATTATTGAAATCTTAAAAATTTGTAATGAAAGAAGTTTATGTTTTGTTTAAGTTAGAATCAAGATAAGAACACACGTAGTTATAGTTTTGTCGGCAAACAGTACATACTAAATTACATCTTCACAAAGTATGCACATGTTGTCACGTCGGAATTTTATTAAGAGTCATATTTTTCTCCATAAAACACTTTGTCGTAATTGAAAGGTCGAATCAAATTTAGAAAAAAATTAATCTTTAGACACCTACGTCCAATTTGATTCTATCAATGGATCGGCCCTAGCCCTATCTATTATAGAGCTAAGTCAGGACCGTCCCTTTCTTAAAGAGTCTGCCTCGTAGGCCCTATCAATATAAGGTCGAATTGGATTGAACTGCACATTTTTATGTAATTTCTTTTAACAAAATATTGAATTTTCAAAAATAAATCAAATAATTTACATATTATATATAAAAAAAATAAAACAATGATAATATATAACGGGTGATATGAATTTGGCAGGGTCAACACTGGATTCTATAAATATAAGTCTCGGGACAACTCGTATCGAACTTTTACAGTCTTTTTTTAGCTTTATAAATCAGGGAGGAGTTGTTTTGTTAAATTATTGACATTTCACACTTGAACTCGTAGGCTTTTTTCAACTATATAATTATTGGAGTGAAAAAATTCAACTAAGTTTCTTTCTAAATTTCTTGAACCAAGATTGAATATAGAAATTGTCTTTTTATTGTATTAATTCTCTTTATGTGATCTTATATATTTATGGTTCTTAATTCATATATTAATTCTATTCTCATTAATATCAAGTGTTTTGGCTGTTAATAAATTATTTAATAATCTGTTATTGTTATTGCTTGTAGCTACTTTCATTAGGTGTTCTTGATTGAGCTTAAAAACCAGTTTGGTGTACATGTGCCGGGCTAGTCTTCTGTTCGAATAGGTTTGGGGCAAACAGAATTTAGGCAAGTTGCTGGAATCCACTTTGCACAAGCTTTCCCGGCATTATTGTTTTTAATGATTTTTGAGATTTTTTATTTATTTACTATTTTTCATTGAATTGGATACATAGATTTTTTAGATATTCTATACATTAATGAATGATTTATTTCATTTTTAAAATTAATTGTTAAATCCAATATATTGGTTTTGAATAGTCACCCTAGTTTGAAAAATTAATCAATTAGTTAAATAGTGATCGTTTTTGAAACCACGAGTTCTTGTTTTAATTTATTTTATTTATGTACCATTAATTAATTAGTTTGAACAAATCTAATTCTATAATAATTTATTTAGATTTGATTAGACTTTTTAAATTTTAGCAATACTTTTGGTTCAACCTTTTCACTATTTCATATTTTAGTGCTTACTATTATAATTAAATTTTCACAACAAGTGAATAACAAGATCGAATTCAAACATTTTGGTTGGCCAAGTCACATATCGACTCAATTGCCTATAATTTGTTAGAAAATGTAACTCTTTTATGTTAAATCGAGTGCCATATAAATGAATCATTCACAGAAATTAGATAACATTATTCAAATGACGTATCAAATTTATCGGGACAAAATTTTATCAAGAAACGTGCAACACTAGACCATGGCTAACATTTGGAATTCTAAATTCAATAAAAGCCACACGTGAGAACAAAAAAAAAAAGACTTGATTTTGTTTCTAGAAAGAAAAAAATATTGTCAAAATCAGACCAACCCCCCCCCCCCTCCCTCCCCTCCCCTCCCCTCCCCTCCCCTCCACTTGTATCAATTTTCAATTTGAACCCGATTTGTTGGCCAATTCAAGAGTTTTAGGATACTGAAAACGACGTTTGATTTTTTTTCATATTATATATTAATGACGTTGTTCGAGATCGAAAAACTTTAACAATTTAGAATAAATTAAGAAACCCTTGAAGGATTAAAAACATTTTATGTTTCTTAATTCTATCAAATGTCCAACTACTAATGTCATCTCTTTGAATTTAAACTCAATTAAAACTACTCTCCCAATCTAAATTTTCAACTAAAACTCATTCTTCAAAGCCTAAATTTGTTTCATGTTTTAAGGACCAAATTTAGGCCACCTAACACTAACTAAAAGTGAAACATGCTCAAAAGAGTCCTACAATTTCTTCCTCGTTAACAACATTTGTACGATAACAGAATTTATTCAATTTTATCTAATACGCTAAAGTCATTTTTGTATAAATTTTATAAAGAAAAATGAATCAGAGATATTTGTTATACAATCGTACTTTAACAAATTCTTTATAATTTAAATAATAATTTATATTAGAACATATTTCGTTTCATTATCTTTTTCTCGGTGTTAAAGAAGAGGAAGAACAACGACTTAAAAGAGAAAAAAACGAAAGATAAAGTGAAAGATTGGTTGACAAAAATAACAAGTAGGCAAACTAACTCAACAACAAAGACAACAATGTATTGAAATCTTAATAATCTTTTCTTTTTCCCAAATAATGTTGTGTCTTCTTGTGACTAATAACACATAATCTTATCCTTTTTGGATATTATTCTTTTAAGTGTTAAGTGATTGCACCATTAAACCACCCCCATTTAATTTTTGTCCCATATCATGCTACATGACACTAACATTATTGACTTTGTGACCCCAATCCAACCCATCTCATCCCAACTTTAAACTAATGTTTATTAATGTTTATAATTATACATTTTGTAGCATTCACAATTTTTATCTACTTTTTATACACACATTCTATTGTATCCATTACTTATAATCTATAAAACCATGAACGAATCTAGAAATTTTTAAAAACCGAGCTGCTAATAAAAAAAAAATCAACTTCAAGACCGGACTGTTACTAAAAAAAAATTTACACTAATTTTTTTTTACACTATAAAAATTAATTTTTCCAGAGACGAAACAGAATTACAGTTCAGTCCCGCCCCTCTCTACATTCGTCCATGTACAAAACACTTTATCAAATAAGCACCAATAAGGTCCAACAACCTTTGTAAAACTTTTTAATTGATTTTTTTTCCTCTTTCAATTTTAGATATAAAAACAATTTGGGGACATATATCAAGAAATGTCAATTTCATATTTTATATTCCCACTATCTTCCATTTTCAATGGTGTGAAGTCACGAAAGATTATTCTATGTTGTCACCTCAATTCAATTCCGTATATCACATTTCAACAACCATGGAAATTTTCAAAATCTCTATCCTATTTCTCTTTATGTTGTATTATTATATTTTATGTTTATGTATATATAGTCTAATATTTTTTTTAAAGAAATATTAATATAGTTCATGTTTATCATAAATAAACAAGACCGTAATTACTTATTTGCTATTAAATTATTTTTAAATCCCACGTTCAAAAGCTACGACTTTATCGACAACTCCTTTTTAGTGTGTATAATTTAACTATTTTGTGTAGTTGAACGCGTCTTCTTTTTACAGCTAAATTCTTGTTCGTCTAGACATAAATAGATTTTGAGAATATGAAAACGAAAATAAATAGGTCGTCTTTCGTTTTCGCATAATAAAATGAACCATGCTATATGTACCATCTCCTTTACCAACACACTTACCATATTTGAGGTGTCAAAAATTAGTTGGTTGAAATTATTATTTACTTGGCCAAATAAATAAAGTGGTCCAATCATTATTTGACAAGTGGGATGAGGTAAAGGAGGGTGTAAGATTTGTGGGTACAAGTATCATTTTCCTAATAAAATAGATGAAAGCCAACAAAAAGGAAGCAAACGTGTATTAGCAAACCTATAATGACCAAAGAACTCTAACATATTAATTAAATAAATCTATGATTTAACATAATTTACTAATAAGAAAAATGGAATAAAAAGAGACTAAAAAATGTTAAAACCATACCCCCACCCCCATCCCCACCAAACCAAGTGTGAACAGCTTTATGAATGTTGTATGTATATAAATATCATATTTTGTATCTACTTGTTAAAGAAACATCTTCAATGGCTACATCAAAGAGGGTTGATTTCTAGTTGGCAGTTTCATCTTTCATGCCATAGAATTCAACCATGCAACTAACCAAGTTTGAATAAAAGCACTCAAAGGCATAAACAAATACATAAACTTCTATATAATTCAATTTCACAAGTTTCTCTTATAATCAGAACCATCCCATGATTATCTAATTTGATTCAGTTCACAATAGCCATCATGCATTTAAAAAGCTTTTGCTTCATTTTACCTGCAGAATTTGATGAAATCCAAGTGGTTGATCACAAGAAGGTTCAGAAAAGATCAACAAAAAAGCAGTCGAATCAACGCTGCGGCGCTCCGGTGCTAGATTTCCTTCACCAGTTGTTGAAATGGGTGAGTTTCTGTTACCAAGAAGTGCCAAAGAAACAATTTTCCGGCGTGTTCTACAACACGGAAGGTGTGCAGATGTCTGAGAAGTTTTGTGGTGAAAATCCGAGGATATTCAGCTATTCTGAATTGTACATAGGTTCTAATGGATTCAGTGAGAATGAAATGCTTGGGAGTGGAGGATTTGGTAAGGTTTTCCGAGCAGTTTTACCTAGCGATGGGACGGTGGTTGCTGTGAAATGCTTGGCGGAGAAAGGGGAGCACTTCAAGAAATCATTCATGGCGGAGTTGGTGGCGGTGGCTCATCTCCGCCACAGGAATCTGGTAAAGCTGAGAGGATGGTGTGTTCATGATGACCAGTTATTTCTCGTCTATGATTACATGCCCAACCGGAGTCTTGACAGAGTACTATTTCGAAGGCAAGAGAACGCGGATTCAATACCACTTCATTGGGAGCGGAGGAAGAAGATAGTCAATGGCTTGGCGGCTGCGCTGAATTACCTCCACGAACAATTGGAGACTCAGATAATACATCGGGATGTGAAGACGAGCAACGTTATGCTCGATTCCCATTTTAATGCGCGCCTTGGTGACTTTGGCCTGGCTAGATGGCTAGAACACGAGGTCAAGTACAAACCGAAGACACCATCCAGATTAAAGAATAGACAATTCCGGCTAGAAGAAACCACCAGAATTGGTGGAACTATCGGCTACCTGCCACCGGAGAGCCTTCAGAAACAAAGCGTTGCCACTGCCAAATCTGATGTTTTCAGCTTCGGAATTGTGGTTTTAGAGATCGTTTCGGGAAGACGTGCAATCGATCTCACGTATCCTGATGAACAGATCATCTTGCTTGATTGGATCAGAAGGCTCTCTGATGAGGGGAAACTTCTGCAGGCAGGGGATAATCGACTCCCAGATGGATCTTACAAGCTTGCTGATATGGAACGTCTAATACATATCGGGCTTATGTGCACACTTCATGAGCCCCAATCCCGACCAAGCATGAAATGGGTTTTGGAAGCTGTTTCTGGCAATATTTATGATAAATTACCAGACCTTCCATCATTCCAATCCCACCCTCTCTACATCTCCCTGTCATCCCAAACCAACAGTAGCAACATGACAACAACAAAGTCTTCTAGCACAATAAGCACAAAACACGCGTTCTACTCGTCAAATTTTGTCACGGCCAATGGGGAAACCATTTATGTAACTGCTGAATCCGAGACGAGCAATGTCAGCTCTTCTTTTAACACGTGTCACCAACAAAATACCTTCTCTATGGTTGAAACTCCAAGAGTAATAACTTATGAAGAGATCATTTCTGCCACAAACAATTTCTCAGATTCACGAAGAGTAGCTGAAGTCGACTTTGGAACTGCTTACCACGGCTTTCTTGACAGTCGCCATGTTTTAGTAAAGAGGCTAGGCATGAAAACATGTCCTGCATTGCGGATGAGATTCTCAAATGAATTCCAAAATTTGGGAAGACTCCGCCACCGGAATCTGGTACAGCTACGTGGATGGTGCACCGAGCAAGGAGAGATGCTTGTCGTGTATGATTACTCGACAAACCATCTTTTGAGTCACCTCCTTTTCCATCATGATCAAAGGAACAGGTATCCAATCTTGCGTTGGCATCAACGATACAACATAATCAAATCACTCGCCTCTGCTATTTACTATCTCCACGAGGAATGGGATGAGCAGGTGATTCACAGAAATATCACATCATCTGCTGTCATTCTAGATCCAGACTTGAACCCAAGACTTGGTTCTTTTGCTCTTGCTGAGTTCTTGACAAGAAATGAACATGGCCATCACATAGCTGTGGACAAAACCAAATCAGTTCGTGGGATTTTTGGTTACATGTCGCCAGAATATATGGATTCTGGCGAAGCAACCACAATGGCTGATGTTTATAGCTTTGGAGTTGTGCTGCTCGAAGTGGTCACTGGACAGATGGCAATTGACTTCCGGCGGCCTGAGGTGCTATTAGTAAAAAGAGTACATAAATTTGAGGCACAGAAAAGGTCATATGAAGAAATTGTGGATAGGAGGTTGAATGGACAATACGACAATAGGGAACTGGTAAGGCTAGTGAAATTAGGAATGGCATGCACACGTTTGAATCCAGAATTAAGACCAAGCATGAGGCAGATAGTAAGCATACTGGACGCGTATGATCAATGGTTCATGGAAATCAATCAGAAGAAGGAAAGAAAGGAAGAATGGAAACAAAGAAATGCTCCTTCTTTATGTCTTGTTAGAAGAATTCAAGCTCTTGGCATACAATGATTTTGTACGAGTTATGAATATAATGTTATATTTGTGTATATTTAGCAAAGAACTCGTGTAAAGGCAAAGTTAATCTTCCAGTCTGTAATTCGAGTGCTTTTTATAGTGAAAGTAATTAGGACATAAACATGCCTCTGCGATAGATTAATATAATGTTACGAAGCAGGCAAAGCTGTGAAACAATTTTTCGTACAAAACATTAACAAATTTAAGTATAAAAGGTAAAAAAATTAATCAACTTAACTGACAGATGTAACACAGATAAATGTGAAGTAATTACAGAACATGCACAAAAACAAATTACAAAATATCAACACGACAATCGCACAACAGTATTTATATACAATTAACTGTTTAATGCATAAGTCGAACCTCCAGATAGTTTCCCCGTTTCATATCTTTGCCATTCTGTCTTAATTTTGTATCTCAGGACCATCATCATCAGAGTCGATCCCAACCCATTTAATGAATGCAAAGAAAAATTCCCTGAAGCTTACTTTTCCATTCCTATCCCAGTCCATTTCTTCTGCATAATCAACAATACCATAAGCAAAGGTCAGTAGGGCTCAACAAAAATGAAATTCTGAATTAAAATTCATAGAATTGTAGCAGACGAAGGCAGTAACCAAAGGTCTATATCTTAGAGGAGTAAGTAGAGTTAATAACTAAATCGAGTCCTTGTGATGTGAGAAGGAGATTTCTCCCATGGAGAAGCCTCATTTAATGCCTTGACCACATCTTTCTTTTTCAGCTTTCCATCACCATTTTTATCAAGAAACAAGAATACTTCAATTATTGTATTAAAGGTGGAATCAATTTGTGGCAATTCCATCTTCAGTGTCTGCAAAAATTTGGTTGTAATAAATGAACCTGCACGTTACAAGTTGAAAGATATATTTCCCAAGACAAAAGGAGTTAAATGACTTTGAAATAACAGGAATATCTTTGCATATACTGTGTTAGATGAGGTGGAACAATCCTTGAGGAGATAAATGAGGCATAGAAGAACAATGAACTCGTTGAATTGTATCCCTTCATTTTCATTCATGTCACAGTAATAGAAAAGATCGTCGATCTCCTCCTCCCCGACATGAAACTGTAACTTATGCAAGCATTTCTTGAGTTCCTCGTGGTCAATAGTACCATTTGAATCTTCATCTGTATAAAGGAAAATGAAAGAGGGGTAGAGAACTAATTGTAAGATTCTCATAATGCTTCAGAAACAAGAAAACGACTTTCTCTGTAGTCCTGACTCACCATACTTTTCAAATACACCTCTGATCTCTTTCAATCCCTCTTTGAACTGAGGAAATTTCAGGATTATGCTATCAATTGATCTGAAATTGTTATTCCCTGAAGAATTTCTCTTAAGCTCCATCATTTTCCTTTCAACCTCAGTATCAAGTCTCTTGTAATTGTTTGGCAAACTATGACAGCAGAATATGGCTCCTACCTTATTGGAGAATGACTTCAGAATAGGCCATAGATCAGATTTGCCTTAAAGATAAAATGAACTCGTTAAAATTAACTTTGGAGAATCATATTTTACATGTTCAACCAGATACGTAGTTCTATCTTTTTTCTTCTTGTTTTTCTCAAGGAGGGGTGGAGTGGGGACCATATTGGGTAAATGCACATTGTCTGTGTAGGAAATAACCTTAGGCTCGTTTTCAAACTCACTTTTTTTCATTCTCAAACTGTTCTTGATGTGTAGTTGAAAAATGTTGACCCACCCTTCACTTATCCAAACATTTCATTCTGAGGAAATAGTGGAATACCGACTCTAGGAAAATGTCCGAGTGAATGAAAGTCAGAATGGAATCACTAAGCATATAACGAGGCAATGGATGTAAGAAACCAGTGGGGACGGAGGAGAACATTGAGAACTCAACCTAGATTCTTTACCTTGACCGGACATACTAGTAAATGAGTGGAACCTTGAGACCTCTCTCTCTAAGAAACAAGAATCAAAATGTCTAGATAAATATTCTGATCCCACTAGATTGCAGAAACACAAGATTGAAACACTACAAAGAGAGCCTATTAGATTGTTGGATGAAATCTATAACATCAAAGAGGAACCTGTTAAATTGTGGCATAGAAGAGATGAACTCTATTACTTAATGTTGCTCATACGTAGTTGATGTTAGTAGTAATAAGATGACAATGTTCTTGTAACGAAAATAATGTTTTAAGAACTGTAAAACCTTAGTGTCTCACATCGAATTCATGGCACATATAACACAAGTTCATGAAAACAAAGTCACTCAGATCAGAAAACAAGAGTTGGTTATGGTGACATATCGAAATGAAGATATAATCACAAACCGTTACCACTCTATTCATCTGTACCATTTCGAATAAATGTCAAGTGATGAAGAGAAATTTAGAAGGCAACCTTTGTTTTCAGTTGATGAGAGAAACTTATCACCAAAAATCTTATAGACGATATCCTGGATAGGGGTACAACAATAAATACAGATTCAAATTCGTATTTTTGACTAAGGAAGATTCTGCTTGGCAGCCAGTTTAGAACCCAACTTCCAACCCCGAATGCCACTTAGCCTTTCCGATGGAAGTACAAGTAGAAAAATATGGGGTTGGCCGGACTGGGTTACTAGGATAAAAGAAACACCCCATGCTATTGAAAATAAAGAATTTTCGCATTAAAATTTGTGATTTTTCTCCTTTTACCTCTTGTTGAACTTGATTTCAGAATTCTAAAATATCCTATAAAATAAACAATTCAAGCACGAGTTCATCTTCGCTGCAGTTTCTTGCTATACCTTTGGCATATTCTAAAAAGATAGAATGAAAGCATGGAAGGTCATCAACTTAACATCTCAATTTCCAGTATATTAAATAAAAATTCCAATAACTTCCAGCAAGAACATTGAAAATTCCCAAAAAAATAATAATAACTAAATAAATCTACAATCCAATGGTTCAACTCAAGGAAAGAAATATGAAAGATTAGAAAAAATGATTTCACAACCCAATAAAAATTTAAATTTATAGACGTGATCCCTTTCTAACAATTTAAGTTTTTAGCCGATGTGGTTAATATGCAAAAGAAGGTTTAAGTCTTGCCGTCACCCATTTATAAAAATTGTGTACATGTAAAATATTGGATCAAAATGAAGTTTTTATCCGAGGTGATTAGCATGCAAAAGACAAGGACTCATTTATAAAAATTGTCTACATATCAAATATTTGATAAAAAATGAATGCAGCCCGCAAAAGACGAGTTGAAAGCATTTATAAAATGAAATGAAATTTCACAGGAGAATTGTACACAGTAAGTTATTATCATTAAATTTCTAATTCCCAAGAAGAGAAAGAAAACAAACACTCCAAATGTGGAATATCTGTTTAGCAAAAAACAACAAAAAGATTAGAAAAACAAAAAAGACTTGCCTTGTAAATCTTTCATGGCTTTGAGGGTGAGAGACCTGCAAAAAGATAGCTTTTTTATGCTATATATATACAACAGATACAGAGAAAAAGAAAAAAATAAATAAAAAGAGAGAGAATTGGGTACTGGAAAAGTAAAGTAGAATCGTATAAAATGCTATAATGGATTTGAATCCAAGTCTCTCTTTCTCTCCCCAAGTGGAAATGCCATAATGGCTTTGACTACAAGCAATCCACACTACAAGGCATGAAAATCAGGGTTAACTACCCATCTATCCCTGAACTTCTACCCATATTTCTAACAAGTCCTTGAATTTTAAATTAATTTTAATCGGTCATTTGGCTTAATGTCTCCTAAACTTTCGTCCTTATTCTAACACATCTCTTAACTTTTATTGTTTCTAGACCATATGCTGATGTAGCAAACTAAAGGTGGATGTTAATAAAAAAAATGCAATTAATATTGTCGCTAGAAAAGAATATTCGACAATTTTTTTTAGGCACAGGTGTTCGTTGAAAAAAAATAGTTAGTTTTTTATCATTAAAAAACTAATTGTAAATTTTCGTTTTTTTTGGATAGTGTTACATAATGTCTACCAACTCCAAACAAGACAAATATGACCAAAAAAATGACTTGCCACAACCACCTTATGTTTGCCGGTTTAGTGGAACGGTGGATGGAGGGGAATCAAATTTAAAAGTTTAATGACATATTAGAAACAATATAAAGTTCGGGAACATAATAGAAACATGGTTGAAAGTTCAGGGAGAGATGAGGTATTTAAAAATAAAGATTCGGCTAGTGATCTAGTCAATTTTTTGAACAAATTCTCTCCTTTTCCTTTTTCTTCTTAGTTCTTGGTGGGGATGAATACATTTTGTGCACCTTTTATTTTTTATACAGAAAATAGAACTCCAAACTTGACTGGATGAATTGAAAATGCCATTTTAACTTCAAGATTTCATAAAAGTTGATTCGAAAATTGATTGAAGCATCTAAATCGACATGTTTATCTATGTGAAATAGTAAAATTTATCAGCCTAACACGACATAAGTCAAAAAGTCAATTAAAGGTCTGAGACTTATCGGCCCCAAATTTGGGGCCTAAGAGTCGTTGCGACCTTTCTAATGTCCGAAAGACTAGAGCTTGAAAAAGCTAGCATAACACTTGGGTAGCGAAGAAGTTGGTTATAAGCTCGCCCAAACATGCTACCGAACCGTGTTCGTCTCCACATTTTTGACGGCTGAATCAAACTTTATGGCAGTTTCTATTGTTTAGCAAATTACGCATAAAGATTGATTGGATCTATGAGACAAACACAAGTTCCAAGAGTTCCTCTTTGATGTCTGTAAACCAAGTGAATATTGTTAACGTCAGAATGTCCAAATGGATAAATACATGGGACTGATCGAATTCACAAAAGGGTGTTCCCAGTGAATCTGTTTGAAGAATGTACAAACCACTGATACGAAGGAGAAACAGTATAGAAAACGAATCTAGATCCATTCTTCAAAACACTGATACAAAAGAGAAACAGTAAAGAAAACGAATCTAGATCCATTCATGATTCATCCAATATTTGACATAGTCCACTCCACCGGCCTCGTACTGTTGTCAAAAGGCATCAAATCCCCGTTACTAAACATATGTTGTGGTCTTTTCTTAAATGCAGCGCCCTGTGAACCGGAAACTGTAGGAGAAACTGGACTTCCATTCGAGCAGTCTCCTAGTCGAGCAGGCATATTGGAAGCATTTTTTCCCTCCATAAATGTGGAAATCTCGGATACAGGAGGGACAACTGCCATCATACCATGACAATCGTTAGCAACTTTGATTGCCAGTTGCGAGAGCTCTTCCCCAGCAGCTTCTAATCCGGCAGAGGCCACAGTATGATCGTCAAGAGCTTTACAAGCTTTCTCGAGGATCGACTGCAGATACTTAGCTTGTGCTTCAATTCGGAGCTGGAGACGTCGCTGAACCTGGTTTGTACAGAATTCGGAACAAGAAACTCTTTTGTATCACAGTTCTGTAATGATACTAGAAAATTAGTGCAACGAAGAGCGAATTACATAATGGAAGCAATGATGCATTTGTTTTAATTTATGACACAACTCACTTATTTTTAGCAAACTTTGAAATTGCAGGTAAACCAAACACTCAATTTGTTTCTATAAACATTTATCCCCCTGCTGACAATTAAATGGTATCATACAACGTAAAATCTGTTACTTCACAAGTCAGTCTAATAATCTCCGACTTTCCTAAGAATGCTGATACTATCGGTTTTGAGCAGTCGAAGGATGAGGATCCCATTTGTCCTAAATTAGAGCCTATTTTCAACAGGTTGGGGACGGTAATTGCCATGAGTAGGTTTGATTTTGTCAGTGGGGATGATTACCTAATATGAGGCACTACTTTGTGCATTCCCCGCAACTCCAGTTAGTGAAATTATAGTTTGGTGATTGCACGTGGGTGGTTTTGCAGGTCACTTTAACCCCGATAAAACTATTGTTCTGATTAAGAATATGTTTTATTGTCCTTTCTTAAATAATATGCTCTGCTAAAATTGTCTCACAGTGTGGTAGTCATCAGTTAGCTAAAGCTAAAGAGTAAAATACTGAGTTCCACTCCTATACATATTCCACATAAGCTGTAGGAAAGAACTTAGCTAGGGAGATCATGATTCTATTTTGGTTTTAGAATTTCTTGTGGGTGGGTTGCAGGTAATTTTAGCTGCAATAGGACCATTGTCTATGATCTGGTTACGAATAGGTTTTATTGGCTTTCTCTTAAATAGGATAGTGCTGAAATTGTTTCACAGAGTCGTAGTTGTCAGCTAGTTAAAACTAACAAGTAAAACATTGGGTTCTACATCCTTCACCTATTCCGCATGAACCATAGGAAAGACTTTCTGTTAGATTTTGTGATTGGTTCACCAAAAGAGAGAGAATCCTAACCTCGAGCTGCTCATGCAGTCTTCTTTGAACTTCCATCTGCACTCGCAGAGCCTCAGTAACCTGGTACCCACTGGTAACAATATGAAAACCAAATAAATTCATATGGCCAGAACGCAAGTGTTGGTTAAGAAATTTCTTAGAAAGAGATATACTCGTTTATATCTTGTGCCATCATTCTAGATGAAGGTGACATAGATGAACCTGTATCCTGATTTTCAGCAACGCATGATGCTGCGACCAAATTAAAATGAAATTGAGAATTGAGAATTCCAAATGCTAACTACGCTGTCCTAAGACAGGGTAGTTAAAGTTTATCTAAACGATCAAGAACATAAATTTGTGCAGTCCATGAACCATTTCTCCCCTGCATTCTCAGTTTCACCATATACAGACAGTAAATCCCCATGGGTGCAAGGCTTCTGGCTCATCTACTAGGTAGCTAAAGGGTAATCATGTTAGATGTGATAAAATGCCCACCATACTATTTTTCCAATCTATAAATGTGGATCAGCCCATCTTTCCATAAGGCGCATCAGCATTGCTATTTGATGTAATTTTCATTTCATAGCTATCAGTCTTCCTCTTTTTCTCTGTATTTTAATTTATGTTCTACACATATTCAGATAGCTAGTAATTAATTTTACGAGGATTTAATTTTTCTACTATTTCGACAATCCAAATAGCTCTATGGATCACTGTTAGGAATATTAGTCCTATCATGCATCTTCTTTCAATAAAAACAGGGATATTTTTTCAGTCAGCAAGCGATTTTACGGATTTTTCATAAGTCTAAGACAAAGACACAAGGTGCATAGCCAAATGATATCATTTCATAGTTCCTGATCGTCAACATTCATACACTACTTTCTCGATAAGTATAATATTTTTCTTTATTTACCAATTCAACAAAGAAAAATGCTTAACCACGGTACTTAATGCATATACAGGGAATGTGAAAAAAAGTGTAGTACACAGGGAGCTTCTGTTAATACCTTCTTTGGAGTTGTCAGTTACCTCCTTGTTCGCTTGTTTGCCCAAACGGTACTTCTGAAATATTAAACACCGAGTAAATTACACTTGCTTATAAAGTAAGCCATATTTTCGAGAATCAAATAGTAAAGAGAAGCTCATTTCTTCTATCCTTCTTCTTTGGGATTTGATTGGATTATCAGGGAGGGAGGGAGCATGCCTGAAGATGAGACTTCAGGTGATACAAAGTCAAGCCTTTCACTCCCATTGTTCTCATAATCATCTTTGGTGTTGCTTCTGCAATGCAAATTGGGAAAGAACATTAAATTAGCTCATTAATCCAAAAAATAAATAAAAAGCTATTGGAACATCCTAGAAGTGGTAGTTTAACATAGTACTAGAAAAGGCTAAGGTATTTAGTCAAGTCTTCAAGTTTTCTGGCCACTTATTTATGAAAATTGTTCGCGTACCAAGCTTCAATGAAAATGAATCTTGCTTATGTATGAGGCACATGTCGACAAAATTTACATAAATGATCTATTTACTCTCTACGAGCTTAAACTTTTAGACGAGGTGGTTCAACATGTATAAGTTGTTATAAGCACGAAGAGAGCTTACCAGCTTCGTTTTTTAGCATATAAGCTCTTACTATGTATAAGCAATCGCCAACACCATCTTAGTCAAGAAAAACATATTGCATGAAATTCCACGAAGATAGGATACATACATCCCTTTCCCAAAAGATTTTTTTGATTTTTTCACATTTACATCTGGACCAAACATGGCAAAGGGGTAAGTAGACGAGGCAAAAATATGGTACTGTAAGCTTATGCAACTGATATGGCAATATATACTTGTCAATGGGCTACCCGGGTCAAGCAATTGCCATAATCAATCCCTTGAGCAAAATGAGCATATCAAGAATATTTCATTTATTAAGTCAATATTAACCACAAGTCGAGATGCTGACAATACTTGGCTTGAAGAGAAGCCAGGAAGAAAGGTCATGAGAGAATGATCAAAGCAGAGCATATGAGAGTGATGAGCACAAGACAACAGCCTTCAATGACTTTGATCTTACAAGATGTGCTCAAGCTCACCAGGGTTCAAAGCGCGACTACCAAATCCGACAGTAAAGAACAAGGTTTGGCAGGCATGGCAAGATCCATAAGATCTAGGGACGTGACATTTTGCATCAGTCATGCCAATCAGTCTTACAACCTTCACTGACTCTGCATAGTCAATATGATAGCTCACTTGCCATATTTAATCTTAGCTAACTACAGAGAAAATCAAATGCCACGAACACATTTTAGTTTTACTATGCTTCCAGTAGATTTTAAATTGACTGTCATAGAGCAATCATTCAAACTGGCCGAGCTGACTAATCAAATACTGGTTTACAAGTCATCCAGTGAAGCAAAGTTTATGCAGTTAGGGCGAAGGTCTCTGGCAGTTTTTGGCTTCAACAATAATAAAATGAAAACATTACATAATTGCATTAACCAGGGTTAAAACAACTGGATTGTGCAATTCATGATGAATAATCAGCTCGAAATAACTTCTGCCAAATGGGGCCTTTTCTCAAAAAGATCGGTTAAGATAAAAATTAACTGTGTCTACTTAACATGAGAAAACAAAATGAAGAAAACACCTTGACTGATCAATTTTCATGGGTAACAAACGAAATAAAACTCGGGATATTCATTAGCCTGAGATAATAAGAATTGCTTATCAAAAACCATAGTCTACACACCATAATTGAAGAAACAATTTAAAAAAGAAAAAATCAACACTACTAATACCCCCATTAATTAGAACATGCAAAAAAGAGAGCTTAAAGGGGAAGAAAATCAATTTTTAATTGGACTATATATATAGGCCAATTAATTATTCCATGATTGAGTTTAGTAGAGTTGAGTAGAAGCAATACAAAACCTTAACTTAATTGCACCAAAAAGTCAAATGCAATTAATTAGCCTAAAACAATAAACAACTTTCTAGCACAAAGTACAACATTAAAATACATTTGCAGAAGCAAAAATTATTTGCAAACAACATTAAAAACCACAGATTCTGAAAAATTGCTTTCTTGAAACTGAATTCCTTGATTATTTACCTATTAAGTCATATCAACTAATTGCAGAAGGTTTCAGAACCAAAATAAATAAATAAAAATTCAATTTTCTGAGACATTGCAAACACTAAACATTTCCCTGTAAATTTCATTTCATTACTTAGCATATTTCCACAAGAAAATAAAAAAAATACTATTCTGAAACATCACTTCAAATTGAAGTTCCATGAGCCGAAAAAGTCAACCAACACATTCAACTTGAATTCATACACCTTCGTATAATAGGGTCCGCCGTGAGATTTTGAGTAGCCCGTACAAAATCTAAACTACCGTCTTTCGTTTAACTAAGAAAGACGCATAAAGGAAAAAAATAGTAAATAATGAGCCTAGACCGGTCGCGCCTCCTGCGCAGCCTCAGGTCCGGCCGTGAGTATATACATATATATATATATATATATATATATATATAGAGGGGGGTGAAGGGAATGGGGACTAACTATCAGGGCCACCGAGCTGAGTGACAGCATCAACAAATCTTTCGTGGAGCTCGGCAGTCCAGCGGAGTCGGGGCTTGGGATCCGTGGTGAGAACAAGGCAGGCGTCCCCAGGCAAGTTGGTGCCATCTAAGGGGCCCTGGTATTCTCCTCCACTCCCATCTAATGGAAGAGAGTGAATGGACATTGAAGAATACATTTTTCCACCTTTTCAAGAAAATAATCACCAAAAAGAATGAATTTTTCTTTGCAGGGTGTGGATGAATAGGGCCTAAAGGGCCCGGAATGGGTCTTGGAGAAACAGTTTAGGTGGTTTAGGAATGGCTAATGGGGTGGTTTGAGATGAGAGAGAAAGTATGTACTGTGTGTGTAAGAAGTAAGAACAGAAGAGGACAGAGATGTATTCTTGTGTCCTGTCTCTGTCTTTTAACCTTTCTCTGTCTTTGTCTCTCTCTGATATATGGCTATATATATTGGACCATGCTATATGTACACTCTCAATTACACCATCACTTACACCATGTGATGTGTCAAAAATTAGTTGGGTGAAATCATTATTTATTTGGCTAAATAAATAAAGTGATCCAATCATTATTTGACACATCCCCATGGTGTAAGTGATGGTGTACATTTTGAGTGTACAACTAGCTTTTTCCATATATATTTATGTAAAGCAGTAAAGGTACAGTGTAAGGCTACTCTTAGGGCGTGTTCGGGAGCTTCAAAGCGCTGAACGTTTTTTAAAGTCCGGATTTTAGACGTCTAGTCATGCAACGCATCACTCTCGTTTTGTCTTTGTTTCGCTTTCGCTTAAACTTAAAAAATTTGAAGCTCGACAACGAAGTCTAACCATACTTTACACTTTTTAGAACATTGAATTTTAGTGATGAGTTTTAAACAGTCTAATTCATGTTAGAAAGCTTTTAAGAAATAAAATTACATATATAACCATATATTAAAAAAAGATAAGTATGTGTAAAACTGTAAATAATATGAAGTAAGTAAAAATTAAGATGTAAATATATATATTCGACTGGAAAGAATTTCAAAATAATTCAATAGCATATAAAAAAATTATTTGAAGAGAATAATCAAAATGTGTATTTGAAGAGAATACGTAGAGATGGCAAACGGATCGAGCCGTTCGTATGCCCGTAGGCCCAGTCCGTAAAAAGACGGACCAGGATCGGCTCGGGCCTGTCGAACGACGGTCCAGGACCAGGACCCGGACCCAGACCGGGCTGTGAAATAAATCACGAGCCGAGCTAGGCTCAACCCGTGAAGTCCGTGAACTAGTCCGTGGTCCATTGGTTTGGGACCAAATTGGTGTTGATATTTATATTTACAAAAAATTGTATACGTAACAACTTGTTCGTGTACAATTTTAACTCCGTCTATGCTAATAGTAGCCGGTCCCAAACCCGAAACAATGATGAGGGTTTGAATTTAAAATTTTATCTTAAGTTATTTCTAATTTTTTTATAAACTTCACAAAAAAAATGTATTTCACGTGGATTTGCGGACCACGGGCAGGTCCAGACCAAGATTTTTGGGACGGGCCGAGCTGGATCCGTTATGGCCCAGGCCGACTCTAAGAATAGGAATAATGAAGTATGTATTTTAGAATTATGGTAGATTTAGAATTAATTATTTTAGAAATGATAAAATTGGAAGATAATTTGATAAACGGCAAAAAACAGATTTGGGAGTTGAAAAATACACCGTGAATTATTCTACATCGTTTTTTGGTGGTTTTTAAACCACCAAAAATCGGTACCTAAAAAAACTAACAAACCCTGTTTTTCTAATCCCTAAAAAACGGTGCCATTTTCTTTTTGGTTGTGGTTCAGTTCGATCCGATTTAAAAAAAAAACCAAATTAAAACGTCCTATTATTAAAGTTCTATAAACATAACGATAGAATTTACGTTAAATAAATATTAAAGTTCCATAAATGATTAAACTAAACACATTAAAAATTCAATTAATTTAAAGTTTTTTGTTCTAAGTAATACAATCGAGAATTGGACTAAACAAGAAGGTTCTTGGTTCTAATTAAGTTTGATACTTTTCTCCTCCCCTAAATTTCAAACCACAATAAAGTGGAGTATTTATTCATATTAGAAATACAAACTTAAAAGAAGTTTACAGTATGTTAATTTAACTAGTCGCAAAAACAAAGAGCTAAAGAGTAACAAAATTATATATCATGTAATTACTTCTGGATATCACGTGTAATATTTGATAAACTCTTTATTAAATTCGTAGTCACTACTAACATGTAACATGTCTAAATGCTAAATATTTGTCCATAACCTAGCTCTAACATGTCTAAATGCTAGATGAGTCACTTTAATTAGTTTCAATTCTTTAAAAGTAATAACGCTTTAGTCTAGTCACCATTGCAACCACAAAAGACTATCGAAATTGATTTGTTTCTTGCTTGTTTGTTTGATATTCTTGGTGCCTTTTGATGTAGGGAAATGAGGTAGGCTGGAAGAGAAAGGCATCACATGAGCATTACATTTTTGGTGGTATTTGTAAATTTAGTTTTAGCTTTCAAAGTAGGAGTTTGTTTTTGTCATGTCATGTCATTTCTATCTGTATTACTAAATTTTGATAATTAGAATTCCCCACAAATACTCATAGCAAGGAACTGGTTTTTCCTGAAAAGGGAAGAACATAAAGTTAAATATTCTTAATTATAATTGATTTTTTCCTCAAAGTATGTGTATGAATAAGCATTTTTTTAATTAAAATTGACATGATAAATATGCATTTTGTTGCTATAAAATCTTTTAAAATAAATAAATATGTTCACTTTCGAGTGTCCGTGACGTAGTAGTTAGTACTTTAATACTCAACAAGTTTTACACTTTCTAAAAAAGTGTTTTTAGTATGAAACTTGTAGTTTAAAAAATTTGCATCGAACCAATCTTTCACAAGCGTGCGCTTTAATGAAAATGCAAATATTCGACCTCATTTTGTGACTAAAAAATAATATAGTATTGTGTATGTTTGTTTACCGTCTCAATCCATTACAAATCTTGTTTTTTCTCTTTTTCTTAAAAAAATTCTCGTTTATAAAAGTAACTCATGACATGGTAGTTCAAATATTTGCAATCTTGATTTAATTCATAACAATCACGTTGGACATGGTCACGTATACTATAGTGTAACAAAGGAAAGACAATATTTCGAAGTATCTGTCATATTTAGAATTAATTTGAGTTTCTACTAACAAGATTTATGACGAATCTTTTGTTCGACAAAATCGACGACTAAAGAATAATACAAAAAGGAAATCCCTAATAAACAACTTCTTTAATTTCTCCATTATTAAGTGGATAGTCAAATAATGACTACAATTCAAAATGAGAGAAAAGATAATAAAATATTGGTGTAATATAAAACTATCCATACTATAATATTTTCAAGCATTCCAAACCTTTTGTGTGTGTGTGTGTGTGTGTGTGTGACAACATAAACTCAACACTCATGGCATGTGATTTTATTCTCTATGTACTACAATTCAAGGGAGTTCAATCTTTTAGTTGAGTTCAATCATTTAGTTTCATGATTTTTAAGTCGGTTAAAACATTTTTGGTCGAACTTGATAAAAAATAATACTTTGAACTTTGACCTCGATTTTAACTCTCAAATAAGAATTTTAATTATTTCTTAGCATTCGTAATTTAAAATCAAACATATTAAATACAATTATACTTAAAATAGTTAGTCAATTGATTTAAATCAAAATCCTTACACGCTTTTAGAAACTTTTCACTAAAAAAATCGAAATATAAAAGACAAAATTTGTTGAAAGAATATTGAGGATTATGTAGTGACAATTTGCTTTCAAACAAGAAGTCTTCCAAATTTCCAAATATATGGTGAAAACCCACTTTTTAGTGGAAGTTGAGAATGAAAGGATTCCAAGATTTATCTCACTTTTTATCTAATTTTTGTCACATTTAATCCACCTAATTTGAAAATGAGAGGTTGTTGCAAACCTTTTTAGGTTCCTATGCTATTTGAATTAAATTCTTTTCGAAATAAATCTAGAATTCTATTTTTATGTTTTCTTATAAAAAATATTTTTTTTGCGACGAATTTTGTTATGCACTTTAACATTAATATTTAAAAAATTAATACTATTACTCGATAACTCTTTTTTTTTAAAAAAAAAGAATCTAAAATTATTGTATTGCACATTCATATTAGCATATAATGTAATATACCCATTTCACATGCATAGCATAAGTCTATATAGAAAGAGTGAAAATGCAAGTTAATTTATAAAATATGAATTATGTTGATCGTCGAAGTAGACCACACAAAGTGTTTTCTACCTCTAAAATATCAATTAATAATGATGAAGATTCAAGAAATATTATGAGTGATGAATGACCAAGTAATTAATTAAGTTTATATAAAACAAAATTTTATTAAAAAACTTCATAAATTGATAATTATTAATAAATACAACTTCAATCTTATTCCTATTAGTCCTTTCATCATCCCTTGGACCACTTGGACCACACCTCCTCTAATTCATAATTGTGGACTATAATCATTGAAGTAAACTTGTGACACATTTCCAACAAATAAAAGCCAAATTAATCCCATCACCCAAACTTAAACTAGTATCATAAAACAAATGATAGAGGAATTAAAAGATATCATGCTCTCTTGTTGTCTTCTTTAATTTTTATTCTATTATTGGAATTTAGTGTACCTCGTAGATGCCCTTTGATTTTGTGAGATAAACCTTTCAAAATTAACGACTGTATTTATTTACAGTAAATTTGAATTTGAAAAGTATTTTTCTTATATTTTAGTGATGAGTAGTGATTACCGTATATTTCAACTTTGTTTCTATTTGCTTGCGATGTTAATTTGGGTGTTATCTTTGCCTTGAACTTGTTTCTATTTTATTTGATGTTTAAATTATTATTGATAAAATCATTAAATTATCGGACTCCTTTTTCTTTTGTTCTTATTTAAAATACATACACATGCCATATATGTGTGCAATTGCATATATGTCATATTGGAGATTTAGAGTTAGTAATTATTATTTTGTATTACAAAAAATTCTTTGGAAGATGAAATTTCTCGAGAGCGTGCTAAAATTGTTTATGTTAGTCGTATAAAACAGTGATCTCGAATTTTCTGAGGGCTTAATTGCAAAATTATTTGATTTGGTATTTACAATTATGTTTATTCGGAGAGCATGTTTGTTACAAGAATTAGATTAGACAAGGTACTACAATGAACTAAGTATTTATCGATGTACGTTAAATATATTGTCTTGTAGTTGAGGTACCCGTTTATTTTCTTCATAAAGTATAGCTATTTCAAAATGATGATTTTGTGCTCTAAGCATATTTGTATAAGGTATCTTGATTCTATTTTATTCTAAAAACGACACCTTCAACATGATTAGAAGTTCCCTAATTGAGATCTCGATGAATGTAGATACAAATGGTCTAATGAGAGCAAAAGTGACTTGAATGACACTATTTTTCACATGCTAAAATCAAGAATTAGAAATTGAATTTATTTGTGAAAACTATAGGCAGTAAATGGCTTGTTCAATGTAGTTTTTTTTCTTAAAAAATGGGTATTTTTGTCCCATTTTTTTGATTTTTCAAACTTTTTAGTAGTGTAAAAAGTTTGAAAAGTAAAAAAAAAAGTAGGCCAAAAAAATAGATTTTTTTTGGAAAAAATAAAAACCGAAAAAGCCCAAGATTTGGTCTGAGAGTGAAGGAAAATTTCCACTTAGTTGATTAATCAAGGAATTTGGAAAAATATGCCATTTTTTTAACACATTACAAACATTCTTAGTTCGTCAAAATCTTCAATGCAGATATTACAATAATTTGCACGTATAATAATTTGGATAATTTTTCGATTAATTGATGCATATGCAAGTAATTTAGTTATTTTTCTTAACATTTGTTTGGTATGTGGATAGCACAACAACTAATCGTATTAAAAAAAATTAAAATTTTGTTTGCTGTGTTATATACTCTTGTCCGATCTTGTTTATCATCGGACAATATTCAACATTGAAGCAAAGTTCAACTTTTACATATATACTATCTAATCTTGTCAATCTCTTGTACCAAACATATTCTTCAATGCCAAATTGAAGACTAAAAATGAAATGAAACAAGAAGTAGGACTTGATTTCAATAATAAATCCACCCACATGGTAGAAATGTAATCTCTTATAAATTTTGAGGCAAATTCATAAATATAACAAACAAGTTTATTAGATTAGCCTAAATAAAAAATTCAACAATTTTTGGGGGGCAGAAACATAAATATAGAAACTTGGTAAGGAAATTGCCACTTCATATCCTAATCAAGGAATTTGGATAAAGTATGCCCTCCTTTACATGTTTTTTAACACATGACAAATAATCTTCTAGTGTTCAATCTCGTCCAATTTTATTTACTACTAAACAGTATTAAAAAATAATAAATTATTATTATTGTAATATTTTGAACTTTACCCACTTGTATTTAAATGGTGAAATTTAGTCCCTCAACTTTACAATATATTCCTTTTTACCCAAACATAATTTCATCCCAAAAATCTAATTATTACTTCTTACATTGACAATGAAAAAACGAACAAGAACATACAAATTATATGTTGATTATACAACTTATTTGTTAGCAATTGTTACGTCAAGGTGGACGAAACTGACAGCCACATCAGATTTCTACTTGACAACTCAGCAACTCTGTTAATCGGACAAGTAATAATGGACGAAGCAACTAATGGAAAAATAATGTGAAGTTTAAGGACTAAAATTAGAACAACAAAAGTTTGATGATCGAATGTGAGCTATCTTATAAGTTCAGTGACCAAGCAAGTTAGCTCGTAGCATTCGCTCCCACGAATTGGAGAAGAAACAGTCGAGGAAAAGCTCAACAGTACGAAAATGGCCGCTCGCTCAGTCTGCTGCCCCAAACGTCTTTCCTCTCTATTTTTCTCTCCCAAAGGTTCTTTCTTTCTCTATATATGCATATATACATTTGCACACACATGTTTGTATCTATATTTACGAGTGTATGTATACGTTCTTTGTATTTTTGATTCCAATATTTTATTTTATTTTTACATTGACGCCATTTGCTCCAGCTTACTTTTCTACGCAAGTCGGCAGTGACGCCCCAGTTCTGGTGACCCATTTCTCTCTCTTGTTATATGAACACAACATATATAGATACAAGAATTGAATATCTAATAAAGAATGGTTTTTTTCTTTTTTCTTTTTTTTTTTCCTGAATATTTGAAGGTAAGGGATTTTATTCGCGCGGCTTTGTATGACCCAAAAGATGGGTATTTTTCTCATAGATCAGGCTCAGTTGGAGTGCTTGACAGAAGCATTAAGTTCAATCAACTTGAAGGTACTTCATGTCTTCTTTAATTAAGTTTACATTTTTTCTCAATTTTTTATGGGTTATTTGCGATTAAGTTTCGTGTGCTTGGTTGAAATTTCTCTGTATTATTGCTGGGGTTGAAAATTGTTAAAACAGGTTTGCTGGTTGTGTTTGAAATTAAATCCCTTGATGATACCGGATAGTGTTGTGGATAAGACTATTGTTGGAGCAAGGTACTAACTCCCAAGGATTATGCACAGTGAATGTAGTGCCATGTGCGGTGGTCTTTATACCTTGTTTGGCAGGTTACTTGAGCGAGGTCATTAACCCTGCATCTATGTTGGGAAGAATAAAATTAAGAACTCTTTTTCATGGCCAGAGCTTGTGCGGTGAATAAATATTAGAATATCAACTAAAAACTCAACCTTAATCTTGAGTGATTAAGAACTCTTGTTCATGGCGTGAGCTTTTTGAGATATTAAAGAGTGAGATAATGATGTGATCAAAACTCTGGTATCTTAGAACCATGAGTTTGTGAATATTGAGGATATATACTAGTATATCACTTCTTTGTGGTGGAATACGATCGTAGCTCTACTATGATGATGGATTGAGGCGGTGCACAGATTTTGGATATAATCGGTGGAGGGAGATGGATTGAGGAGGTAAACAAATTTTAGAGATGATCGGTTGATGAATCAAGGAGACGGATTGAAAATGTGAGCAAATTTTGGAGGAAATGATTTTGTGAGGGGAGAAATTGATGACGCAGTGACACACGGACGTTTAAGTACTTTTTTCTTTTCGTAGCAAAGAAAACTTCGTACGGTCGTAATTAACAATTGGGAATCAATACCTGTCATATGAGAAATGAGTATACTCTTAAGCTTTTTTCAGTACTTCAAAATATCTAATTGCTTAGTAATTTAGTCAATATAATTACGAAATTATAATATTTATGATTTGATCACAAATTAAATATTCCATTATAGAAATATGTGTTTATCTCTTTCTGTTCTTTCTATTTTCAATGGTCTTAGAAACGTCAACTCCCATCCCATTATTTGTGCCAAACTAGGAGATACTTTTGCACTATAATAAATTGTTTCTGTTTATAGCAATGTAGAAAGAACAAGAAAGTCTAGCAACATAACAATGTGATTATCGCAAGAAGTGGACGGTAAACTAAGCTGCAGTTTTTGAAAGGAAATATTTATCTCGTGTAGTAAAGAGTCATACATGAGAGAAAGATAGATAAAACTAAATTTAGTTTCATATCAATCACTTCTTAAGTTGTGGTTTTGGTTGCTTGGGTGTCAGCTTTAAAAAAGGCTAAATCGGGCATTGAGTTTTTTGGGAAGGCGAAATCCTCAACATAATAAAATAATTCAAAAGTATACAAAATACAAAAGTTTATTATAGTAAACTTTACAATAAAAAAGTCCATAATAAAACATTTTAACGAAATTGAAGGTCTAATTTGCAACTAGAAACATAAAATAGACCAACCAAGAAGCTAATACTACATTACTAGTAATCACATAACAAGACCACTAATCAAGAACTAGAAATAAAAATCTAAAACAAATGAAACAATTGACCAACTGTTTAAGAATTTGCTTGCTTTGACTTTAAGAGGAAAAAAAATATAGAGAAGAGTTAAAAAAGAAAAACACAGAAAAAAAGAAAAAAGAAATTTTGAAAGAGGAGTGAAGTTACTTGTCACATGTCTTCTGTAAATTATAAGAGTTTAGGGCACGCCTGGCTTTTACTTGTTCTATCCTCTAACCTCGAATTATAAGAATTTAAGGGTTGGTTGGGTTTAAAACATTCAAAAAACCTTGACAATGTTTAAGGATATGAGTATATGACAAAACCAGCCCAAAAATTGATGCAGTTAAAAAAAAAATAAACGAGAAATGGCAAGATTAAGGAGCGCAAAGATTAGGTCCCCTGAGGTGCTAAGTCAAGATGTAAGCCTTGACAAATGGCGCTCAAAGCATTAACTTTGAGTCTCTTGATGCCTCGCGTGAGGCATGCCTCAAGGCATAAGCCTCATACACTTTTGAAAACAATGCTTGCAGCTACATACCATCCCTACATTTTTGTTGGAGTTGTTCAATTTCTTTTCTAAATTAATAGTTTGCTGTAATTTGTTGATTATGTATCAAGTTGCACATACAAAATTATAATGCATGCTCCAATCTTTCAGGACGTAAAGCTTATATGCGACACCTAGATAAAATCTACAAGCAAAGTGATATCTCATGGTTTACTCCAGTTGAGCTCTTTAAGGTACGTGATTAGGGAAATATTTCTTTCGTGCTTAAAGATGTAGAAGGCTTTATTCATTTTTTCCTTTCTATTTTTGAAGGTTGGAAAATGTGGAAAAGCCACACGTATAAGTTGTTTAGTGCTTCATATAATAGGATTGATTGGTGGACTATCAATTAACAAGAAATATCACTTTTAAAAATGTGAAAGTTACTGATTTTCATTTTGTTTGCCTGCTATTGTTTTCATTTATAATTTGATCAACATATGATTGAATTATAAATTTTTTCTTTGCTGAAGTTGATCTGTCACAGGAAGAGCTGTTGTAAATTTATTTGGGAAGGATTGAAGCTTTAGATTACCTCATTCTGTAATTAATATTTAATTTCTAATTATCGAGAAGCCTAAATTTGCTTTAGCTGAATCTTAATTCGAGTTCTACTGTTTATTGTTTAGTGTGTCAGCCAAGGCTAGGGCTTAGAGGTGAGAATGAGAATGACTTAAGCCTGCTCACAAGTTATTGGAGCTTCATTTGGCTTTATCAATCCCGTATGGAGCCACTTGTTTTTAGGGTCGAGTGCCCCTACTTGTTCTTGGTCAGAACCTTCATGCTTTCCTTCGATTGAATACTGTTATACTAATGTACATTGATTAGTTACTTTGTTGAAAATAATATTCACTTTCATGAAATAGAACATAATTTTCAAATTTAGAGTTAGTCTTGATATCGATCACGTTGAGTAAATCATGAATGTGAAGGATATATTTTAACAAAGAAGCATAAAATGATGCGGATATTTTAAAATTGAATTATTCAGGTATATCATCACCAGATTACCTACGTAGTATAATGCAAAACCACAGATAATTTATTGAAATGTTAGGATCAATCCAATGATGTGAGTTTATGATCTGCTGAATGGCTTAGTGGAACTGCATTACCTAAATGTTCTCCCTAAAACAAGATAGGAAATCGTGTTGCTTTCATGGGCAGCCAAACATTGAATTACGAACTCTTGTGAGTCCTTTAGTTTCATAGCAAGGAGACCATGGTTGAAGTTTTCCTGTGAGATTTGAGAAATATCGGCGAAAAAATGCTGCCTCTTCTTCGATCCGGAATTCCCAGCAAATCCATCCTTTTTATCCAGTAGTTGACCTGCCAGCTTTCGGATCTCTCTTTGCATCTCCTGTTTTCCATGAAAAGGTTAAGCCAATTACTGAAAAAAATTGTGTTGAAGTGGCTAGATTTACTACCAACTATTCGAAAAGTCACTTATAAAAGGTTAGGCAAACTTGCTGAAATGAAAACTTAAACTCGACTTGCTTGTAATCTGGCTGGAACAACCTCTATATATGATGTTTTCTTTGCCTCACCAAAGTAATAGTGGGCAGTTTCTTTTCTTTTTCTTCTTTTGGTGTTCCTCTACCCCTTTTAAACTTAAGTTAAGCATGTTAATTTAGTCTATGACATCTGCATACTAGTTATAAAAAGAGAATATTATCCTAATCTGCCTTTTACTTTTCTTTTCTATACTTGCATTCTAGGTGAATTAACGTTCTAAATTCTTCTTCTTTTTAGCCTTGGTATGCTCATGGAATTGCTGAAGCAATCATGCGGACTGCGAACCTCTCCGTTCCGTTAAAAGTAAGTTTCCGAGTTTTCTGATTGGATGATCTAAGAAGACACATTGTCAAAGTTCTTGATTTGCTATAAGCTTACGCGTGGATAGTTAGTTAATTCAGTTGTTATTGTTGATTTAGTCTTTATATCAATCCTTCCATTAAATGTGATGATAACGATAATTTGGAAGACATCACAACAATTTGGGGCATTCCTTTAAAAAAAGACAAATTGATGCTACATACCGGCATGATAACAAAGATATAAAGCTCTCTCTTTAATCGTCATTCCTTGTCCAAGTAATAGAATAAATTATGAATGAATTTACAACTTGATTGGTGTTGTTGCCAAATTTTGGTCTATTGCCACACTAGAATCTTCAGACTTGTATAGTATCAGTCTCTTTCAAATCTTTGTCTTAGTTATTCATTGGAGGTTGGCTAAATTTGTATTTGTCAGTTTTAACTTCCTGATTAATATCAAAAGACAAAAGGTCAGACCAGTTCATAGTTCTGGAAAGGTTAGCTGCAGCATTAATAATCATTATTTTATCGAGAGCTTCATAATTTAATTTGTTATCAAAGCAGCCTTGGCGGTTAAAGCAGTGGCTTCAGGTCAAGGCAGCCCCTGTTCAGGAATATAAAGAATCCATTCTATGTTCAATATAACAATTAACATTTACATTCTTCCCATTTCAGCAATGTTGATTTATATCTGGAAAAATTATTCCCTTAATTAATGTCAAGAAAAGGTTTATGCCTTGTCTATTGTGCATCTTCTGAAAAATTACTGCAATAGTTTTTTGATTAAATTGATTACATTTTTTTCTTCTTGATCCTCAGGATAATTGAAATTTGAAACCCACCTGTTACATTGATTCATGAGTTTGCATATCCTTATCTCCTAAAATTAAGCTAAAATTGAAGTACTTTTCTACTATTATTTTTCTTTTTCAGATATATGAGATTGGAGGTGGATCAGGAACTTGTGCAAAGGGTGTAATGGATTACATAAAATTGAACGCACCGACAAGAGTTTATGATAATATGAGTTACATGTATGTGATATGCTTATGCTTGTTCTTGGTACTGTATCAAAACTGAGATGCTTTTGGGGCAAAATGTTATTGAAATTGATTTTGGATCCATATGGATATGAAACCTATGCACTACAAGTTATTCTAACCTTTGTTCTCAATTACTCCTGTACTCTATATTTCCTCATAACTGTCTCCCTCTCTTCCCCTCCCTATATGCGTGCGAGTATGTGTCATTTTGATAATTTAATGAGAATATTTTCTTCCTGCGTCTCCCAACACATTTTTTGGCTAGCTTGGCTGTGCCACCACTTATTTCTTTCACAACAATTGTATCTCCAAGTACTTCTAAAATTTTCTTAAACAACCTGGAGATGTCTGAAATAAGGTTTATATTCAATCCAAAATGTTGACATGGATCATATATGATGTAAAAGTAGCTGAATATTTTGTTGAGGTTTGAGAATTTTTGAATAATCGAAGTAAGAACGGGAATATCATATACTCTGATGTATCTATATGAATGAATTGGAAGTCAGGACTATGAAATTTTATTTCTTTTGGTTACTCAATGATATATAACTTGAGTCTCTGAAAAATATTGGAAATGGTTTGACGGGTTTGCCTAACAGGATAATGACATAATAAATGCATGTACTTGGGAGAAGACAGGATAAATTGAGTTTCAAGTAGAAGCAGTTAGATCGGGACACCAATAGCTAGTTATTAAAAGAAGTAAAAGAAAGCAGATTCTTCCAGTGACTTCATTCTCACTGATCATAAATGACAAAATTCTATCATTCCTAATGCTGTATGCTATAGATCTGTACTTTCTAAGCTTGCTACTAAGGTAAATCTTTCTAATCGCATGTGTAGTATTCATATTGTAGGTCTATACTCTATCCAATGACAATATGAGAACGTTTGGTTTTCTGTTTCCTTGATATTGCTTCATAAATTGTCCTATGTTACTTTAAATTTTAGAATAGATAGTACAGTATCAGTTTTGAGGGGTAAACTCTTGAACCATGCACTAATATGCTTCACATTACTTTTGTTTGATATCTTGATTTATTCGGAACAATTCAACTAAGATTCAACTGAAATGATAATTTTCACATTTTGGAACATTTTGAGGTTGAACTTTGAATGCTTCACTTTCCAAAACAGTATATCTTTGCTAGGTTTATTACTTCTAGAGCAGCATGGATTACGTTGTGCTGGAATTTTTATTGAATGTGTATGGTGCTTTTCATTTGAAATAATTCCTCTCTTTTAATTTACTGCAGTTCAGTAGAAATCAGTTCTTCACTAGCCAAAAAACAACAAGAAACTGTTGGAGGAGTAACCAGTCACTTGGCAAAGTTTAGAGTAGAGTGTCGTGATGCTGCCGACCCAAGTGGATGGGGTATGCAACATTAAATCTGACATTTCCTTCTTCCTGTTAATTGCATTTCCTTTACCTGTGGACAATTTTCTTGCCCCATAAAACTCATCTCATAGTGTTTGAAACTCTCACACTGAAGGTCTGTTGTTGAAACAGGGCTCGAGCAACAACCTTGTTGGGTTATAATGTTAGAGGTATATCAGTTTATCTATGAACTTTTGTTCTCCAGGATTTAAACTTTTGTACTGTATGTTTCTCATCAATATTGGAAATTGACTGGTGAATTAACGAGGGTCATCCTTCTTCACGATGTTGACATGAAAGATCCTTGTCAAGAAGACAAGCTTCTTTTATACATGTCAGTTCTAACATTGTTTACTTGCTAAATAATTGTTTTTCTGATACATAGGTGCTTGATAATCTTCCACATGATCTTATCTATTCCGAAAATCAAGTTTCACCTTGGATGGAAGTGTGGGTTGAAAAGCAACATGAAAGGTAGCAGTTAATTTAATCTGTTATGATGTATCTATGATTACATGGTACTTGTGTTGACATTGATACTGACATTTTATGTTGTATTTTCCATGTGATATGGTTTGAATGTTATAAATCATAGCAAGTAGAGAAATATTCTGTGTCTCTTGGCCTTGTCAAAAGCATGCTTAATTAGCCCAATTGAGGCAGCCTCCATGTTACTGTGCTCTCAAAATAGGTTGAGGTACCAATCTGGTTCTCTACTGGGGTTGTCCATTATCGGACTCTGGCAAGCCAACCTGAAACTATTACACTGATCAAGTGTTCTGAAACTTGGCCTGGCCAGTGTTTAAGTAAAAAATGTATAATTAATTTATGAAGCAGAACCATATAAATAGACAATACCTATGACTGGAGGAGGGAAATAAATTAGAACAGATTTTGACAAGTGTTTTTGGCTCCTGAGCTTTGGGTATTTGCAAAAAATAAAAATAAAAAATCACATAAACTTGAAATTCCAGTTTTCTGAAGCCAAATTCTACTAGTATTTTCTAGTTCATCATATATGCTCCGTTACTTTAAGAGATAATGTAACAACTGCGAAGGCATAACTACTGCCTTTAATATTACTTAATGGGTCAAACTTTCTATTTTGAAATGTCCTTGATCTACTAACATTATGTGCCACCCATCCCCATATCTGTACTTTAGAGGAATAAAAGACTATCAAACACTAGGATTACATCTTGGCATTTCAACTTCCATCGAGTTGGTTCGAACCATGTGATCGCCGAGACATCTAATACTTGAAATCTAATTTTAAATATGACTTAACTAGAACTGCCGTCGATCATGGTTTTAATGATCATTACCTCAAGGCTATATCTCGTCAAGGGATGTAATGTCTATGTTGAGAATTTCAAGGGTATTAACCCTCGCTAAGATCTCACTTGTTGATTCTCTAAAGATTAATGATACATGAAGTAGAGGCTTAGAGAAAACCGATATAACCAATAGTAGTATAGAAGGGTTTTCTCATCAGGTCGTGTTCAATGTAATTCCTCTCATGGAAAACACAGGTTCATCAGACTGAAACTCTCATTTTAGCGATCAAGATAAATCATCCATCGACCTATACATCATTATGAAATTAGGTAACCTGAAAATGGAAACAATCTAATCACATCTGTATAGATGAACACCTACCGTTTATATTGAAAACAACTTCCTATTGTTGACCTTATAAATCAGGGATTAATCCATAGATAATTTCCCTGAAAGAGGAAAAATGATAATCCCCACAAGAGACAGACTGATCAAGTTAATCTAATTTCTAGTTCAATCAGAATCAGGCACGTAATCAGGGATTTAGTCCACACATATTTTTCTTTAGTTCATTGCATTTGATGGAGCTGCTTATATTATGAAATTGTGGATTTATTGAAGTTTCCGAGTATATTCCTATGTCCTTCAATAGGTCAGAACTCTCTGAGTTGTATAAGCAGCTACATGATCCCCTAATCACAAAATGCATGGAGATTTTGGATCTTCCGAAAGATGGTAATACTCGGGGAAGCATATTCGCCTCCGTCGCCAAAAATATTTCGGCTAAAATATTTCCAAAGCCTCGAAGATGCTGGCTACCAACTGGTTGCTTGGTAAGATATTACTGTGAAATACTGATGGTATTTTGATTATTGATTAGGAAAATTCATGTATGCCGATAAAACTACCTTCAAATGCAGAAACTTCTAGAAGTTTTACATGGTGCTTTACCGAAGATGTCATTAATTGCATCCGATTTCAGTTACCTTCCTGACGTGAAAGTACCTGGTGAGCGAGCCCCACTGGTTTCAACCAAGGTACATTCAGCTTTGTGCATTCTTGTCAAATAACTTCATGACGATTTTTTCGTTCTAATTTCCCTCGTGCTTCAAGCATAACAATGACACATGTTCTGCAATTTTTTATGTGTCGTTAAAACGGAAAATTATCACCGAAGTCTATTTATTATTTCTTACTACAAGGAAGATAATCACATAAATTTACAAAGCCCCATGTACATAATATCTAAAACTTGTGGATTTACAAAGGATTTCTTCAACAAATCCTAATAGGAAGAATAACCTTCCCAAATCCTAAGAAGTTAAGTGTTCAGAAATCATGGCTGTAATTTATCCACAGAATTCCCTCAGTACTGGATAGGTAAGAAAGCTAATTCTAATTCACTGCATAAGTTCTGGTTGAGGCTGTTTTACATGCTATTGGTATGGGTCTCCTTGATATATCTTGAGGCCATTGGAGATGCTTCCTGCTCAAGCAAAACTCTTCCATTTTTTGGTTTGTTGGTGTTCTAATAGGAAGAATCACCACTAACATAATATGAATGCCAATGACTTTAAGATGCAAAGAAGCTTATCTCCAAAGGGTGGTTCTATAGCTACCTTATACAATGACGACAAGGAGTATTTTATCGCTCACTTCTGCACCTTTTGTTGTTTCTCTTCTTTTATAAGCCATGTTGCTCGAACTCGGCTATACACATCAAAGATAGGTACTTAACAAACTGTTGGACACTTGACTTGTCAAATTTAAGCAAACATGGTTCAATCAATGGGTCTTGACCTCGTATACTACACATCATTCATAACAATAGTAAACTACTATTATGATACTCCAAAGATGTTTTACATAAATTTAATATTATAAATAGTCAAAAGTACATATTATAGATTAAAAAATAATATCAGTGATGAAACATGTTAATTTGTTAGTAAATAGTAATGGATTAGTTACTGTTTAAAAAACTATTTGAGGCTTACGCCTCATATCCCAGCTCACTTGAGGCTTTCATAATACGCCTCAAATCCTACCCCTTAAGTGCCATTTGTGAGGTTTATGCCTCAAGGCTAAGCCTCAAGACGATTAAGATATTTGTCCATTTGTCTTGTATTTTCCGGACATTCTATTACCGGCTTTTAGCGTTTTGGGTTATTTTCATTTCTTTTATTGATTTATTTTATGTTTGTTTGCAAGCTAAACTTTTAATATTAATAATGTTAATTTGTTTTATTATTGATTTTTTAAGATGGTGTATGATTTATTATGAGCATATTTTGTACTTCTATATTCTTTTGAATTATTTATTAGTCTATCTCAAGGCTTACGCCTCGCCTCGCCTCGCCTCGCCTCACAAAGGCAAAACACATCGCAAACCGATTAAGCCTTTTTTAACATTGGGGTTAGTGTTTAAGACTTGTATTAGATATTGCAGCTTCATGTCTGTTTTGGAAGGGTAGACACGTATGTTGTATCGTTTTACGCCTCAAAGCAACTCGAGGCTTATGCCTCATCTCATATAGGCAAAACACCTAGCTACCCGATTAAGCTTTTTTTAACATTGGGATTAGTGTTTGAGACTTGTATTAGATATTGCCACTTCATGTCTGTTTTGGAAGGGTAGACACCTATGTTGTGTCTTTTGGGGGATTGTCATGTTGGAAGCCTGTATATCATGGTGAGGGAAGTGTTGGAATAACATACTTTGTGAACTCTATCAGTCATTGGAATAATTAGTTCTCCTGCGAAATGTGGCAGATTTATAAGAAAGGCTCACTTCTATCTGACCAAAGCAAACAAATTGGATCTGCAAGATGGTATATGCAGTTCATTTACCTCTTTGGTTTTCCATTTGCAGAAAGACGGCAAAAGTTCAGATTACAACACTTATCTGGATGCAAAGGTGTGTTTTATTTCTCTTTCCTTTCCTCTGTTGGTTTATGGGCAATAGTTCAGATTACAACGCTTATCTAGATTTTTCTGTGAATGGGTTACATGGACAGTCTCTGAAATATGTTATGACTTACAATTTAGGGTGTAAGCTTAACATGAAGCTGCATGAAAAGCTGGATATCTGGAAAGGTCGTGTTAATTTGACAAGGGAAAGTTGTAATTACAGATAGCACTCTAGGTTGACTGTAATATCCCTAAGCTCATACAATCTGATATATTACAAAAGCCAAGTGCTGATGTTGACTACTGCATTTAAATATGGACCTTTACAAAGCTTGTTTGGTCAATACTGAACTTTCCACTTTGAGATCATACATTGGGTAGAATTATAATGGGAATTGACTTCACTTTCTGAATCATATATAAATGCCATGTTTTGAACTTGACAAGCATCAAATTATATGAGATGACTCTCTTCGTATGCTATAAACTTAGTAACAGGTTCTAACAAGATTTCATTGAGAACAAGCTGGGAACTGAAATTACTCCATTCGCTGCATTGGGCAGAAAACCTATCGTTTTATGATCCATCTTTTTGGAGAATCCATTTGAATATGTGGTACTCCCTCCGTCCCACAAAGATAGACTCGTTTTTTTTTCACACAAATTAAGAAATCTTATTTAATGTAATTGAAATTATAAATTTTTCACACATTTTTCCTATTATACCCCCATTTAATATTAGTCATTCATGAATCTAATAAATTTAAATGCTTGTTTGGGGTTGATAACAATGTAAATTAAATAAGGGTATATTAGGAAAATGAAAAATTTAATACACCTTCTATAAAGTATGTGGTCTATAATTTGGGACAGATAAATAAGGAAAACAAGTCTATCTTTGTGGGACGGAGGGAGTATTTCTTAGAAATAGGGTACTAACCACTCATTTGCTATTTTAAAGCTAAAAGTTTCCTAAATCAGTTTCTTAGACAAGTATGTTTTTTGGGACTGGGTGCATTGTCAAGAGTTGAATTTGCTGTGTGACTAATACATAATGCATTTGCTTCTTTCTTTATGATGTAGTTTCTCGTCTAAGAAGAATAGCAACTGTTATGACCCTTGAACATTCATTAATATTTTACAATTTTTTTTTTTCTGCAGGGTGATGCTGATATCTTTTTTCCAACAGATTTCTGGCTTCTGGAACGTATGGATCATTATTGCTCTAGACAGCTGAAGCCAAATCAAAATGAATCGTTGAAGAAGGGAAAGAAGAGACGGACGATTATGGTAATTTTTTTGTTGTGTAGTTAGTGTTTCAAATCAACATCTGCATTGTTCTGGCTATAATTCAGATATGTTTTGAAATTAGCTCTAAGTTAATAAATTTGGATACTAAAGGTACAAAACACATTAACCTAGGAGATTATTAAATTATCACTAATAGTATTGTTAAGCTGCTCTTACCGCATTACTATTTAAAAGGTCATACATATTTCCTTTTCACAAACTCCAGTTTTTCGTTGGGAATGTCAATGGAACAGGTTCCTGTCTGGTTTGGCCAAATTTGCAACCTGCAACTTGCCCTGAACCGGCTTCCATCACTTCACCCTGGCCTAAACCTTTAAACTGACAGGTATTAGATAGCTGCAATATTACAAACTAAAAAGGCAGCAACATGAAGAAAAAGGATCCATCCAAACCAATTATGTAAATCTGATATGGGCCACTGATTGTTCCCTTCTTGAATTACATTTTTGTACCGAAACTTTGAGTGCGGAATACGAAACTTATAAGGGAACTTCAGGAACTCTTTGCAAATACTACACTTGGCATAGCTAATAACATTAATTTCTATTTCTTTAAAGTGTTCCAAATATCTGGAGTATGATTTTGACATCTTAAACTTTCTCATTATGGCCCAGGACAAGTGTGTAAACTTAGCCTTAAAAGGTTATACTGATACATTGGAAGCTGGATAAAATTAACTACTACATTTTTTGACTAAATACCTGATACTGACTGGCTGCTTCTGCATGCATTCGTTTGTTAATTTGATGTAGCTTGACACTTCGTCTTTTATGGAAGAATTCGGTCTTCCCTCTAAAACAAGAACCAAAGATGGATACAACCCGTTGTTGGATGATTTCAAGAACACTAAATTTTATCTGAGTGTTCCTACACATAATATCAAATAGACGTCTGGCTGTCCCAAATCCATGATTATTTATTCCTCAAGAGACCCCGGGATTGAGATTGTAACCGAGATGTCACTGACGTTTCTTGGAGATTGAAGAAAAATTGGATCTCGCCAAATTCAGGTATGCTATATCGGAGATTCACAGTTCTCTGAGCTGTAAGTTTGAGATTCACGGCATGAATTCTTGTTAGTTTGTTTGTTTTAGTGTACTGAAGTTATCATGCTGTCTGTTCTTAGAATACGACTGGGAATAAATGGAAGATGGTCGTTTTTCGCACCAGCAATGCCATCTCTCCATCTCTCTTGTGAATTCCAGCAATGTTCACTAGGGACGAGACTTTTTGTTGAAAATTATTTCTGTACATTTTGCATTCAGGAAAACACTCGTGGAATCAAATGTATAATGCAAAGTGTAGTCAATTATGAGAATTATTCTGAGTTTCATTGTATCATGAGAAGTGATTTATTTGTAACCTTATTCGTACTCCCATAGCTAAAGTAATCATTCGTCTTAATCCAAAGGACCGTCGAAAGATAACACGACAACGACACGATGGCTCGAATTTATTCGTTGCTATATTTTTATTAAAATAAATTGTCTTATTATCTCAAAAATGCCCACATTTTTCTCCATGTTGAAAAGTTCAAAAATTATTGTACTTTTCATCTTCTAACCACTGTTTTAATTTTAGTTTTTAAATTACAACATAATACGAGGAAACTGCATGCAATAACAGTAGCAAGATCAACCCAACATGTTGAGAGGTAGGTTTGTAATCCACCCTTCATTGTCAATGTAGGACGTGCTTGTAAACGTTTGCAACTCTTGTGAGCTTAGTGTTGTTTCCCAATTGACTCGGTTCGACACGTCGGATCCCGACCCGTAGCATTGATGCTCAGCAAATGTTAACTGATTCCTGTTTACAACAACCATAAAAGATTAATCATAAACATTTATGCGATTTAATATGTTTGTAATATGTGTATTTGCGTGTTTTATATAAGTAGATTTGAGCAGAAGTCGACCTTAAACACTGAATACCTTCTATTGTGTGTTCATATACAAACAAGCACATTGAGTCATTCTTAAAACTAGCAAGGGAAGATGACCTTTGTACTTGTAAGCCTAAAAATCGAACTTCAACTTAGAATGTGTGTAAAATAGATATATCTTACTCATGGCCAAGAGCGTTCCAAGCATCCCATCCTTGAGGAATAACAATGTCCGAGAGAAATGAATTATAAAATATAACTCTGGAATAAGATTTCCATGCTCTTCCTAAGAATGTCTTTCCCATTCCTGTTACATTGCACTTATTGAATACAAATCCACCTGTATCTTTTGGATCATCTCTTCCTTGTGCTGTTATGAAACCTTCTGTACCTGGGTTTAGGGTTTCTCCATTGAATGATAAGGTGCATTCCTACATTCAAGAATTTTTTTTAAAAAAAAAAAAAAATCTAAAATTATGTACAATTATTATTGTCTTAATCTAATATATCTCAATCAAATCAAGAAAGTACAATTGTCTATTAATATTTAATAGTATTAGAGCATCTCCAATGCAACAATGTCCAACTGATGTGGCGATGAGGTGAAGGGGACAAAACTGATGTAGTAGTATTTATTGTAGAGGGCCGTCCAACATACCATTTAGTTTTGGTAAGGATGGCAAAAAAACCCGCCGCCCCAAACCCGCCCCATCAAGATTTTTTGTTTTTTTTTTTTTTTTTTTTTTTTTTGTAAAATCATAAAATAGAATTCAAATTAAAATTTACTAAAAATGGCTAAAATATAATCAAACCCGGGTTGAAATTATAAACTATAAATCTCAACCATTACACCACAATCCCATTCTTGAATTTTTTTTGTTTTGTTTGCTACAAATATTTTTAAAAAAAAAAATTTCTTTTTTAATTATTTTTTTTCAATTTTATAAAAAAAAAAATTTTGTGGGGCAGTTGGCG
Organism: Forsythia viridissima; assembly: GCA_030279155.1. Taxonomy (NCBI): domain Eukaryota; kingdom Viridiplantae; phylum Streptophyta; class Magnoliopsida; order Lamiales; family Oleaceae; genus Forsythia; species Forsythia viridissima. The sequence goes on along the minus strand of CM059037.1, from coordinate 52,279,309 downwards.
GGTCAAAATATTGCCCCGCCCCGCAAATTCGCGGGTCGCGAGGCGGGTAAAAAATTTCGTGGGGCGGGGCGGGGCTCACCCGCCCCATTGCCATCCCTAAGTTTTGGACATCCTATTAGACACTTTTCACCCATTTTTCATTAAATTGTGTCTATCTCTTTCATCTATTTTTTCTTCTTTCCACACACTCTCTCTTGCCACGTAAATTTTTGTAGAAGATGTAGCATTGGAGATGCTCTTATGTAACTTATGTCTATTACTATTTGGACTTGAAAAGTTAATAATAATTAATAAAATGGGGTTTTTTTTTTTTTTTTTGGATGGGGGGACTTAAGAAACGGAAATCAAAATAAATATATATGCTTGAGGGCATGGACTATTATTATGGCCTAATGTAATTTAATTACCTCATAAATGGATTGACCACCACCAAATATGAAATCAATTGCTCCATTGATTGTACAAAGTTTAAAGTAGTGTCTACCCTTCTCGTCGAACAATGTGTCCTGCAAGCCTAAGAAACTACACTGATAAAAGGCCGATTTGTCGCCGGATATCATTGCTGCCACCGCGGCCGATATCTTGTTACCATCCTTCTTGAAGGGATAATTGTAAGAATTCTATAAATAAAAAACAAAAACAAAAAAACCAAACTTATAAGAGTCAATTTAGTGATCCTAAAATGGGAAATGGAATGTTAATATCCCCACACCTCATGTTTTGTAAAATAAATATTGTACCCATGAATTTTAGTATTCATTTCATTTACACCCTTAAAAAAGTTATTATCGGCCTGCCTCTCAACATCTTGTATTTGGCCATATCATCACAGGCTAATTTAGGTCTCATTCTTGCACTTTGTTACAGTTCTTTAAGGCCTCAAAAATTTTTAAAAAAAATACTGAAAATGATTTTATTTTATAACATTGAAAATTCTTACCACAAATGTCATGTCGGAGACAACAATATTGTCAGCGAGAGAGGAGAAAGTTGCAGAAGTCACTATCGAGTCATTTGAACTCCAAACAACATTAGTTTTTCCCATTCCTTCTCCTTTGAGATATAAAAATGGCTTCTCGGGAGGAATTGTAACTCGTTCACTGAAAAATGAAAATAATAATCAGACTACTTCTCTTAAAATATTGACTTTTAAAATGTAAATAAATATGTATTCATATATGCAATGACAAACTTCATATGAACTCATGCGTGCATGCATGTATATGTCTGTATACATGTTTGTAGTAAAAAGACATACTTGTAAACGCCAGCTTTAACAGAGATGCATATCCATTGATTATTGTTTGAAGGTACGGAGTTAATGGCCGATTGAATAGTGGGGAAACTTCCGAGATTAGACGGATCCACGTAAATTGTTGGAAAATCGATTAATTTCCGAGAAATTCTTTCTTGCATTTCACCATTTGCCAATCCAAACAAAATAAACACAGCTAAAAAAGTAGAAATTTCTTGAAAAAATGAAGCCATATTCATGAACGTGGTATTTTGCAGTTTGGAGATTGATTTTATGGTTGGAATGCAAAGGTTTAAGTAATGGAAAAGTAATTAAAGTTTGTAATTAATTGATTTTAAAGATTTGTTTTATTTTTATTTATAATCTTTATACCTTCTTTAACTCACCACTTTCCATAGTAATTAGTATCATCAGTTTTTATGAATTCTTGAGAGATTTTATATTCTCCTTTTAAACTGTCTTTGACTTAATTTCATCAATGCCATTTCTTTTCATTCCTTTTTTTAAAACTATTTTCTTTTATAGTTAGGCTTGAAATCACTTTACCCATTATAAAAAGAAGAAGAAATCTTTTTCTTTTTTAATGAAAAAAATCTCAATTTTATAGATTGACTATTAGAACTAACTGGCATTTATACAAGTAGGTTGAAGAAGACATAATTGGGATCTTTGTTTCCTCTAGATTGACGTGTTTGTTTCTTAAAAATTTATAAGAATCGGCGGTTTGATTAGAAAAATTGGGAACTAATATGAAACTTCTGTCATGTTACACGTTAAAAATTGAAAAAAAGTGATATCGTTAGAAAGAGTTTACGAAAGGCCAACTCACCCAAAAAATTGAGTGGAAAATTTTCTAAACTCAATTCAACTTTTTATCTTTTTCGAATCAATATCAGACCAAGTTTTAAAATATTGATAAAAGTAAAAGATCTGTAGTATCTAAAGAGACAATTACTTGAGACTTGAATGGTTGAGGGAGCAAATTTGTGTAAATTCTTTGGGTTTAGATTACTCTAGGTTTTTATTCATTTTCGTTTGCAAAATTATATATATATATATATAATATTATTTTTGTCCATCTTCGCATAAGAAAAATTCATGATATTTTTACTCCTAAGAAAAATTATTTCATTTAAAATCAATTGATTTCATAGTGTCTAGAGCACATATTGTTTAGAGGTGGTTTAAAACATAGTGAAAAGTCCCACCATATAATGATCCATTCTGCGGCTGCCTCTCCCTACAGACGGAAAGGTGTCATTTGTCTTTGAAAGAGTCGAAGACAGCCTAAAAAGACGATATGAAGTGATCCAGGATCAAGGGCAAGTCGCAATACGGCAATTGAGACTGCACCTTTCGGCTGATCTACAACCACCCTAACTTTCAGCTGCATTTTGATACTAGTAAAATCTTATGCAAGCCAATCGAGGCAGAGCCAAACAAAGCATGAAAACAAGGAAACAGTCGTAAAATCTTATGCATATGCTATTTCAAGAACAAAGTCACAAATAAAGGGAGGAAAAATCTTTGCTCAAGTATTGCCACAAAATAGAACACTTGTAGTAGACATAACACCTAACATAAAAAAATCTGACAGAAATCAGTTTCAAACAAAATTTTCAATTTAAAGAAATGTCCCTATTTCAGTACTTGATTGGAGCAATGATATCAAGTTGGGCGCCGAGCTTCTCTTCAGCAACTTTCTCGGCTTTAACTCTCAGTTTCGTCAACTGCTTCTTTCTCTCGTATGCTGCCTGTGCTCTCTCTTTCCTCTTCTCCTCCAGTTCCTACATCATACACAACAATTACGTTAAAGATAGAATTTCATCGAAATATGTTAATTATATAGGAGACCCCAAGATAATGGATCCACTCAAAATATCATCCTCGAACTCAACAAAAGTGTAAAACCAGATAGAATGTAGAAATAAATAAGTGGATGGCAAGCAAATCCATGTGGATTCAACAAAATAAACGAAGAAAAAAGTATTGATCAGTGGATGAATTAATTTTGTAGGCAGATGCATTGAAGAAGCAAAAGTTAATGTCTGCAATGGGCATGAGGAGCTGAAGCATCAAGACAGGAGAAGCAGCATACAAATTTAGGCAATTTACATTGGAACAAATTCACATTTACGCAGTTTAATAGACATTTCAGAGAAAACAAGAGTTGCAAAACAAAAGAGAAATGCAGATTACTAAAATGATAGCACATTTATACAAGTATCATAAGGAGTAATGGAATTGTAGCATGAAGTTAAAGCAGGTTATACTAAACAAAAAATACAAGGCCCATATCGAAAGGCGACTAATTTTGACACTCGCCAACATAAAATATCGAATAAACTCACCCTGATAGTATCATAATGGTTCCATCCAACCTCTGATGAGAGTCTACCCAACAAACAATACTTGTGTCCAGCTTGAAGCCTCAAAACCCTGAATACAAAAGGCCAATAAGCTGAAAAGATTCGGATGTGGCACATTTAAAATAATAAACTAACGTTCTAGGAAACTCACTTGAGAGCATCAGGAATGACCATCCTCTTTGTCTTGTCATATGGTGGTGGGATACCCTCATAAACCTTCAAACGAGCAAGTGCAGCTGCTCCTCGCTTGGTCTTGTGGGGGATCATCCTATATACATAAATTGATAAATGACATGAGACAAGACCGACTCTTTCTAGCACACTAAAACTTAACTAGAATGTCCAATTTCAGAGAAATCAAGCAACATCACAATAGCCTGACAAGACTTAAAAAGAAGGACCCCCTGTAGCAGTTTGATGCTTGAAAAAAATATCGCATATATTATAGATGGAGAAAGCATTAAAAAAAGAAACCTATCAAGTATAAACCACAAACATTTCTGTTAACACACACTAATCCATAATTGCAGACTGAAGATTATAACAGAAAATGCCCTTTACAACATGATAAGGTTTTCAAGTCTTATTACATGACAAGTTCACACATCTACAGTCTACACATCTATTTAAACCAAGACCAATCACTCCTAGATGTAAATCCATCTCAAAATACTCACTTTTATAAGCAAGACAAAAAAAATTCATTCCATGTTCCTAATATTAGAAGCTAAATGTCACAAAAGAATACCATTCAGTCTACCCACATAGAAAATCACTAGAGACTAATATCCAATGGGCATTTGTTGACATCCAAGAATGCAAATGTTCAAGAATGATTATATTTACATCTTGAAACAATTACACTCTATAGATCAGGTTTGCAATGTATACACGTCATGAATGTCTGTGTGGGCGTGTTTAAATAATCAAACAGGTATCGACTTTTGATCAATCTGTATGGTTAAAATATACAAACCAAACTCTACATTCTGCTGACAAAGCATCACAGTGGCATTTACCTTTTCCAAAAAATGCACATTAAAAGAGAACAAGCCCATTTGACACCAAACAAACCAAAACATTAGAGTGCAGAGAGCATTCTTATTTTTCAAAACGCCCCAATTTACAAACATCTAAACCATACAAAGAGAAAGAAATATATCACTAATCCGTAAAAGCAATTTACATTTCCAGAAACCAATATATCAATTATGAAAACCAAATGTGCATGTTCATACAATGTAAAACATGGGTGTTAACACGAAATGGTATATATTATTCTAAACACTTAATTCAATACATATAAAAAAAACCAGACGAAGTTTCTCAATCGACCCACTTAACATAAATTAAGAAAGCAAATTGCTAGCAGTGATACACACAAATCATGAAATAAACAAAAACAAAAAGGAATGTAAAAATCATCATACCCACGGATGGTTCGCCAAAGGATCTTGGAGGGAGCCCGGAAGTGGATTGGGCCATGGGATGGCTTGGTGTTCATGCGCTTGCGAAGAAACCGCAAGTACTTCATCTTCTGGCGAACGAGGCCACCTGACAAGCAGATTTCCTCACACCTGACGACCACCACTTTCTGCCCATTCAACAGCTCCTTGGCTAAGATGGAAGCCAGACGGCCCAGCATGTGGTGCCTCGCGTCCACCACCACTCTCTTCGCGCAGATTCCTGAGCCCGACACCATTGTTTCTCTCACTTCAACTCTCGCTTCTGTCTCTCTGTCTCTAGGGCTGCTGAGGAATGAAGATGATTTAAGTGTTAGGGTTTCATTTCATTTGAGGGTTTTTAATTTGGGTTGTCGTGTTTATGAGGCGGTACCCATTAACTGAGGAAAAGCCCAAGCCTTTTAGTTTTAGGGAAATTGACTAAAACAATACTAAAGTGAGGCAAATACCGATTGTGGCACTCTTTTTTGTACATTTTGTAGCACCTGTTTTGATTTTCACGAAAAAATGGCAAGATTTGGTCCTTAATTGTATCTCTTCTACGAGTTTTGCGATCGTGTGGTGCCATCTCGGGGCCTTAGTCCTCTTTCGCCCTACTTATTCTTGTTGTGTGCTGAAATATTTTTTGGACTTATTTATTTAATTGAACGTAAACAAAGTTTAATAGTCATGCAGTGCTCTAGAAGTTGTCCAAGAGTGAGCCACTTATATTTTGCAGACTAGCCTTTTATTTTTCTTATTAGAGCCCGAAACTCACATTGCAACATTCTATCTTCTATATTGGACATCTATGAAAAGACTTCGGGTCAGAGATATATTCTTATACTTTACGAAATCCTTTGTGAATGATCATTGAAATTTTAATGTGTTTTTACAGTCGAAATCTTCGTAGAATATTTTAGGTTCGTATGTAAAACCAGCTTTATCTTTATTTGAGAAAGAATGGTAAATAATTTAGAATCATTGATTTTCAAGTTAAGTTCGAGAAATTGAGAATTAGAGTGAAAAAAACGGTGGATTCAAAATCTTAGTGCTTTTCATAACTTGATTTTTTTCTAAAAAATCTACTCTTCGTACTTTATTTTCTTTTACAACTTTTAGTATAAAATTTAGAATAATTACAACTCACAAATATTGAATAGTTCGGTTAAAGTTTGGAATAATTGATTTTCTAGCTAAAATACGTAATCATCGTGGAACGATACGCAACCAATCATTCTATTACTTGTATTTGACACCACATACTTGCAATTTTAGCGAAAAGAACTCATGTAGGCCATTTTAAATAATTAGGCTTCAATGTGTTTGACATTACTAGTTTTTATATTTGTTATTAGCTGCATGTTTAGAGTAAATGATTAGCTACTAATCATCAATTAATTATAACTCTAAACAATTCCAATTCAATTTTCATGGTTTTAATGTTTAGATGACTTCCCTTCTATCTTTGAGAAAAAATCAAATGTATCTGCTAAGTCTCGAATGATACAATTCAACCTTAAAGAAACCAAACCCCACAACCATGTGCATCCTTGTATGCACAAATTAATGGCTAGCTAATAAATCCAAATATTGACTGAATAAAACCTTCATAAACAAGATGACAAAAATGACCTTACACTAATGGAGACTTCTGATTTCTGACAGGTCAACTCAAAGGAATCAAAGATTGTGGGATGGGGTGCGTTGACCTTCCCAAACATGTCCTACTATTATTGCATAAGGGTCACCGTTGAATTTGACACTTCTCCAAATCTTGTCTCTGTATAACAACCAGCAGATAGATTGCAATGTTACATACACAGACAGCATATATGCATAGAGACAGAGAGAGATGTATGCAACGTATTGATTATTGCTATTATGTATTAAAAGGATTTTTAAGAGAAATAAATTCGTTATTCTTTTCATATTTAAACAACTTGGTATTTTACTTTTTACACGTCTCAACAAAATGGTGACTGTTGGGAATATCAATCTTGGAGTTTAACGGTTAGTTTAAGATTTAAACTTAGGGTATGTTCGGTGTAGTTTTTTTGGGGGAAAAAATGGGTTTTTTTGTTACTTTATTGACTTTTCAAATCTTTTTGTAGTGTAAAAATGTTGAAAAGTCAAAAATTGTAGGAAAAAAAAATGAGTTTTTTTGGGAAAAAATAGTTATCGAACATGCCCTTAAAACGTATTAAATTGATCGTTTGAAGTTTTGGATTCTGATATACCATATTTAGTTTTGAGATTCTATCTTGAAATTCATCCGGACGAGAAGCTGAAACTTTTACATATTGATTATTATTAATTTTCATAAGCTGAAATATGTCTCTACAAGACGGTGGCTCATTTGATAATAACAATCTTGGAATTTGACTGCTGGTTTTAAACCATATTGAATGGCTTGTTTGAAGTTTTTGGCTCTGATGCCAATTTTTATATGTTGAATATTTTTTTTTATATATAAGTCGTGCGATTTTAACCATAAGACGAGGAATATATAATCTCATAAAGAAAATAGTATATTGAGAGGCCACAAGGATAAAAGTATGTAAATATCCAAGTAAAAATGCGACCAACAAATGAAATAATATTTCGTTACATCATATGTTACTTTCTGCATGAATAAAACTGAATATTTGCTGAACAGAGTTTGCTATGTCTTCTGCAGTAAACCTTGCTTCACCAGTAATCTGCAAGTAGAATTCCAAAAAATCAATTACTATTAAGCAAAATTTAATCATTCAAATTTTCAAAACACAAATTGATATAACAAACCCTAAATTATATTTCGTGTGCCCTTGTCACGCTTCTTTCATATACGTACGTACCTTGACATTGAAAGAATAGAGAACAGTTTGTTCAATTGTAGTAATGTTGGTGTGAAGAATATTAAGCTGCAAATCTTCAAGTGCAGCTATGGCCTTAATGAGCTGGCCAGGTCTTCTTCTTGATAAAATCTTGATTAATGCATCAAACCCTAATACCTTCACTTCAACATCAGCCAAACATGACTTGCTTTCCGCGGATTCTTCGCGTAGCCCGGTTTCATATTCGACAAGTTTAACTTGATCATTAAGTGGATTAGGCACAGGAGGAATTAGAAATGGTTGTTGAGGCTGCTGCTGCTGCTGCACAACAAGAGAAGGATCTCCTATTGGCCTTTGGCCATCGCCATAGATTCGTCGCCTCTTCTGCGATTCGAGGCATTGGAGAAGTTGTTCTAATTCTCTCACAAACTCAATTGCTCCACCTATTATCGACGCTTGATCTCCCTATAATTGGCACAAAACAAATTATATTTGAATCTAAACATGTGAATATGTAAAAAAAGTTATATTTGATTACCCTTTGGACATAAGACCCAGGCATGAGTGACCTAAGAACTCGAAGATGCTCATTCATTTGCTTTCTTCTGTTTCTTTCGACTGCGATATGTGTCATCCTTTGGCTCTCAACTTCTTCACTTGTCTTTACAGTTCTAGGCCTCTTTCTCTTGCTCTTACCTGATTCCGGGTTTTTTTCGAGATTTTTTCCAAGAAACCTTAATTGATGAACAGAGGTATTTTCTTCAAACATGTCTTCACCACCTTCTTCCACAGCTTTACCATTACTAATGTCTTGATTGTCTCCAACAATTTGAGGTTCTGCCAATAGGGATTGATCATCTTGTAATTTCTCGTTCAACACTGGAAACTTTAGGAAGTAAACTGGATCAATCCCACCTCCAGTTTCTTGATCATCACAAGTTCTAGCTTGATTTAAGGCCAATTTGGGGCCAAAATCTGCCAGTTGCATCACATCTGCAAAACTCAACTTATCCAACGAAGCCGAACCGCAAAAATTAGAGGATTGAAGTGGAGGATTATTAAGCATATAATCAACCATTTGACAAGTATTATCAGCAGAAGTTTCTCCAATTTGAGGCCTCATTATCTGCTGATGATGATGATTTTCAATAGAATAGTCAATTCCAGGATAATTTCCTGCTGGCAAGCTAGCCTGCAGCATGAAATTTTGAGGTTCAGAGTAAAACAACAAAGCCATGATATGATGTTTCAAAGTAAACACACAAACAATAGAAAAAAGATAAGATTTGGAACTTCGTATGTGTTACCGAATAGTTTCCTTCTTTCTCCATTATATATAAAACCACTGAATTTTACCCTAAAACCCTAATTGAGCTCAATTCATGCACAGGTAATTTTTCAGAATTTTTACTGCTGGGTTCCACCTCCTGAAACATTATCAAACAGTAAAAAAAAAAGAAAATTGTTAAGAAATTTAACTCGAATAATTCGGTTAAAGAATAAAACATAGATGGTAAAAATATATGAGATGGAACAACACGATAATAATACGACGAAAAGGAAGTACTTATGAATATGTTTTATAAAGGACAATCAAATATGGAGACACCCCACGACAAATCTTGAGAGAAAAGAGTTGAAAACAAAGGTGAAAAAAAGTTGGGTTTAATTGTACAATTTGAATACAGACATATATTGTCTGAACATATGATGAAATGAACCAAGATTACCTGTTGGAGCTGGCTTTGACTTTATACATACATACATGCATCATGATACATGTGGAGGGAGAGGAGCCTGTGGATTAAATTTCCACCTCAAAAGAAATAATTTCACTTTTCACCACCTTTCATTAATGGGATTCACAGGTTTTCTTTGTTAGCACCTCCTTTTTCATGACTGTTAATTAATCAAAAGGCTCAAGATTGAACCTTTTTTGAACTTTGAATCTTGGATTGGACTTTGGAGATAATTATGTAATCTAGATATTTGCATCTACGTGTTCATGAATTTTGATAGAGGTTTTTTATTTATTTTTTATTTAAGTACATTAATGGTAATCACTTAACGGCTAATTGACAACGGGATCAATGATGATATTAATGTCGATAATTACTAATGGATGTGTGTCAATAATCATTAATTAAGAGTGTTGATAATTATGAAATCATATGTTGTATTGCTTTCTCGTATTGCTATCACAACTTGTTTTGAATATACACAAGAAGAATTTCTGATTATCAAAATTAAAAAGATTTTGCCGCATCTTAGAGCATATTCGGTAGAGTTTTTTCTCAAAAAAACCTATTTTTTTGCCTACAATTTTTGACTTTTCAACCTTTTTTATACTACAAAAAACTTTGAAAAGTCAAAAAGTAACTAAAAAAATCCATTTTTTCCCCAAAAAAACTCTACCGAACAAGCCCTTATTTTTTTAGCAAAAACACTTGCGTAATGCAAATTCTAGAGACATACTCCCTCAAGGAAAACAAGATTTGCTAATGTCAATTTATTTGTTGTACGCAAATAATGGACGATGAATGGCAGAGAGGTATTAATGGAAAATCTCGTTTTATTTTCTAGTTTAGCAATTTCTAAAACAAAAGTACATTATAATGAACATTTTTAAAATGACTTGCAATTAAACTTAGTGATAGAATAGTATGTGATAAGTGCGTTTTGTGCACTTATTCGAGTCCTTAAACTAAGCTTTTAATTCGTTATTTTAGTAATTTTCTACTTAATTCAGTGCATTATTCTTTACATTTCAGTTTTGGACCCGTTTGTGAAAAATTGGAGAAGAATGGATGAAAAGAGGTATAAATTGAAAGTTGAAGGACCAAATTGGAGATTATCAAAAGTTGAAGGACCACATTGCACATTATTGAAAGATGAAGGACCACATTGGAAATTATCAAGAGTTGAAGGACTAAATCACAAACTATGAAAAGTTAGAGGATCAAAACAGCATATTTGAAAATTTTAAGCTGGGCGATCGCCCAACTTATAGCTGGGCGAGCGCCCAGCATGGTTCAACCAAAGCAGAGAACAATACCCATGAACTGGGCGATCGCCTGGAAATACACTGGGCGATCGCCCAGTGTAAATTTGTCCTGCGAGATTTTTTTTCCTTTTTTGAATTCTAATCTAGTTAGGTAACTTTTGGCCCACGATTTCTGGATATTTCTTGGCATATTTTAGGGCACCATTAGGGTAGTATATTTATGAGTTATTAACTCATAATAGGTTGTTGAGTTTTTAGGAGAAAAACATAGACGAATGTATTAAACGGAAATCAAGACTGCTTCTTTGAGGAATTGAACGGAGATCAAGAACGAGCAATTATTCTTTCAAGTCTTCTTCTTTTCCGGGTGATGAATTCCATGTGTTCTTCCCCTTCTTATTTTCTTATTATTAGTATGCTAGGCTAGTTTAATTAGCGCTAGAATTACGATGAAACTTGTAGTTTGAATTCTTTCATCTTGAAACTTGGTTTTTGACACTTTACTTCAATATAATTTTGAATAATTAATTTTGATTTGTTTGCATCTACAATTATATACGTAGTAATTGTATGATTGTTGTGGTGTGTTTTACTATCGAAAGGTCGAAAGCATGCTAGACGCTATTTTAATTATCTTAAAGTCCGATAGGGGATAGATTTATACCGCTATGATTTAGGTGATCTTTAATTATCCATAGAAATTTAATGCTTTCATTTGTATTCGCATTCGTCATAGAAATATAGTCGAGTCATGCATATGAATAGGTTTAACTTTATTCAAGAAAAACTGTTGAACAATCTAGGGATATTGATCTTCATAACTGAATTAATCTGTCAAGACCAAGAATCAAGATAGAAAAAATAACAACTACAAGTGGATTCAGAATTCTAATGCTTTTCCTTTTTAAAAGTTAAATTCATCTGTAGTTAATCTTAATCTTTCATTTATTTGAGAAATAGTTGTTTAATTGTTTTTATTTTACTCTTTTAATTAGTTATAAAACACAAAATCTTTCAAAGTTCTTTAGATTCGGTTAAGGTTAGCGTGATTAAATTGAATTATCTAAATCCTCGTGGGATCGATACTTGGACTCAAAATCCATTTTACTACTTGAGCGATCCGTGCACTTGCGGAATTATTAAAGACACAAAATCGCTAACAGTATGCAATTTCGAATAATTAAAATTTAAAAAATGGATATATTAGATAAACAAATGATATGCAAAGTATTGCATAATAGTTTATATATGGGTAAATTTAATAAGAGCATGTTCAGTAGAGTTTTTTTCCCTACAATTTTTGACTTTTCAATCCTTTTTACACTATAAAAAAAAGTCAAAAAGTCAAAAAATAACAAAAAAAACTCATTTTTTCCCCCAAAAAAACTCTACCGAACAAGCCCTAAATGACTACCAAACTAATTAGGAATTACTATTTACTCACTCAATTTGAAAATATTTCCAATGGTGAATAAAAAATTGATATGACATAATTAAATTGTTAAAATTATCCATATAACAAAATCGTAATAGTCAAACATGCATTTAGATTACTTTAAAAAATATTTTTCCAACTTTAAAAAAATGTGTTTTAAAATAAGTTAAAAGCGTGTTTTGCTATTGCAATTTAATTACGTTGACGATTTTAACAATTTAATTATGCCATATCAGTTTTCCGTTCACCATGTAGCAATTTTCGTCCGCCCAGCCTTATGTGTTCGCAATGAATGATAGATGGTAAACTATTTAAAAGGTTGAGTGAGCAATTTAAACCTTTTCAAGTTAAGTGAGCAAGTTCGGTGGCCATTTATTGAATTTACACGTTTATATATAGTACTTGATTTGTAATTTATAATTAGCAATATTTTGGTCTATCTTGACCATTTGTAACGGCATATCTTTAATTTTTGGGATATTTTTATTATATACCATAAAAAATATTTTAAAAAATACTATTTTATTTTTTTATTTTTTAAAAAAATATTATTTTTACTTTTTATAATACTTATTGCTATATTTGTTACGTTTATTAAAAAAAAAAAAAAAAGAGGGTGTGTTACATTTAGAATTTAAAATCTTGAAAAGTAATAGTGATATTTTAACATAAAATCAAGTATTCTCGCAATTTGTGCCTCTTGTTATGATTTAATGGGTTTGGGCTGGTTGGAGAGAGTGAGACGTTTTTCAGGCAGGGCAAATTGGGCTTTAACTTCAGGTTTTTTTCAGGATAGCCCAATAGTTTGAGGCCTTGGCCCGTTCTAATGATTTTATCTGATCTTTAATATTTGGACTGTTAAGCCCATGTCCATTCATTCACTTTACTTCTTGGAATTTTAGGATGGATGAGAAAATTAGGAATTGTAACTTTTGTTTTTTAAGATTTTGAAATGTACTAGTTTTTAGTTTTTTCTTCGTAAATACATTGTTTTCTAGTTAAAGAATATTTTATTTTCTAATTAATTGTTAATAATATGATATAATAGAAATTTCATAATTTTACGAAACTGACAGTTATATCAATTATATTAAAATCTCGATTCTCTCTCCAAAAAATCGGTAAACCCTTGTATACTATTTATTTCGTTCTTCCATCGTCAATTACAATTAGAAAACTCTTCAATTTCATTCAAATTTCAAACCATTTCGATCAGTTGTCTCATCTATATAATCTTAAATCCTTCTCCATTATTTATTCTATTTTTCCATCTTCGATTATATTCAGAAAATTCAGCATTTCATTCAGATGAAGAACTCATCTATGTAAGATCAGTACTTTAACATCTTATAATTCAATTTTTCAACTTAAAATAAAAAATATGTCATATTTCGATCATCAATACTAAATAATATTACATTATTGTATTTTTATTAGGAAAATTGATGCAGATGGTCCATAATCTTTGCCCTTAGGGCGAAAATAATCCATAAAGTTTGTTTTTTAGCACAAAAGTCTCTAATATATGTGTTTTGGTGCGTAATTGATGTTTATTTGATAAAAAAAGACAAATATATACTTAGTTTTAATTAGAAAAAATTATAATTGGATTCTAAATAAAAACAAATATGTCTTCAGGTTAGGAATCTAATTGTAATTTTCTCTAATTAAAATTAAGAGTATATTTATCTTTTTTATCAAATAAAGACCAATTACGTACCAAAACACATATGTTAGGGACTTCTATGTCAAAAAACAAATGTTATAGAGACCATTTGCACCATTTTTCCTTTTTATTATGCAAAGTGACATTTTTCAAATTCTTGTCAATGGCATCATGCAATTTAGTAATGTGATTTACTGCACTGAATGTTACAAGACATTGATATCTTAAATCTTTTATTAACGGTGTGATATTTATTTAATCAGTGACTACTTAATCAATGACCATTTACACATCACTTAAGCTCATAGTTTTTGTAATTCTTTAGAAAACTACGTTCCCATGCTTTGTGGCTCCACTGTGTTACAAATCAAATATTATGTTACAAATCAAATATTATTATTTACATTGTTATTTGTCTTTGTTATCATTTTGTAAATTGTAACTTTTTATTAACATGAATTCTTGGCTTTAATCGATATTGATTCTTTTAAAACTTCTTAAAAGAATTTTGAATTCACTTTGGATGGTAACAAATGAATTTTGAATTCAATTTTGATGATATTCTTGGATAATAACAAAATAAAACGGTTAAGTAGATAATTTCGATGGTAACATTGTTAAAATCAAGATTTCATTAAACATCTAGTATTTATCAATTTATTCAGTTTGTTAAGGGTATTTTTTAAAAAAAAATTAGAAGTCTAATAAATTTCAATTTTTAGTCCCAAATTAGTGTATATACGATAATTTTTCCTTTTTGGGATTTGGCAAGCAGTCATCTTTCTAATTAGAAAAAAAAACTTCCAAGTCCTTTAAATTGCATTTTATTTTCAAAGATTAACAAAAACTCCACCCTTGTGATCATTTGATTTACAATAAAAGTAATACTCACAAGGAAACAAGGATTATATACGGCAAACTTTAAAATGATAAATCAAGATTTTACTCGTACAATTATTTATTCGTTGAAAAAATCTCTTATTGAAAGGGTTTATTTGAGTTTTTATAGAGATTTTAGGAATTCCTCCGCCAACAAAAAAAATAAATAAATAAGGGTCGTTGGCTCTAAAGCCCGTCTTTTCTTCATTTGAATTTTTAGGCCTATCCCGGCATGAAAGAATGGCACCCTCTCGTGGATGACTTAGGATGATCCATCCTGTTTTGCATCTCTAGTTGTGATTAATGTTATTGTCTTGATCGTTGGCAGTGTAGTGCGGTCTTGAATTGAAAAAATCAATTTTTGAAGTACAAATTTTTTTTTTCTAGTAGCAGCACGATTTTGAAGCACAATTTTTTTTTAAGTAGTAGTCCCTCAAAAATCCTAACTCTGCCATGATGGTTTGTGAATGTTGATGAATGATTTACTTTTCTCAAATGTAGTTTGGAGTTCTACTTAAAATTGTAGGTATGTAATTTGGAAAAAATAAAATAAAATGTGATGTCTTGCGACTGCTTAAGCCACTAGTAGACATTAACATTCCACTACAACTATATGTTAATTCCATTACAGCTATAAACATAAACGTTGTAGAAGTAATTCAAATATTTCAAAATTAATGTCTATCGAAAGCGTGTATGGTGGTATCGAATTGGATCTACAAACTACAGTCTAATTCATCGCGATAGCCCTCACGATATCCACGTCTCATTAACAGTGTTTGAGTGTTACTCAGATAATAACAAATATTCACAACTCAAAACCTTAATATAGGAACGGAATTGTTTCCGTAAAAAATACAATTCTATTGAGGTCTATTTATAGACATACAAATAGACCTAATTAGAATTCTCTAAAAAATCTTAATTCAATTCAAATTGAGATTTAGTATAAGAGAACGTTTAAATATCATATGAACGAGTTTTGAGATTCTCTAGGACTTTTATATATTTGACCAACAACTTTGTCGTCCTACTATGGACTCACTAATTAGGTCACATATGACCCAAAGTCCAACAATAAGTTCTATAGCAGTTATAAGTACGATCTTACGGTTAAATCTTTCTTTTATTTTTAACAAAAGACGTCTCTCTAACATTTTGCATGGTGTTTACTTTCTGCAATATTATTAGATGAAATTATGGCTGATGGAGACATAGCAAAGGGCATGCCTGCATATTTAGGGTTGCCCAAATTTTTTATGGAATAAAATCTTGGCAAATTTTTTCAATTTTATTTGCTGTTTCGAGACCTTTTTGGATGGTACTCTATTTCACATATCATTGAAAAGTCACAATGGGATCAATGCGATGTAGAAATATTTCTCAGGACCACCTCCTAAGCACATGTAGTTTGTGTAAAGAGGAATGCCCGAGTATTGAGGGCATAGGGATACGTCAAAAATAATAGGACGATATGTTAGACATGTCAAAATATATCAAACTATTTACAATCAAGACGATCTAATATATTAATACGTCAGTCTAACTGTGATACTCAACTGTACAGTAAATAGTGCTTGATTCTACTAACCTGTGGTTGAGTGGCTCGCCTAGACAGTTTAGACATATTGGCGTCAAATATTCGAGCCAGCCTTTTTTTATATTGCTGAGCCTTTTAAGTCCTGTCGGCCCTATAATTATATGGCCAAAACGGGCCGTTCAGTAGGTGTTTTATTATTATTTTTTTAAAAAAATAAAAAATAATAATAGCATCGAGCCTTGACATAGTCCATTGCCACTCCATCTAGACGGGTCTTCAGTTTTTTTTTTTAAAAAAATAAATTAATATTAAATTACAAATATGAAAATATTGAGAAGTCATAGATTTGACACGGCTGAACATGTACTACTGTTTATACAATCCTATATACATCTCTAGACGCATAGTTTGAAATTTTTAGAGAACGTTTATATTCGACTTGTATTAATGAGAGTCTTAACAGTTAACAGTAATTGGGAGTAACTCATCTGTTACAAATCTTGCACTCATTGTGAGGGCACACATTTCCAAAATGGTGAATGATCCTACTTGGGAAATCCATATGATTAAAAGCATTTGTACACTAATTTCCAGGGATATACTTGGCATATCCCTTTTATGTGCAATAATATATAAATTTGAGGGAACACTCGAAAGCGACCACTATATGTTTGATAGAATGCTCCAAAGAACACCTTCTGAGATAGTTACTGTTTACAGTTATCCATTATGCACAATATGTGACTCTCAACAACACTAAGATTCCAAAACCCATGTTCAAATTGACCCTACGTGTCTCTCATCTCCATTCAAACCCACCAAATTCCACCGCAAAATTTGACTCTTTGATACAAAGATAATTGATTTGGGGTGGTGGGGGGGGGGGGGGGGGCGGGGGTCAATTATTCTTGGAAAATTTCACTAGGGATAATAACACGTGTGGCAGTAAATTTTACCATCCCTAAGTTTTTCACCATTTATCATAAAACCAATGTAGTTCTTGATCTTAGAGTATGTTTGGCTTAGCTTATTTATAAGAAAGAAGCAAAAAATATTTGCTTTGTTTCTTGACTGTGAGAATTTGGACACTGATTTTAAATATGGGCATGACACTGTTCCATCGGCTTCTTTCAAGAATCGAATCACAGTTTCACCTCTTTATAGATAATCGATTAGTTCTATGTGACTGAATTGGTTGAATTTTTATTTCTTTTACCGGCAAGAAAGTTAAAATTTTGAATGCATACACTTCTTATTTAAAGTTGAAAATAAGTAAGTTACTTTTATAAAAAAAAAAAAAAACAAAAAAAAAAAGGTAACTTACGCCTAACCAAACATGTTTTGTACAATAAATCATACAGATAACTCATCAGTCCATCCACAGATGCTAGTTGATAATCTGGAGTTATTCGATCCGAATTTCTTTATTTAAATTTAACAAAAAATGAGGGAAATGTTCAAAGCCAAATCCCTCTTTACCAGCCAAAGCAGGTTAACGAATTTGATTAACAATGCAAACACCAGTAAATTTTTAACATAACAAAGAAAATCAAGACACCAAGAATTCATAAAACACTTCAAATCGAAACCGAACCATTTTCTAGATATCTCACAAAAAACTCGAGTTGCAACCAAAAAAGGTTCACGAAGGACAAAAATATAAAGAAGACAAGATTCTCCCACTCAAATCCACCAAAAAAAGCAACCCCACAACCAGCAGCATTAGCACCAACCATTTTCACAATAAGAGGCCAGAATATGGTGGGTCAATCAACAAAAATGTGCATTGTCTCACATGAAGATAAACAAGCCAAAATATAACGATGCGCAAGAAAAAATTGAAAAGGAAAACGGGATCAATTTATTCGAGAGTTTTGTCAGAGGTTTCCATCAGTACATATATAGACAACAAATTAGTACGTTACAGGACGATTACAACACGTTCTAATTAACTTCTATACTGCTAGGACTAAAATCTAATTCATTGAACATGAACATTACAACCCACTTTCCCTTCCCTTCCCTTCCCTTCCCTTCTGTTTCAGATGATCTGTTAGTATATGGGTAAGTTAAAAGCTCTGTTATGTTACAGATCATTAGTCTACAGTCTAAACTGGCTGCCCTACTGTTTTTACAAGTAACCAATTTAAACCTGCAAGTTTCCTATGATTTTTCATCATCTTTCCTAGTATTAAACAAGAAACTGCAGAAGTCTTGCAAAAGCACATCTAAGGTTTGAGTTTCACCCATTCATAACGTCCTGGGAGGGGCTTGTCAGCCGACGGATCAAAGTTGTACCTGCAGAACAAACAGTGTGGAGGATTCAGATTAGTAAAAAGAACATTTTTGAGTGATTCAGCTACATCACTAAATAGTATATGAGTATTTGTACTTCTCAACAAATTGCTTGTGCTGGTAATTTTCTGCACAGGCAAAAAACTCGTTCATTTCATTTGCAGTCGGGATGTCTCTTAGCATCGGGTTTTGCATTCTGCTATTGGCATCATTTCCAGGGGTAGGCTTGTTGCTTGAACCAGGAGTTCTGATGGTGTCTGAGTCCCTAATCAAGCTGCAAGGCGTGCTCTCCCTAGTGCTCCTGTCACAATGAGAATGTTAACCTCGGTACTATTATATTTGTGGGGGGCGGGGTCAGAAAAGAAATTATTGGTTTCATTATCTTTCACGTTATTTCTTGTTACTCATCTCTATTCCAATCATGTGGCATGTGCCCCAATTATTTTCAATTAGTATGTGCACCAGACTTCACATTTAAGACAACAAGATACCAAACATCATGATACAACATTTTACTTGACCAACCATTTACAGACAATGTAGACTTGCTAGTTCCATTTCTTACACGTAAATCTATGACATAACTAAACAAACATCAAGTGTGTGCCCCTACCCTAAGGGGTAAGTTATGCAAGTACTCAGAGAATACCACTTATGATACAGAAACACATCAGATCAAGCAAGCCACTGAAAACTTGATCTTTTGGTTGGCCTTCATATCAAAATGAGGGGGGTGCAGTCTCAAATTATGTGGTTAGTTGATTTGTTTACCAAATTGGATATGCTCAGGTTTCTTGGTGGAGCAAATACCCCAAGTACATAGTTCCAAATAATGGTAGCTAGCAGTAGTAATATTCCTAAATCCTAATAAAGATTTTAAAATTCAAATTCTACTCGTGTATCTCTTCTTACCACAAATGATACAAACTAAGAAAGACATAAAAATGGCAACCGAATAACTTCCCCTTTTTAGTTTGAGAACACCAAATATGAGATCTGGGATGTCCTTATGTTCAAAATCAGATATGAAAACAATAACAAAGCAACAGGAAGAAGTCTAAGAAACAATTTAAGGACGGACACACAGAAGGGTTATAAAGCATTCAATATCAGGAATTGACCAGAGATTGTAACTGAAAATAGGAAATAAGAAAGGAGGAAACACTTTATTTGAGGGTATATAGAAAAACACAAAAGTTTCTCCGTTATTGCATCAAAGGGTAATCAATGGAATAAAACAGTTGTGCAACTGAAAAAGTCTCACAAAAGGTGTTATGTTATTAGATTCCCGAAAAGCGCAAAACCTGATATAAACAAGTACAGTTTGAAAACCGAAAAAAAAGAAATCAATCTCCAATACGTCCCCAGAAATTATCCAAGTTTGCAATATGGCTGAACAGTGATAAATGTCCATATACATGATAACAAAGATATCACGATAAGGGAAATATCATTACTCTAAGACAACCATACACCAACAAAAGCTCAAAAGCAGTACATTAATTTGATGATTATTTAACCATTAATAGGAAAAGCTATGTCAGCTCGTACTGCAATAAACAGATAACAGAAAAACCAGAAAAAATATATTTCACTCTCTCCTAGCTCCAGGTATCACCAACTAAAATTTAAAAATATATGTTGCTTTTTGCACAAAGTAATTTACTCACATTCATTCAAGGTTCAATCCCATGAAAAATGATTTTTCACTCTCTCCTAGCTCCAGGTATCACCAACTAAAATTTAAAAATATATGTTGCTTTTTGCACAAAGTAATTTACTCACATTCATTCAAGGTTCAATCCCATGAAAAATGATTTTTCACCTTTCACAGTTTTCCTTGTCAAACTTGAAAGAACCAAAACTGATAATTTTTTTAATTCATTTTAATAAACAGATTACATTTTAATAAACATTTTAAATCATATTTGAAATCACAAATGAATTATAACACAATGAAGATCCAGAAAAATAAAATCACAAAACCCAATTATAATTTCCTAAATTTCCCATCTTCCAAACAGATTTCATAATTTTATGAAATTCTTGGCGTAAAATTCATTAAATAGATTGAAACTTCACACATGCATACAAAAACCACATTTCAACTAACTCAAAATTTCTTAGCCACAAATGGGGTGCAAAACCCTCAATCAGAAATTAACTCAAATAATTTATTATAAACAAACTGAAATAACAGAAGCCCCAAATTTCAGTTTTCCGCAAATTTCTCACATTTTTTATCAACCAAAAAGAACACGTTTAAGGAAAAAAGCTAACATCCAAATGAAGCCAAAATTCAGAAAGAACAATTGAATAATTGAACATGCAGAACTTTATATTTTAAGAAAGAAAGAAAAATCCCAATTTAAACAAAAAACAAAAAAAACAAAAAAAAAAGTTGAATCTTTCCATGCAAATCAAAAGGAAATAAGAAAAAGGAAAACCCAACATGCTAAAAACCCAAAATCACCAAAAAGATTGAATCTTTCAACATGCAAAGCAGTAACAAGAAAATAAATAAAAAGTTGCATAATAAAAAGAAAAAGAAAAAACCCCACCTTTCTTTGCCTTCAAATTCCAGCACATTTTCTCCAAATGAAGCCTCCACCGAGTTTTCCTCCTCTTTTTCCTCCACTCCAATTTTTTCATTCCCGTGAAAAACAATTTCCTCCTTTTCCTTCCCAGTAATTTCCACACTGTTGGGACCCACTCTACCCTTGTTTGAATTGGGCTCCTTCTCCAGGGGAGGGTGTTTCTGTCTTTTCGCTTCTGTCACAAAGGGGGGTGCAGGTTTCTCCAGCCGCCTGTTCCTCAGCTGCATGTAACACCCATCATTACAGCCTCCAGCCACCACCGCGGCGGCGGCGGCGGCGGCGGAGGATTTCTGGAGGCGCTGAAGCGCTAGGGTTTTGGCCCTCGTCCGGACCCCGAGTGAGGATTGGGCATGGCTCACCGCCACTTCGCCTGTTGCCTTTGACTTCCTTATATATTTTCCCATTTCGTTTTCTTCACTCCACTATTCTCTCACAGTGTCTCGTTCTTTTATGAATGTGGGCTCTATCAAAACACCATTCTATACAGTTTACGAATGATTGAGAAAGAGCCTAGGTAGGTGGTTTATAAGGTTCAGTTGTTGGTTAAGGGAGAGAGAGAGAGAGAGAGAGAGAGTGGTGGTGTACTGTACGACCCTTGACATACAAGGGGAGAAGAAGAGGAGCGGGTTGGGGTGGGGTGCGTGGCGTGGGGGTTGTATTTGTGTACTCAAATATATTCTATATATCATCTCAAGGGATTTGAAGGTTTGAATTCAAAGATAAATTGAATATATCGGCTTTTTTTATTTTGGTAATAAAATGAATTAATTAAAGTGAGGACAATTAAGGCCACAAAATCTGTCCCAAATTATTTAGATGGTGTCCTCGAGGGACGATCTCCTCCCCCTAGTGGGTAGGAGTTATAATCCCCTCTCTTCCTCCCTCCCTCCATTGGACACGTGTCTAGTTTGGGGGAGGGGGAGTTGGATAAGTGTTTGACAAAATTGTCAAACATTTTTTTCTTTGTCCAATCTCCATTGGACACGTGTCCAGTAGGGATTATAACTCTTCACCATTGAAGGAGGAGATCATCCTCTTTGTGTTCTCTTTGTATTTGTGTTTGTATTTTGTGTTTTGAGTGTTTGATTTGAGATTTTTGAAAATGCATTTTTTTTTTGAAATTTTTGAAAGTTGTTTCTAAAAACAGAAAACTCGAAAACGCGTTTCTTTGAAATTTTTTGAAAATTTGGACTTACTTGGAATTAAATATAATTATTTTTGGAATTAAAAATAATTAAAATTTTGGAATTTGTTGGAAATAAAAACAATTATTCATTAAAAACATTTAAAAACAATTATTTTTGGAATTAAAAACATTTAACAACAATTTAAAAAACATTTAAAAACATTTAAAAAACAATTTAAAAACAATTAAAAACATTATGTTTTGAAATTAAAAACAATTAAAAACATTTACAAATAATTATTAATTAAAAACAATTATGTTTAGAATTAAAAATGATTTAAAACAATTTTAAAAAAAATCAAAAACATTTAAAAATATTTAAAAATAATTAAAAACAATTAACAACAATTATATTTGGAATTATTTTGAATTAAAAACTATTTAAAATAATTATATTAATTCAATATACTTAAAATGGAACAGTGCATTGTGGGGATTCAAAACCTTGACCTACATTGTGGAATTAGCTCGCTCGAACTGTTTTGGACTTTTGGTAAGGCACCGCATTTTGTTAAAAAAAACACGAAAAATGACTAAATTATTATTGTTTTGCATAGCGTAAAACAAAAAAAAAAAAAAAAGAAGAAAGAAAGATCGGATGAATGACTCGAACCGCCAACCTCCACGGCCAAAAAAACGCGTGTTTTGGCCATTTTAAAGAACAACCAAGATTTGTGAAGAAAATGTGAAAACGATTCCATTTCCTTAGCAATTTTGTGAGTGTTTTCAAAAATGCATTTTCGGAAATGGCAAAAAGAACACGTTTTGACTATTTTCAAAAACACAAAACATAAAACAGGTTGAAAACACCAAAGAGAACATAGTGATCGAATTATCGTCAGTGGTATTTTGAATTTGAAACGTGTAGTTGAAAAAATATAAGCTTTACAAAATATATAGTTAAAATTGAGTTTGAATTTTTTTTATTAAAAAAAACTAAGCCAAACATAAATAGAGAAAATATTAAAATTAAATTCTCCAAGTTTTCGTATGAACGGGATTATAAGAGAAATTAGAAAGATTTGTAAATATTTATTGACTTTAAATAATTGATTTACTTAATTCATTGAAGATTTAGCAATGAGTTTAAAGCATCTATAATTAGGGGTGGGCATTCAAACTGTCAAACTGCTTAAACCGATTGAACCGAATCGATTCGGGTCGGTTTGATTTGATTTTTAACACCTTGGCGGTTTGGTTTGGTTTACCAAGCTAAAAAATAAATTTGGATTGGTTCGATTTCGATTTGTGATAAATAAACCAAACCAACTTGAAATTATAACTTATAAGAACAAAAATTAAATTAAACCCGGTTGTAAATGTCCAAAAATTAATAACTTGCATGTTCAAAAAAAGGTTGTAAATGTTGGTTAATTTGTAAATGGGAGTTATATGTAAATGTTTTGTAAATAATTTGTTGTATGTCCAAAAGAAATTTTGAAATGGGAGTTATTGTTATTTTTTTAGAATACAAATGCAAGTCCAAACCATTCAAGCCCAGACTGCCTAAATCAAACCGAACCGACCCATGATTAGTCCGTTCGGTTTAGATCGATTTGCCCAATAAGGCGGTTTGGTTCGGTTTGGGAGAAACGTCAAACCGAAGTGGTCGATTCAGTTTCAGTTCGGGCCCAAAACCGAACCAACCCAACCCATGTCACTCCTATTTCTAATGCACTTCGTTTATTATTTTTTAGATGTACTGCATAAGCACAGATAGACGAAGTTATAAAAAACTTTCCAATGTATGCTGACGAAGATTCCGTCTAACTGATGTGGCATCCCAAAAAATAGACCCCGTCTAGAAGTCCGTCTCATATTCTAAATTTAGACAGACTTCTAGACAGAGTGACTCAATAAATTTAAAACGAACTCAGCATTTTATTTTTAAGAAAAATCGAACGAGAAAAATAAAAATTGAAGACTCACCAATTTTAAAAAAAAATAATGTCATATAAGCGGTAATATTAGTTTTAGGTAGAACTTATTGAAGATGAGTTTTTAATTTGACATTTTATTTAATAGACATAATGCTATATGAATTAGAAGTTCATTTATTTTACTTGTCATGTAGATTTTAATAGACGAAATGTATTGGAGATGCTATTATAAGATTTATTTTAGATTGTGTTTTGGATTTTATGATGCCAAATGACTACTTTTTTATTTAAGCATGATAAGAAACATAATCACACTATTAGGTGGATACTTAAGTGAATAAATTAAAAATGTAATAAATTGGTGCAAAAATATGTGGAGGTGGAAAACACATTTAGTTGTAATATATTTGACATACAAGTTATTATACTTGATGATTAATAGTAAAATACTTCATTATTGTATTTAGTATTTAGTGAAAAGTTTTTTTTCTGTCATTACTATTTTTAACAAAAGAAATCGAGTAAATAGCATAACTTAAATATATTCTTGTGAGGAGACGGGTAGCATATTAACAATTTGACGGAGAACGTTTTACAAAATATGTGTTTAATGTCACGTTGTCTGTGTGTCTAAAGTTTTACACGACTACTTTCAAGAGACTAGAGTTCATTCCAATGTGGGGTAGGGAGAAATTCTTTTTTTTTATTATTATTATTATTATGGTTTTACACGACTACTTTCACGTATTTTTAAGTGAAATATGTGTAAAACAATACTCAAATTTCATTACTATTAGTCAAGGGAGATCTAGAATACCAAACATTTTTTATTAGATGTGATGTTCATTGATTTTTTATGGTTAGAGTTTGGAGATTATCATTCGCCAACTATTAAATTTATCGCCTAAATAGCTAGTCATTCTTGAGAAGATAATGCCAGTGACCTCAACCTTCTTTGTGGATTGTTCGGTCCAGGTTTAACTCAATTTTATAAGAGTTGCATTCATAGTCACCTAGTTGAAAGCTCAACTTAAAATCCTGAATATTACTGTTGAATTTCAATGTGAATATAGACGGCATTATTTTATACACAGTGCAAGACAAGATCGTGTTTTATGAACTAAAATGTATTTTTTCAAACACTTTTTTTTTTTTCTATAAGATGATTTTAATCTACAATTTCCCTCTTCATTCTTTATAACCAATGTTCTAAAAAGCGTAAAGCGTTACTAGACATGAAGGTCGAGTTTCAAGTTTTTCAAACCTAGGCGATGACAAGACAACGGTGAAGCGAGGGCAATGCGTGAGGCGTGTTTATGGGTCGAGGACGAACTTCAAACTTAGACGCCGCCTATGCGAGCTTTTTAAAATAGTGCTTATAACCCATTATTCAATTGTAAACCCTAATTTCTCATCCTCTCTCACACACTACAGCTCCGCTCCCAAATTTCTGCATCACTCCCCAGTGCCATCGCGTGAATATTTTTTCTTCTCTTCAATTACTCATCTTCTAACCTAACCCATTATCCAGTTATATTATTGTTGTTGTTATAATTTTGAATATTATTTATCCCGATTTTCCTCAATTTTTTTTCCTTATAATATAAGGTTTTGATTAGGAATTGGGGACTAAAATCGTCTGGCGAAAGAAAAAATATTTGACAAAATACGATTATAATTAATTAAACACGGTCGTGTCTCGTGTTGCGTACAAAATAACGTCGTTTGTGTCTGTGGTTGAATTTAACGGTAACATGTAGGATTTTAGGTTGATTTTTTCTAGCCGAGTGACCAGTTGAATGAATACTAGTATTAAAAAAATTTAATAACTATTTTAAAATTTATCACAAACTTAAGTAATTGTTACTGAAATTAACTTCTTGTTTCATGTTGTTTAATGTTGCACAAGTGTTAACCTACTAGGCACTTCCCCCACTTGGCTCAACGCTTTATGGTGAAGCAATATATCGATGTGGGTCGAGTTCTGAATTGACTGCAACTACTTCAAAAGTATTGAAAATAGATGTATTTGTTGGAAATTGGTTTAAATATGTCGAGAAATTACCTAAGTGTTAAAAATAACGAAAGTGACTTCGTGTCAACTTGGTCAAAGATACAAGACCCGACCCAATCTGTTTAGGTAAATTTGTTTGTCACTTTGGCTCTTCGGGGGCAACGCCCCCGGAACGGGGATCGACCTGCCTGATCAGGTTGCGGGGGTCGAGGGTCATGGGGGGTTGCCCCCGGAAAGAAAATTCAGATTTATCTATATGTTTAAAGGGTATATTTGGCATCTCGAAACAAATATCGAATGAATGAGAAATTACGGAAAATGACATTTTTGGGTCAAAATTTTGACCATGCGATCGCACAGTTATGTTCACCTGCGATCGCAATCTGCCTAAATTTTAAGCAGAACGCTTTTGGGTCCTTCCATGCGATCGCAAGAGGCAAATATGGATGAAGATCTGTTCTATTTTTTGTACTTTGCGATCGCAGCTTGGTATAACCATGCGATCGCATAGGTTTGTGTGAACATACATGTTCTTTTGAAGGGTTGCACGATTTGGTTCATTCCTTTTCGTTTTCAACCGAATCTCCAACGTTAAAAAGGGCTGTAGACGTCCATTTTTTAATAAAACATTTGCATAATATCCTTTCATAATTCCTTACTTCTTGAATAAAAAATTCTTGCAATTGTTGCTTGAATTTTTGGTTTTCATATTCATTTCATATTTTGGAGTACAAAACCGATTTCCGGTTCGTTGTGCTTGTGGTTTGTAGTACTTCAACCACAAGTAGGAAGCTGTTGTATCTTAGGAGTCAATTGTCATCTACCGTAGGCACCTTTGCAGGGCAAAATTGACTTAAGGACAAAGAGTTCAACTCTTGCCTCAGTTTATTATTTCTTCCATTTTCGATTTCTGGTTTTGATTGCTTTGGAGTCACTTTTCACATAAATCCGCCAACAGTATTGATGTGCCTAACTAACAATACTATAGTCTTAATATTTTTTTTTGTCAATGTTGTTGGTGTTGTTGATCCACGATAAATGCGGTGTAAGTGCAAATTGAAATAGAAAAGAGGTTATATCTGCACTATAAAATAAAATTATGTTTCGCTTTTAGGACTTTTAAAACGAAATATTAATTTTAAAATAAGAATAATGATATTAATAGTCATACGTGGTATTATTCAATTAGAATAATTATTTATTTTAATTGAGTAATGTCATGTAAAATTGACTATCGATGATGAACAACTATAAATAGTTGTACTCTTAAAATAAATACAAAATTATAAGTAATTATAGAAAATTACAATAAATGCCCAGCTAAATATCGGAAATATCCCGCGATACGAGTCATAGAGCGGAAACTTTTTTGGCACCAGCCCTTGTAATGGAACATTGGATACCCTATTTTGGGTTGGCCACGTGGATAATGCATTTAAATTTTATATCGAGTTTTCCCACGCGCCACCATTTGAAGTAGTTCACACTCGCCACACCATGTATAAAATTTTTGTTATAATTTTCTTCAACTTTTTAATTTTAATTGTTTGAATTTGAGAGTGAAAATTTTTGTAATTCACCATTTTTTGATTATACACATTTATAATTACATAAATCTCTCACAAGTGATTTTTTGGTATTATTTCTCTTGAAATAAATAGTTCTCTCTTAGCCCCCAAAAAATAATTTTGAATGCATGTTCAAACTCCTAAAATCACTTTTCTAAAAAGTTCATTTGGCGTGAGGCGTGATCTCCACACCTAGTCACGATTCACATCTCGTCATTGCCTTACTCTTATCTCGCTAGTCTAGACCTGAAAAATTTGAAACTTGACCTTCACACTTAGCAATGCTTTACACTTTTTAGAACATTGCCTAAAATATAGTCCAGACAGCAAATAACTCTTATTTATATTAGAATTGATTCAGAGAAATATCGATGTGTGAATAAACTTTAAATTGTTTAAATATATGTTGAATTTACTTCTATATTTCAATTGAGTTTGAAAATTTTAAATACCTATGACATATTTGAGATACAATAGTAGACAAGACTAAAAATACAATTAAAAGAATTTAAACTTATTCTTCTTCTTTCATAACATTTAATATCGTACATTACAAAAATGAGATTTCTTTCAGGAATATTAACAAGAAAAAATGACTCAAAATACAAGTGCAATAAAAATTATTTAATTTGAGAAATTTATTACGACCATATTGTATCATTTGGCTACATGATCGAGTGATAGGGTGGGGGAATTCAATTTTTTTTCACAAATTCAAATCCGAATGTCATTTTATGAACAAACAAAACCAGAGATTTCTTTTAATTTCTCTTTTGTTCTTTTGATAAAACTCGCAATACCACGGTCGAAACACTAGTGAACTAATTACTAAATATAAATTGGAGAAAATTTTGACATTATCAGGGCACACTTGGTTCTTTATTTCTTTGCTAAAATTAACTTATTTTTCTTTCTTAATAAATATTTAACACTCTATAATTTACGTTAGGCATCTAATAAGTGACTAAAGTTTATTATCAATTGACATATTTTGCAATCATCTCAAACTCAAACTCTTCATTAGTTGTTCGAGTTTATATTTAGTACTAATTAATTGAATTTAAAATAGAATTGTCGTGCTACACATGAACTTACGAATCAGAGAAGTACCTAAAACGATCTCTACCTTTTTTTCGTTTGAAAAAACAATTCGACCCATAAACACTAAAACAAACCTAAGTATGTCTTCTCAACCATGAAGCTTGTCCCAATTGTGGGATTCATCTTGAAATGGATTGTTTGGATCCCCATGCATGCTTGATTTCCAAGTAATTCAGCAACAATTGATAAGATTGCCATGTTAGGTTTCCCTATTTTTAGCTGCTTTTGATCAGTTTATTGCAGCTTTATGAAACTGCAAGAGAAGTAAAAAATAGAGAGTCAAAAGTATATTCTATGATATGCTGCTATCAGTGACATAAGCATGCAACAAGTCATTTTCACTTTTAATTTGTCATTATTGTTGCATTAACTTTTTTAATCTTGTAGTTGTAAAATAAGTAATTATTTTAGCTTATTGTAGTTTATAATAAGACTTAAATTGATGAAATGTATATTTGACAGTTGACACACACGTTGAGAAAGATGTGTAATTCTTTTCGAAGAACATTGAGAAAAACACATGGTTTTGAAGCTGATGATGCTATTCTACTAGAAATTAAGAAACGAGATAAAAACTTCCTTTACGTATTTTTATATTGTTTTGAGATTAGCGTCCTGAAGTTTTTTTTTCCTAGGTTTAAAATTTTCTATTGCAATAATTTTCAATTTAACTCACGTGGGGTATAAAATAACGAGTAGTGACCTTTACGATTGTAAAAATTATTGTCACTTCTAATTTTTTACATGTTAAATCGTTCTAACCTAGACATTTCTACACCTCAATTTATTTGACAATTAGAGTGCAAAAGCCAAAAAGTGAGTAAATAATATAGTCCTTCACAAGGGTCTACCACCAACCTATCCTAAATTTCATGAACTTTATATATAGGAGAATCTTATAGGGTATAAAAAACCCCAAGCCTAATTAAAAAAAAAAAGTATTCTAAAAAATTACATAAAGTTATCAAAAATATAATAAGTTTAGTAATGAATATAGTGAGCTCCGCCAATCACACGCCTCCGCAAGCCCCACGTACGTACTCACTGTCTCTATTGTTTGTTTATTAACGTTATTAGTGAAATTAAGGGATTAATTCTCAATTTTCAAGGTTAACATTAAGGTGTTGTCTACAGCAAATCAAGGACTTGTTTGTTGACGCGCACAAAATTGTACGAAACAGGGCTTGTTCAGTAACTATTTTTTTACCTACTATTTTTACTTTTCAAATTTTTTACATTATAAAAAAGTTTGAAAAGTCAATAAAGTAATCAAAAAAACTCATTTTTTGAAAAAAATAAACTACACTGAACAAGTCCTCAATTTGTTCTATAAAAAGAGACTTAAAAAGAAAATTTAGTTATTAAAGTTTGGACAAAAAAAATTTGGTTCATTTTCCTTAATATACTCTTACATTAATATAATAGTAGTTCATATTTATTGATAACAATACATATTAAATAGAGACATGTTAAAAAATAAAAAAAAAATTAACTATACTATCAACATGGGCGGATCCAAGATAAATAAATTGGGATGGCTTGCAAATTTTTTAAAGAGGACTTCGACAATACGACAAAAACGAAAAGACGAAAATGAAGCACAACGAGTCTTAGGGGGGTGTCCTCAACCTAGATTTGAATAGATTTTAAAAATAGATGTAAATTTAGGTGTCCCCAACTCAGATTTTAATAGATTCAATTGAAATTTAGGTGTCCTCAACTCAGATTTTAATAGATTCAATTGAAATTTGGGTGTCCTCAACTCATATTTAAATAGATTCTTTAGAAATTTAGGTGTCCCCAATTACTAGTGGATTTCTGAAGATTTCATTAATTAGAAGATTTAAACATATTTGTATGGATTTCGAGCTCATAAATATGAATAACAAATTCTTTAGAAATTTTATCCACACCCCTCAAAATTTTAATTCAACTCTTCTCTTATGCATCTCTTCCTCTCGCCTCTCTCCTCAAGTTTTTATAGTAAATTATTGTTCTTGATTTTTATATTAGCATGGAAGTTTATTGAATTTTTTATTTTTTATTTTATTAATATTTCTTTTTGTACAATTGTCAAACATCGTCTTTGAAATTTTTATTATTGATGCTCAATGACCATTCATTAAACCAAATAATTGGGCTGAAATATATAAATAATATATTGGTAAATATTAATTAGATAATTACCATTTATGACAATTAGATTTTACATTGTAAAATTAGTATAGCACTAAAAATTCATTTTTGAATTTGGAAAGATTTATTCGTCAAATACGACACATGTAAATTCTCTTTTTAAGCCATAAAATAAATTTTTATACAAGATGGTTAAACAACTAATTTTGGAAGAGAATGAATCTTAAATATCCATCATTTAAAAAAGGACATGTAGAAAGAAAGTAAAAATTAAACTTTATTTTAATTTTTTTTTAAGAAGCTTTGTTCTTTAATCAAATTTTTTTAATTCAAAACTGGGGAAATTAATAATAATAATAATAATAATAATAATAATAATAATAATAATAATAATAATAATGTGAATCCCCAAAACAATGGATCTAATTACGTTTTAAGCTTAGAGACGACGGATGACCTATTTATTAGTTTATTCCCTAGGAGCTTAGTTGATGCAGATGTCGAATTGGTATACTTCTCAATCTATCAATCATTCACCCATTTGATCGAAAATAGTTTTTAATTATTTATATTTCAAAAAAAATTCTCTTTCCAAAATTCTATTTAAAATATTTGTTTATGTAGGGCAGTCACTCGAACTATTTAGAATAAAAACAATGTAAAATTACTATTTTTAATAAAAAGACCACAAATCCATGAAAATTGTTTAAAATCCATAAAAATATATTGAAATTTAAAATATAGAATTCTGTTCAAATCTTATAAATTCTGTGAAATTCTATTCAAATTCATGAAATCCATTTAAATTCATAAATATTAACAAATCTTTTAAAATCTGAGTTGAGGATACCCTCCTTAACCTTCATTTTAAATAGTCATCTTTGACTAGCTATTTTAAGTACATCATTTAAAAAAAAAATTTGTTTCAAAATATGTCTTGCATAATTGGTCTCGAGTTCTTTAAAATAATACCAATAACTTACTCTGACGATCAAGAAATATAGTCCAAAAATAAGCCAAAATATGCGATGGTCACGAATAGATTTATTGAACTCATTTCACACAGCCATTTTTAACTCACTAATGCGACTTTATCACTTAACGATTTTATAAATTGAAATGTGCGTTACGAAGTACGCAGTGAGTACTTCAAAATGACATCAATGACCTTTCTTAACGTTTTAGAATTATAATCCGAAATTAACTCGATGAAATGAAGAGCAAAACAAATTTTTTCTTTTGAACTGGGTAGGCAAGTAAACATATCTCTACGAGACATAGAGAGTAATAAACAAGTATTTCACGGTACCTCTATAATTTGATAAAGAGATTAAAATAAAATTTATACTGAATACTATAATGCGATTTTGATTGAGATTAACGTTCTTGGCCCTACAACCCACTCAAGCCAACTTGTGTTGGCCTTCTAAAGGTGAGTCAACTTAGATAGTCTCAGTCTATTTTGTAAGTATTTTTCAACTAAATATTTGGCTGCGTTGGCTAAAAGACTCTAGCAAATATGATGAACATGAAAATGGCCTAACTTATAAAATTAAAGTTATAAATGCCTATTTTATAAAGAAAAGATTTAAATATCTTCGTTGATAAGATATGTTAAAAGATGATCGATTAACAGAATATTAACAGATGTAATAGTCTATTAACTGACCTTATCTTAACAGACCAAGAATTTGTTAGTTTGTTAAGGTCAGTTTACACCTATTAAACTGATTTTTCAATTAACCCACTTCAAATTGACTTAAGTAACATAAATTTAAAACAAAAATCACAATTCTTACTCAAATGTATACATATTTTCATGATTTATACTATAAAATCCACAAATTCTACCATAAATTTAAAAGAAAAAAAGAAATGACTACACATTTTGTAAGAATTTAGACGTATCATATTATAACCTTGAAATATGATTTTTTAAACTTGTTTGAGCTTGTTTTGATATTAATGCGATGTTAATTTCTTTGCATAAATAGTGAAATTTAAAATCTTTTTTTTTTTTTTGCATCATATAAGTAATAGAGTAAATTTGAAATTGTTTGAAATGAAATAAGTGGGGAAGAAAATGCAGTAATATATTCTATAATTTACTTGTAAAAATATGTCAATTAGGAGATAAGAATAATGCTATTTGCAGTCGTTCACTACCAGTAGTCATCATACGTGGCATTATTCAATTAGATAAATTATTTATTCTAATTAAGTAATGTATTTATAGCCATTAATTATGAATATTTCATCCAATTGAGTAATGACACATATGACGACTACTGATAGTGAACGACTGCATATAGTATTACTCTTTAGATAAAGATGCGATTAGATAAAGATGCGACAGTGATTCAGCCATTTAGTACTATACCCATATGAATATTTACAATACAAAATCAAAAACATGGTTGATAAATTAATTAGACACGAAAGCTTACAAAAATACATGACCCGTATCTTTTATTAATGTCTTGAAACGTGTAGCATACGATATAGCATGGATTTATGGGGATAGGGATACAAGCAAAATTTAAAGGTAAAAATCACTCAAATTTGCCCCCTTTTTATTTTTCTATATAATAAATTTATTAAAATTTATATTTAACATACTAATTTAATGAAAAATTAAGTTCTCAATTAAACAAAAAAAAAATTATATAATTTTTGCTCGTTTTGAGGTTATTTTACAAATATTATTTTGCACTACTAATTCAGACATAAATGTTGTTTTTTTTTCTTTTCACATGGACCAAAATATATAAAATAAAATAAAGTATTTTTAAGTAATTAAACATACTTTTTTTTTTCAAATGAAATACTCACAGGAAAAAGATTATATACAATATTTAAAGATAAATGTCACTGGTTATTGGAAAAAGAACTATCACGTTGAACATGTTATGGACCTCTTCTCGAATGAATATATTTCTACGAGAAAATGAGAAAGCAGCTCTCGCGATGGTTGGAACAATTTCTTTGACAGGTGTCACGATAGCTTTATTTATTGTATTTTTATCTATTATTTTGAAGAATAGTTAATAATAATTGAAAGAATAACCATTAATTAATAAATTTATACGTTATTTAAATAGCTTTATAGATCTTGGAAAAGTTGGTGAAAATTATAGGATAAATAGTACAAAATGTCCCTACCTATTGAAGTTATTGTGGAAAACGTCCTTACCTTCTAAATTTTGGCACTTTCACCCTTACCTACTAAATTTCTGCGCAAAACGTCATTCAGTCCAAAAATCAGCCATTAACATAGGGGTAAATTAGTCCAACCACTTTTTTCACATATATATTACTTCTTTTAAAATTGGGGGGCTTTCCATGAAATTTTCAAAATTGCACGACAGGCCCCCATCTCCAAATCTGCCAAAACGACACAGAAACCCTAAAAGGTTTCTGCAATCTCCATCTCTCATTTCTAGCCCTTTTATTCTTTACCTTTCTTCTGTCTAAAGAATTTCAAAACTGTGCTCACACCGCCGCCTCCAACATAGCCGCCTCCGCCTTTTTTCAAGTCCCGCTTCAATGTTTCCAAGCTTGAAGCTTGAAGCTGAAAGTGGAAACAGCAAGCTTGAAGCTGAAAGTGGCACACCCGCTGCCGCCAACCCCTGTGGAATTCAGCACGTTAGGAAGTGATTACATCCCGGAAGTCCAAGAAAATCTTGAAACAACTTGTTGGAGTTCTCTTCAGCACTGATATTCTGTACGTACACGTCGTCGGAGGTCAGTAAGAGGTAAACTCCGCTCTTCGGGTTGATCGGAAGCGGTCGAGTGGTGGCGGTGGCGGTGGCGGTGGCGGTAGTGGTGACGGGGGATTTTATCACGGACTGAACTGAAAGCTGAGTTGGGGATTTTCCGTG
This sequence comes from Forsythia viridissima, assembly GCA_030279155.1. Taxonomy (NCBI): domain Eukaryota; kingdom Viridiplantae; phylum Streptophyta; class Magnoliopsida; order Lamiales; family Oleaceae; genus Forsythia; species Forsythia viridissima. The sequence goes on along the minus strand of CM059037.1, from coordinate 52,244,242 downwards.
GGAGTAAAGCCGGTCGTTTTTCTTCGCTCCGATATGGACATTGTGCGAAATGTTGGCGTCGGTTTGATCGGTGTAGAGTTTAACCGTTTTCCACCACCCGGCGACTGACGGAGGCTTCGAGTCCAAGGCGGAGAAGGAGCTGATGAAATCACGGATTATACGTTTTTGGGATTTTTTCCAAATGCCGTACCAAATTGGATAAACAGTGATGTTGGTTGTTAGTACAGGTCCCATGTGATACTTCAAATGAACAAATTCTGAAGAACCTTCATACTTTTTCGACCCACCGTAGATAAAATCTGTTGTGTTTGGCTTTTGGCTGGGCCATGGACGCCATCCGACAGCAGGGCCAGTGAAGAAGAAAGAGAAAAAGAACAGTAGTGTAAGAGCAAGTGCCGCCCGAAGAGGTGGTGCCTGTGCCATGGCAGTGCTGAAGAGAACTTCCGGGAGAACTCCAACAAGCTTCAAGCTTGGAAACATTGAAGCGGGATTTGAAAAAAGGCGGAGGCGGCGGTGTGAGCGCAGTTTTGAAATTCTTTAGACAGAAGAAAGATAAAGAATAAAAGGGCTAGAAATAAGAGATGGAGATTGCAGAAATTGTAGAAACCCTAAAGGGTTTCTGCGTCGTTTTGGCAGATTTGGAGATGGGGTCTGCTGTGCAATTTTGAAAATTGCATGGAAAGCCCCTCAATTTTAAAAGAAGTAATATATATGTAAAAAAAGTGGTTGGACTAATTTACCCCCATGTTAATGGTGATTTTTGGACTGAATGACGTTTTGCGCAGGAAATCCAGTAGGTAAGGGTGAAAGTGCCAAAATTTATAAGATAAGGACGTTTTCCACAATAATAGGTAGGGACGTTTTGTGCTATTTATCCAAAATTATATTACGTACCTATTTTTTTTTTTTAAATTTTGAATTTTAATAAATAGTTTTTTTATATATAAAATTTCTATTTATCATTTTTATTATATTGTTACTATATAAAAATAATTAACTATTTATTATTTATTAACTATTATAGCTACTATTAATAGATTTAATCATATCATTATCAAATTTAAGCAACAATCAAATTATTTCTTAATTTACCTTTCTCTCATGCATTGAATGCTCATCTTTTAAATAAATTCAATTTTAATATCAAATCCTATATAGTAAGATCTTGTTTATCTTATTTAACCCCTTATTTGTATTTTAAATAAGAAAACTTTATATTTTTATGATAGTCTCTTTTGTTCAATCTTTCATTAATGCTTCTTTGCCTTAAATAATAATTTAAGTTGGTCAAACTTGTCAAATATATTTTTTATTTATAAATTTGGGATATTTTCATAAATGAGCCATGTTTTAAAAATAATTTCAAAACACTTATTATGTTGCATAAATTCCAAAAATACTGTTTTTTAAATATATTTATTCTATTTTCATATATTAATTACCAGCTGTAACGATTAGCCTAAAAAAGGGAGATTTTCAGTTATTTCCATTAAATTGAATATCTTAATTGATTCTTTGCCCAAATAGAAAACAAAAAATTTCAGAAAATCAGGTAAACATCATTCCATGAATAACATCATTCGGCGAAGAAGATCAATCCGCGAAGAACATCAGTCCGTGAAAAACTTTCGCTTGTGAAGAAAGTGCGGTGAAGAAAATTAGAACGTGAAGGATCAAAATAATTACATAATATTAATTATTGTAACCTGTTTATCAATCCAAATATATGTAATCTGATTTTGAATAAATGTGATTATATGTAGCAGTTCAAAAAATTCTTTATTTGAATACATATGTTAAAAAAAAATTCTGAAATTCATGATATTTTATGTTTAAGTTACAGTGAGAATATTTGCACATGTTACATTATATTTCATTTATGATCTTATAATATTTGAAAGTTTCTGGTTTGCGGAGACGTCTATTGCATTTAGAACAGTTGTATATGTTACAATTGCGCATGTTACATTTCCGTATGTTACATTTGCGTGTGTTACGTTTGCGTGTATTACATTTACATAAATTACATTTAGATGTTGGTAACATATTATTTTATGTTATCATCATTCTAAAACAAATGTTACAAAAAAAATATTGGAATTCATGATATTTTGTGTTTATGTACAATGAGAACATTTGCATATGTTACATTATAATTCTATTTTGATCTTGTAACACTTGGAAGTTTCTAGTTTGCGTAGATGTTTATTACATTTATAACAGCTGCGTATGTTACATTTTAGTATGATATATAACATCAATGATACATATTAAAACTCATGATAATATCAGTTGTAACATATGTAACGTCAGTAGTAGAGAATATCAATACATGTAACATGTGTTGGGTAAAATAATATTATATCATCTGTAACATATTCAGTTATGCAAAATGCCGTTTGTAACATATGTATCAAACAGTGATATACTATAGCATTTGTAACACTATATCAGACCATGATATTAAAAAGATTCTGTTACAAATGTTACAACTACAAAACCAACTATAAACTTCAACAATTTCATATTTACATACATACTGGACTTTAAAACAAATTGACACATTGTAACATCAGAATGTAACAGTGAGAAAAAATTTAACTCATGATTTAATAACATAACTCAATATGTAACATAACTCAATCTGTAACATAACTTAATCTGTAACATATTTAGTAACATATTAATTGTTACAAAATATCAATTGTAACATCTGTATCAGAACTTGATTCACAACATCATCCCTAACACTGTATCAAACATTCATACACAATATCATTTGTAACAACAGCATCATACATTGATATTAAAGATAATCTGCTACAATTGTTACAACTGTTACAACAGTCAAAACCAAATCTAAATTTCAACAAATTCCTATTAATATATACAATGAATTGTAACAGACCTATATATACATATTATATCATAAAAAAATGTTTCATATAGAGAACAATCAAATCTAGACTGTTACAACTATTACAAATACAAAATCAACTCTAAACTTCAACAAGTTTATTGTCTCTTTCGTTTTGGGTGCTTTCGTGGGTAGAGAAAACGTTATTCGCCAGTGACTGGAAGTGTTCGACTCCGGTATGATTTATTCTCCAGGCAACGCCATCTTCAACCTTGTATTTTCACGATTTGGAGTCTCCATTCTTCAACCAAGATAAAAAATTGTGAAGAATGCATTGCGATTTCGGGATTTTGGGAGAAGATTTGATAAAATTTTGAAAGATTTTATTCCAGCTTGTAAATGGGGAAGTTTCTTTGGTTTGGGAGTTTTCAATTTAATGGGCGCTGTAATCTAGGAAGGTTAAAAGCGGTAATGGATAATTAAATGTTTAAAAATAACTTTAATACATTATTAATTCAATATTAAATTAATTAATCTAATTTTAAGAATGTAGTATTTTTGAAATAAACAAACTAAGTTGTTAGATTTAGAATTATTTTAATATTCATAAGTAGTGGGTGTAATATCCACTATAAATTTTGTATGATCCAAAACTTATTATTTACTTATTGCTCACACGTAGAGCTGGCAAATAGATTGAGTTGGATTAGCCTGACCCGACCCACCAGAGTAGGGCCATACTATAAAATTGGATTGGGCTGGCCAAGCCCAACCCATCAGACCAACTCGGTCTTAATTTTATTTATTTATTTATTTTTAATAATTTTTTATACAATCTAATACATTGCATCAAATACAATCTTAGATAAACTTAGACAATATATATTTTGAGATTTTTAAAAATTTTAATTTATAAAATTGTGACTCTAATGTGTTAGTCAATAAATAAATATTAATTTTCTTTTAAAATAATAATATTTTTTTGGTTTATTGTAAACTATTTCTTGACACATTTTAAAAAAAACATAAATAATAAAATCATACTAGTCACATTGCTTTGAGATATAAGCATGTTTGGCTTAAATTAAAAAATTTGCTTATAAGAAAATTTAAGATAAATAATTTACTTGTCACACCAAACATAATTTGGACTGAAAATTGAATTAAATTAAATTTTAATTAAATATAAACAATTTTATGTTGGAACTTGAGATTCTTGGACTAATGTTTCAAAAAAAGACAATTAAATTAGAGACTTAAGCTTAGGCCATTTTGGATTGATATTATTTGGATTGTGTATTATGACTATTCATGAAATGAGTTATTAGTGTTAATGAACAAAAAAAAAAAAAAAAAAAAAAGCCAACCAGACTAGCCCGGTGGGCTATATAGGTCAAGTTTTGTTTGGGCCAGGACCAGCTCAACCCAACCCAAAATCTAGGTTATATGGCTCGGCCAACGGGTTTGGCCGGTTTTGCCACTTCTACTTACACGTTTCAAAAAGATCAATAACTTATAAATACTTAAAAAATAATTTCAGCACCACCAAACATGTGCTTAGTTTTTTTTTTTTTTTTTCAAATTGATTTTTCTCAGATTGTGAGATGAATATGATGCGTAGTGGTATCAAATCCAATTCCAAAAGTAGAATCGTGTGACCCTTTCCGTTGTGAAGAAAAATCGTCATGACAATAGAATTTGGCTATTATTGAATATTGTTGCGTTGTGCTACGATGTATGGTGATATTTAATTATCTCGATTAGCACATGTACGTAATCAAACATTAAATACATGTATAAACAAGTACTCGATGCTGCAAGTTGTTACTTCAATTGCAAGTTGTTACTTCAAATTAGTTATTGGTTAATTGTTACAACATTATTGTAACAAAAGTTTATATGTTGCTTTGTGTTGCTCCAGATTGTTACTTTAAATCAGTCTTCTTATGAAACTACATTTCGTTTATGAAACATTGGACAATTTACTTTATACCTACTATTCCGTTATATGTTGAGAAAACGTCTAATCTCGATTATGGTAATCATCCGAGAAATTAGAATATTGCAATATGTAATTACGTGCACTCAATGTTCCACAATTTGTGTTTTCTTTGCAATACGTGTTCCTTACAATTGTTTTCTAAGAATATTAGCAATATTATGAAATTATAAAAATGATGTTGGAGAAGAAGTAGATAAGCAATGTTGAATTTGTTGATTAGATTAGGAAAATTTGAATTTTTGAAAATTAGATTGAGAAGAATTTTTGGGATAAAATTTTGAATTGAAACGGTTGTATTGGTTTTTAAGAAGGTAATATTTTATAAAAAAAACATAGTTTTTAAATATTCGGTATTTTTCAATTGGTACAATCATAAATTAATATTTTTTTTTGTTATTTTATGCAAGTCAATTATATTTCAATTTTTATCTAAGAACTAGTGTATATGTGTAAATTTGTCGAAAAATTATGTCCAGCCCAAGATACATTGAAAGAGAGCCCAATACGTCCAAGTGAGCCCATAACCCAACATGGGTCCATAAAGAACGTCAGAACCCAACCTTCACCCTGATACAGATGGAGGCCCAAACCCGGAATTGCAAGGCCAAGAGTATTACACTTGGAGAGAAAGATTACAATAAATCGAGGACAATTGCATCTACAAACTCCAAGTTCGACGTGGAGTCAATGACATTACTTTGCTAATTCGTTTCCTAACTAGAGAGTCGGAGAGTTCTTGTTCGACATTTTTTCTTATGTCTATTGATGTTACAGATTCAAAATTCGAAGTAAAGGATGTTATCATAAAATCAATATGTCAAAATTGTCACAGTTGCCACACTTGCTATGAATTAACAAGACGCAATTGACTATTTATGGTGATCCAATTGTGTAAATTGAACTGTAGTGATCGAAGTAAAATTTAGGTAAAAGAATACTACGATTTTGAATGATTTTTTTTTTTTTTTTCCTTCGTATCTCCAAGAATAATTATTTTCTTTTTCAAAACTAGTTATCAATAAACATTCAAACTCATGAATCTTAAAGATAGAATTTAAAGGTTGTAGGTCTTAAAATCGAGAATCGATTGATTCTTGTACCATAATTTGATTTGGTCTAATTTTTTTTTTTTAATAATCTATCAATTAAATTATAATTGATATGAATTTACATTGATTAATATATATTCGAAATAATCAACTGTTTTGTCGCCTGAAACCGAAAGCATAATAGTCAAAACAATAAATTTAGATAACAATTCACACTTTTACGGATTTTTTTTTTTTTTAAAAGCATAAAGAATTGGACCGAACCAAACCAGAACATATTGACCCTAATTTGGTCTGAATTCGTGCTAATTAAAACTAATAGGTTTTATACACTCTAAAGTTACTTATTGGAATGTTGGATTGTTGGATGAAAAATGAAAACAAAGACATTTGGCCGATTAAAACCTCCCAACAATTGAAAAGTGAGATTTATTTTTATTTATTTAATTAACACGTGACTAATTATTTGTGTGTTTATATACAAAATAATAGTTCAAAATACAAAATAATAATTCATAAAATACAAAATAATAGTTCAAAATACAAAATGAAAGTATCAGACTATTTGTGTGTTTATACAAAATAATAGTTCATAAAATATACAAAATAATTTAGTATATTATCAATTTGTTAGTTTTTTTTAATTTATAATGAAAAAATTAAAATATAGAATCCATTTTCACTTTTTGCAAAGGTTAGAAATTCAATTGCATATTTCTTTAATTAAAACTAATGATATTTTTGTCTTTTTTATTAAATAAGAACTAATTGCGCACTAAAACATATAGTTTAGAGACTGTTGCGCCAAAAAACAAAGATTATGGACCATTTCCACACTATGGTAAAGGTTAGGGACCATTTGTGCCAATTGAAAGAAATAAAAAAATATAACTTGACAATTTTATCCCTACTAAAGACAAAAAAAGTGAGAGAGACAATTTGCGCACCTAATGGATAGATTTTTAACAAATGTTTAACAGAATTCGTAAAAAAGGACCAATTGCACAATTAAATGGATAGATTAGGGACTATTCCACCAAAAATAAAAGGTTAGGGGCCATTTGCATACTAATGTTATACATTAGGGGCCATTTGCGCTAATTTCCATATGGAAAATTATATTGCTCTTGCCTGTGTGCTCACTTTTATACATGCACATAAGAAAGAACTGCGAGTGGTAAAAAAAAGGATGGATTTTAGATTTTTGGGAAAGGATTTTTTTTTTTTTTGGGTGGATTTTGGATTTTTGGAGAAGATGATCTCTTTGTTGCTTTTTATTTTTTGGGGTATATTTCTTATTTTTTATTTTTTGGGATACATTTGGTTAGTTTTGAATCATGTTTTTCTTTTTTCTTATTTTTTTTTAATTTTTTGTTTATTTAAAGGAAATGACAATTTTATCATAAAAGACTACAAAGCCAAGTTTTTCAAACGTTGAGAATGTCAGATGCTATTTTTAAAAGTTAAGAGTATATCTCAAACGTTTTTAAAAAATTGGGGACCATATATACAATTATCCCAAAAAAAAATATTCGGGACGATTGGCAGGTCAAAGAAATGCCTCGCTCTACCCCGCATCGCATTTTCACGGGTCGAGGGGTGGGACCTCACACGTCCCATCGCCATTCCTAATTCAATTTGAGTCAATCGAGTCATTATATGCCATAGTTCATCAAATGATCGTCAGTTGCTAACGGCCACCTAAACATTTGATGTTAACAAATGTGGTGAAATGTGTTGAAATTGATTGTAATGGAGCAAAATTTTAAATTAAATTAAATTGCAATGACTCAATTGACAAATAGTATAACAATAAATTATATTTATCATTGACCGTAGGAAATTTACTCAGCTATAAACACAAAAAAAGTATTTATTTGTCCATCACTGCGTCTTATCCTCTCAAACTAAAATCCATATCTCTCTCTCAATTCCAATTTTTCCATATTCTTTTCTATATTCATCAAAATCAAATTCCTCTAAACCAAAACTCTCTATCTCTCATTCTTCTCAACTCTTCGATCCATTAAAATTATCTACGATCAGATTCCACCGCAAAGAAAAGCGGTATACTAGTTTCGAGAAAATTTAAGATTAATTGTAATCAAAATCGACTGTTAAAGAGATTTTTTCACCCCCACACATCCAAAAACGAATACATAAGTATGTCTTCATCCCACTTTTTTCATCCATTCCAATTCCCTTCTTTTCCAACATTCTTTTCCATTCTTCTCAAACTTTTCTTCCTGTTAATCTTCATTTATTTTATTGCAGTTGATTTTATTTTTTCCTTCCATCGTGTAATGTTACGCTATACAATTCTAGTCAATCAATTGCTGGAAATAAACTAATGATAGACTGAGCAGATTGACAATTACTTGAGCCAATTGTTCGCGAAACGTGGTCGTATCAACTCTCTCTTGCCCGATCTTCCTTGTGTCAAGAACCACAGATCACAGACAATTTCTCCCTAATGGATCCTCTCGCCCTTCTAGCAATCCTCTCACTTCTCTCTCTACACTCCCAGGTTCTCTCCCTCCCTCTGTGTGTGTGTGTGTATCTATATATGTTTTAATTGGATCTTTTTCAAAGTAAAATTTTAGATTGGATCTTACATTGGAAAATGATGAGAATTTTTAGTTCAATCCAGGTGGCCTATGGAGACCCTTCTGTTGTTTTTCTCGATAGCCCAACTCGCCAATATCTTCGCCTTCCATCTGCTGAGGTAGATATTTATTTTTTGTAGATTTTTCTATGAATGATGTGCTAGTATCTTTTGAATTTTGGACTTTTTTTTTTTTGTTGGGCTCTAGTATGTCATTTGTAATAAAAAAGAGTTCTTTAATTTCTCGAGAATTAATTTCTTTAATTTCTCGAGAATTAATTGATACCTATGAGTTATGATCAATAGAAGAAAAGAAAAAAAAAAAGAGAAGAATACGCGGTAGTAGACAATGGAAGTTTCAAAGTAAAGGTAACACAGAGTTTAAAGTTTAAGGGCAGTCAAGTTTATTTAACTTATTTTCATGGCCTAATAGAAACACTATCTTCGATGGCTGTGGCGCTGAATAGACAGGAGCCTTATATTTTTGCAGCTTTTCTTATTACAGTATCAAATTCAACTTATTTTTTGAGATTGGTAATGCAGTAGCTTTTCAAGCTCGAGGAATTAGCCTATTCTAAGCTTGTTTATTGATATGATTTATGAACACGTGGGCTTCAATTTTCCAGCATGTTTTATAATGGTTTATTTCCCATCTCTCATGATAAATTTCCTCCTTCAAATTAGCCTATTCTAAGCATGTTTATTGGTATAACTTATGAACAAGTGGGCTTCAATTTTTCAGCATGTTTTATAATGGTCTATTTCCCATCTCTTGAGATAAATTTTGCCCCTTCAATAGAACTTGTCATTACATTGTGTCTCCATATGATTGACTGAGATGGAAAGGCATTCTGATTTTGGGACTAATAGGTTCATTCCGGAGCATGAAATGTGAAAGGGCTAACTGTAGAGTCTCTTGTACCTAAAAGCCTGCAGTTGGAATAAATATCCAAAACATGAATTTTGAACTGGGTTAGAAGATAGAAGTTTAGGTGCAGGCTTCTTTTGCTACAATATCTAGTAAATTTTTTCACTCCCTCATTGAGCCAAAATGAAAATTTCTTTCTGTAGTTGTGAGAGAAAATATTGCATTGTTGGAATAAGATTCTTCAATGGATGTGACCGTGGGAGTGTGTAAAAGGAAAAATATAACTACTTTGGTCTCATGTTGTCGCTGTGGAGGGATAAGGAATTGACAGTCTATTGAAAATGCTTAGTCCATTTCTTTGTTTTAGTTTGAGTCGGAGCACGCTCAATAATTTTGTTACTTCTGCAGACTGATTCACTTTCCCTCTCAGAAGTTGGTGCTGCTGCATCAGTGTTGCTTGGCTTTGCACCCCCTTCTACGCTTTCAGCTTCTAGTTCATCCAAGGTAATAAGATAAATGATAAATAATGCTTAATAAATTCATCTATGTTATCTGCTGTAACTATGTTGGCCCCACATATTCTGACTTGTTATTTTGGCAGTTGAATGAGGTACTTATGCCTAATCCATTTGATAGGCCTCATTCTGTTTTCATGATTGAAGTTACAGGAGTTGAAGGTACGCCACTTAAACTAAACTACCAAAAAAACCGCAGCTATCTTTGCATGGGAAAGTGTTCACTGACTGTTTTACATGTACAGATTCTGAACTTATGGTTGGCTCAGACAAATCTGCATTTAGTAGTGCTCTTAGGGTCAAGGTCATGGGTAGTGAAGACAGAGTGGACATTCAACTGTCAGGTAACTAACCATTGTGATTGATGCACGGTTCTCAGTCATGATCACGTCAATTGTTACATTCTTTTGTGAGTGCAGATGAACATGAAGTGTCTTTGGTCTCTTTGAATGAACGATCAAGCTATGCTGAATACTCAGATAAAGAATTAAGTGATTTTGTTAGTCATGGCTCTCTCTCTCTCTCTCTCTCTCTCTCTCTCTCTCTCTCTCTCCGTGTGTGCACGTGTGTGTCTGTTCACTAAATTCAATTGATGTGGTATTTGGTTTATATACTCAGGCATCCTGGTTGGGTGGATCATATGTTGAAGATGCGACAGGACCACTGAATGGAGAATTGATAGTCCACATGGCGACTGGTGCCATTCTCAGACTTCGTATGTCTGAGGTATGAACAGCTCCACGTTGCTTGTTAGCAATAAGGACCTTTTTTGGCGCTGATTGCTCTGTCTCTGTAAAATGCTGTTAAAGAACTTTATTTTGAATTTGGCAGAAAGCTGACAGGGAATTCACAACTAGTCTTGTGTTTCTCATTAATAATATTCAACGGGCTATGGAGATGCATAAAGGATTGTCTGAAAGTGGGCATATTCTGGCAGAGCTAATCACTGGAAGATTTGACGGGATTAAGGTCTTTTATCTGTTTCTTCTGCTAGGCACTCATGTTCTTTGTGTCCAATACTTTACTTCATCATTGTATTTTATTGTCACAGGCTCTACAAGATCATTATGGAGCAGAAGGCATTTCTCAAAATGGATTGGAATTATTTTTTACTTCTGTTTCAAAGATATATGATTCCTTACAGGCAGCATACAAAGGTCTGATGTCCTCTTCTAATATAACGATGTGAATAAACTTAACTGCTCAACTTGTATCATTTTCTATACTGAGGTTCTTAAGAGCTGAATTAGTTCGTTTAAACATCAGCATAGCATGTACTTGTAGCTTTCCATGCTTTTAAATGTTTGTTGTGCTTGACTTATTATGTATGGAAACTTCTTCATTTGTGGTATTCTTAAATATGCAGCTGTTTTTTCTATTTGATTAGTTATTGTCAACTACTGACATCCTGCTGTATGTTGATGATTTTTCACTTATGAATGTTACCACTCATATTTTCCATGTTAATTCCTGTACTGAACTAATATTTTGTATCATATGAGCAGGCCAACTAGTTGGAGTCATTGTCTGTGGTGGACCACATTCCCCAGCATCGGAGAATATGTTAAATGTGATGGTCACTTCTCGACCATCTGCACGTTGGTTGGAAGAAACTAAAGCCTCAACTGCTATAACCAAACTTGCAGAAGTGGCGCTGGTTAGAAAGACACTTGCTTGGATAACAGGAATTATTCTTCTAATTTCCACTCTTTTGGGGGTAAGTTTCTATTGACACAGGCTTAACAGCATGTTATATATTCAGTTGAATTGTTACCATATAGCTTACATTGCAATCATTGAATGCTTTAGTGGAAGCTTATCTGCATGTCTCATTTTTTGGTCGTATTCACTTGAAATTTATTCAATAATGTTAGCATTTGGTCAAATACCTCCAGCATGTAGTGATATCGCACTAAAATTGTCATTGGTGTTTGGATTACATACAAAGTACTCTGATTTGAACTCGTTGGATTTTTGTTGGTAACTGAATATAGTTTTATCTTTGAGTATGAAATGTTAAATTGTGGAGCCTAATTTGTTGCGCTACGCGGAGCTGAGCACAGATTGACCTTCGCGTTAAGGTCTTTGTGGGGATTGAAAGGAGGGCAGGCGGCCCCCCTCTCGGGGGCACGAAAGGTCCACGGTATTTCTATGTCTTTAAGTAAGGGTGTTTTTTGGGGATTGCCTTTGTAATTGGGTTGCCATAGAATTTTATTATAGTAAATTACTGCAAAAAGGGTCTCATATTGAGGCAAATCTCTGTTCTTTATTTTTCTCCCTTTATTTATTGCACTAATCCTAACATAAAAGATTTTCTTTGTCCATTTTCATACAAAATGTACTACGATTTGGATTATTTGTAGTAAGAGAATATTTGAATAAATGTAAAGCTACCATTTGGAGTAAAGACTATACCAAAAAAGTCAACCGACCATAAACAGTGGGATGGATGATTATATCTTAAACTCATGTTTTTTGGTTGGGAATTGGAGAAATTTCGAAATTTGTAGCATTTGTATTTGCCAATCAGGAGAAATTGATTAAATAAATGATGATTAAAATTTAAAATGATTACAAAAAAATTCATTTTGGGGGTTGTTAGGTTGCTTAATTTGGCCTCTGGTCAGATGTTAAAGATGAAATATCGAAGGCATAACTTAAATATTCTTTCGGTTGACAAATAAAAATTTCCACTACCATAAACTGCCTCAGGTTGAATTAGCTTGCTTCTTGTTTCAATTTTCAGTTGAACGGACCAAAACTTTAGAATATGCCTTTATGCAAGTGGACTTGTACCCTGTTCTTTGGATTGTAGAGTGTGTCAGGTTGGATTTGGAGTTAGTCTACCTGCATCTCCACATAAACACGTTTCGAGTCTCTCTACTTCCATTTTTCTCCTTCTATCATTTATTTGTTATGTGATGAGTCCTCAAATAATCTCGTGTGGTGCCGATGCATTTCCTATTTGTGCATATTTTATCTATATGGCATTGCTGGACTCAAAGATATAAGTATACAGTGTGCATACTAGTATACAAGCAGTTCTCGTCTCATTTATTGTTTTTGGCTTTCCATTATTATAATAGTCACATTTTCCATTACATTATCTCATGTGTCGTTTTGTTTTGGTGCAGATCTACTTTCTTTTGAATATGCCACTGACCAAGGACACACTTCTCTATTCTAATGTCAAGCTCGATTAGTTTTTCGTGGAAGATGTTTATTTTGTTATTTGAACTGCCAGGAGATTGTGGCTGCTGTCCGATGAGATACAGATATCATGGATCTGCTCTTTCTTCCCTTTCAAATTGGGAAATTCAATCTATATTTTTGTGATTGTAAACTTCTTACCACTCTAGATCCTGCATGATTCATTACCAGTCGTTTGATCAAACTGGACATGTAGTATATACCAAGAGAAGAAAAAGCTCGGATTCTGATGAGTTTTATGTAACTTTGTATCTGATAGCTTAGGCTTTGAATCTGTAATCTGATGCTCTTAACAGTGCAGGCACAAAGATACTGTTCTGTTTTTCTGTAGTCATCAAATAAGGCACCAGCTTGAGCTCGTCGCTCTTTTATATTGAATGAGTGCATGTATACACATGATCGCTCAATTGCATTTAACTTTTGTGCTACTAGTATATATTTTCCACCTCGGGTTTGGACACAGGATTGAACAGAATTAGAGAGACAGTAATGTTCTAGTTTTGTTTTTTATTTTTTGTTTTTTGTTTTTTCCTTTAACACTGTCTGATATCTATAGCCAATTGAACAAGAGGGAGAGATTTTCTTTCCTTGCTATACAGAAATCCAAAAGTTCGAGAAGACCCATTTTTTTCTGTTTCTCGCATTTTTCTTCGAAAAGAACACAATGATAGCATAAATAGCATGTGTAGTAGGTCAAAACTCAATGCCTTGTACAATGAGGCCAGACTTTACATAGCCTGTAGTCTTCAACAATCGCGCCTCCAACACACCATAATCTCCTTGATCGTTGTAATAAGAGTTTCTGATTTCTACCTCCATCCAACCATCGGTCCTTATTGCAATCTGTCCATTTCCATCCTCACCTGGTTGAAGCTTCAAAGTAGTAGCTCCCTTTTCGGCATTAGGATCTTTTTCACGACTAAGAAATCTTATAATCCCATTCCAAGGCACTTGAAATCCTCGGCCAATTTAAATACTAGATAAGAAGCATAAGGAGTCTTCGAAGACAGCATTCTTGTATCTATCTTCCCTCGAATATCAAGCCACGAAACATTTCTAAGCTGTGCCACGGTCGAGAACCTGCAAATTATACAAAGTTTTCCCTTATTGTTCATGCAATATTATTAGGAAATATATAAAAGTAAATAGTAAAAGGTATGGTGAAGGACCTGGATTCTAAGTGAATTGTCCATTCCCAGTACATGTAGCACACAGATGCTTTAATGTGTTATTTTCAGGTATGTAGTACGGAGGGAAATTTTCATCGACATTAGTAGTATATGGTCTGAATAAGTAGAAAACGCATGTTAACTGAGAAATAAAAGATTTGAAATGGGGTGAATGATATGAATCATACACGTTTTGCTTTGTGATTTTCATACATGTAGTAAGGAAGTCGACGCATAGAGAGGATATCTGAAGTTGTCATTGTCGACGTGTTGCTACGGCCGACATATATGTTGGTAGACTTGAAACAAATAAGAAATCAGTCCTAGGATGTGTCAAGATCTCTGAATTGAAGGCTCCAGAACCACATGAATATAAGGAAGAAACCATACTAATTGCAACTCTTATGCGTCCAAATGCCATTGGCCAAACACACAAGAACAGGCCAGTTAATGAAAAGATGTGGTTCAAGAAGTAGCAACTTTATTAAGGTAAAGATGCAACTTTAGACCCTTCATTCTGAGACAACTTTTCCTTTGATTCAACATTAAAAACAATCACCAGCAGAGAGTGGACTTTCTTGGCTCAAATATTTAGAAGATAAGATTTAAATGATATGCACGTGGCCTTATGTAATAGCTTAAACTTTAAAATCAAGCCGTTTAGTAGTCCAAGCCCTTGTGTGGAATATAAATAAAAGGTGATCTGGGAAAAAAAGAAAGTGGATATATAGGAATACGGTATTCACATGAAGTGGAAAGAGTGGTACTCAAATACAAGTTGGGTATTTATTGCTCAACCCAGGTTTAATTAAGGCCACATTGTCTAATTATTTTGAGGGAGGATTTTGTACAAGCTGCAAGTAGTTGATAATACTATCTACATAAGATTTCGCTGAAGAATGATTAGTTTGATATTATCAACAACACGTTTTTCTTACTCAGTGAAGAAGAAAATTTCATACATAATACCAAAGTCCACCCCCCAAGTCTCAAGTCTATTTTTTCTTGTCATTACACATGCATATCAAAGAGAGGAAAACAAAAGCAAATCACGGATACACACACAAATTGTTTCT
This sequence comes from Forsythia viridissima, assembly GCA_030279155.1. Classification (NCBI taxonomy): domain Eukaryota; kingdom Viridiplantae; phylum Streptophyta; class Magnoliopsida; order Lamiales; family Oleaceae; genus Forsythia; species Forsythia viridissima. Next base: position 52,228,891 of record CM059037.1, on the reverse strand, counting down.
GAAGTTCGAAAAGATCCATTTTCTTCTGTTTATCTCCATCTCCGAATTTGTAGTAGGTCGAAACTCAATCCCTTCAACAATGAGATCACTCTTAATATAGTCATCATTTCCCCAAAACCACGCTTCCACTGGGCCGTCGTCTCCTAGATCATTATAAAACATTCCCAACTGTACCTCCATCCATCCATCAGATCTCCTCACTGCTATCTTCCCATTTTTAGATTTTACTGGTTGAAGATGCAAGGTAGTAGCTCGCCTTATAGAGGCATAATTATCATCATATTTAACGAACTTGATAATCCCTTTTTCTGATTCAAACCCCCTGAATTTCTTATCGAATTTGAATACCAGATAAGCTGCATAATGAGTCTTTGGGGAAATTATTTGTGTTTCTATCCTGCCTCGTATATCAACCTCCCGTGCATGTAAAAGCTCAACCACCGTTGAGAATCTGCTAAGATATATAAGTCCATAATGGGCATTATATAATTAATGTTTCCTCTTATTCTGAAATCTGAATGCAGTTTACGAATGAAATTTAAAAAGCAAAAGATATATACGGTGAAGGACCTAGAGTCTTTGTGAGATGTCCATTTCCATCTGACTGGATCATCAGCCCTAAAAATTTCGAGTTTCCTTGCTCCAATCATGTAACATTTCTTCCCAGTTGTTTTATCAAGTTGAAAACTCTGCCATGTGTCAATGTTCAAACATTAGTAATACTACAAGCACAGAGCTGTCAAATTTTAGCTAAGCTGCCAAAAGGACATTATCTTGTTCCTAGACGAGGTCAATTATCTGTAACGTATTTTATTTGAACAAAATGAACCTTATAATAGGGGGAACACTGCATTTGTTTAAGTGCGCAGATTTTGGTTTGGACAGAATAGGAATCGATTAAAACCTGGTTTATTTCAAATTTTTCTTTAGCTCGATTAGTGTTCGGTTTGAACCAAAATTCATATTCTCTCACAAACTTCAAATAAAAATTTATGAACATTAGATAAATTGAAATAATTCTATCTGAATAACATTATACACATACCAAGATGATAATTAATGGTAAACACACACAGAGACAGATGTTACCGTTTTGCCTTCATCAAGTAACATAGGAGAGTCACAAAGACTCAAATACAGATCTTTCTTGGTTGCATAGGCCACAGGAGTCACAGATCTGGCAATGATGTCCTCATAATCAGACGGTAGCAATCTATCCCAATCCGTTTCATTTACCGTATTGGAAGAAGATCCAAGTTGAATATTCTGATCATCATGAATCGGAGTAGCTGGCTCGGTTATAAAACTAGAGGATATGGAGCTGAAACTTGGTTCCCTCGACGAATATAAAGCAACTTGCCGGAGTTCTTCTCTCCGAAGAACAGCTTTCACAATTCTCTCCCAATTGTCATAATTTTGAGACATCTAGCTATATCTTTTTAACAAAGAATTTACAAGATACAAAATCTTCAATAATCCAAAAAGAGAATCCCGCTTGAAATATTGAAACTCAAAAAAGATTTGAAACGGGTTAACAATTGAATCATACACCCTTTGTTTTATGATTTTAATTCAGACATCTAGTAAGGAGTACTGAAGTCTATGGTCTTGCAGTGGAATTTGTATAGTCAAAGAAAGACTGCTGTTATTCATTGGCTCATCACACCCAACATGATTGAATCTTAGAGCATCGTAGAGCATGTCCAATGGAAGGATATTGTTGTATATGTGGCAAATAAAATGGAGACGGAGAGAATAACATCTTCAGTGGAGATGTGGATTGAAAAACTTATGGTCCACATGTACAAGAGATATTAGTAGATAAACTAGTATACCACTTTTCTTTGCGGTGTGATCCGACCGTAGTAGTGGATTTTAATAGATCAATGGGTTGAGAAGAATCTGTTGAAGATTGAGAGATAGAGAGTTTTTTTTTTTTTTGGGGGAGGGGGGTTTGATTTTGAAGAATATGGAGAAATGGAGGAATTGAGAGAGAGATATGAATTTTGGTTTGAGATGATGAAGACGTAGTGACGAACAAAGAAGTACTTTTTTCTGTGCTTGTAGCAGAGTAAACCTCTCTACGGTCGGTGATTAACACACATTTCGATGGAGATAAACTAGTATACCATTTTTTTTGCAGTGGAATCCGACCGTAGATTTTAATGAATTGAGGAGTTGAGAAGAATGATAGAGATATAGAGTTTTGTTTGAAGAGAGTTTGATTTTGATGATCAATATGGAGAAATTGAGGAATTGATAGAGAGATATATGAGTTTTGGTTTGAGATGATGAAGACATAGTGACAGACAACGAAGTATTTTTTTTTTTTTTTTTTTTGGTGCTTATAGTGGAGTAAACCTCTTTACAGTTGGTGATTATAAAAAATTAAAATAATAGAGGCTTAACACACATTTCGATAGATATTAAATAAATGGAGGTCTGCTAGACATTTTCTACTTTTTTCTTTACCATGTAAGTATTTTAGGGTGACCTGACACACTTTTTAGTGCAATCTACGATTGCATTGGAGATGCTCTTACTGCAGCATTGGGACTTGCTGGGCTCGACTCCAGTTTCCTGCTGCTCACCTAGGTTAGTCACATTTAAAAATAAAAGGAAAAATTGCATTTGAGATCCCTAATCTTTTCAAAAAGTGTAACTGGGTAAGATGGACAGTCCAAGGAGAGTAGTAAAGCTTCAGTTTTGTAGCTTGACATAAACAATTTAATTTTGGGGTCCGATTGTAGTTGCTAGTTAGTTATTTGGCTGTGAGGTGGGTTGAGGTGGTGGTCCGATTGCAGTAGGGTGGATGGAGGTTAAGGTTGGGGTGAGGTTGGTTTAGGGATGTTGTCGAGCCCGCCCATGATCCCAAACTTAGGCTCGGCTCATGACCTATATGAACTCGGGCTTTTGGGCCCACGAGCCGAGCCATGCCTGGCTTGTTGCCCAAAAGTGGGGATTGGCCCGGCTCGTGGCTTGGGCTCCCCACAGGTCGAAGCCGAGCCAACCCAAGATCAGCTTATTGTTTTTTTAAAATATGAAATTTACAAATAAAAAAAATATTGTCCAAATTGCCTAACATTGTCTATAGACTTTAATTAATATAACGAATGCATAGACGGAAATATGACAACCCTCTATATTTATTCAGATTTGGGACCGACTACATTAAATCTAAGTAGAATTAAAATACTACATGAATAAATTATGACATGTATATTTTTTAAAAAATTTTTTTTAAAATTTAAAAGTAATTAAGTAACTATCACTTATAAGGTATAATCATTTTTTGTAGTATGTTTTTCAATGCCTATTCAAACGAGACGTGCTTGTACCTAGTTTCCAATTCAAATTCTTTTGACTGCAATTGCAAACTGCTTCAAAAATTTTCATACCATCTTCCCTACTAATCTTTATGAGTCATATGTTGTCAACACTGAGAAGAAAATTTTCATATGTTCGAACTACCGAGAAATTGGTTTAACTCATCATTAGAATAATCTATTTCGAAATATAATGTCAAAGTATAAAATGAAGAAATTACATTGGAAAATTATACTAATAAAGATAAGAGATTGAAAAAATTAAGAATATGTATCGAAATGTAAAGAATTAGAGATTGAGAGATTATAGATTGGATTGGTGTAGAAAATTTGAAATTGAAATGGAGTATTCAAAAAATAACATTCGACTATATAAAAAAAATAGTTTGAAATTTGAATTCAAAGTTAGAAGTGATAATTTCATCATATACTACAAAATATAAAATAATTTAAAAAATACTATCTAACGTTTTTATTCTAAAAATACTATTTTTTTTTTCTGTAACACTTGTTGTTACATTTGTTATGTTTGTTAATAACAAATGTAACACATTTATTATAATTAAAATAACAAATAGAACAAATGTAACAACAACTGTTACAAAAATAAAAAAATAGTATTTTTATAATAAAAAAAGTATGACAAGTATTTTAAGAAATATTTTATTTATTGTGGTTATTTGTGAAAAAATCCCAAGTTAGAATTGGGCGAGCCGGCTCGCCTCTAGCTCGGCCCACTTGGCCAAAATTGGGTTTCGGCTCGCGAGCAGCCCGAGCCCAATTGTTACCCCCAGGTTGGTTGGAGAAGATGAGTGATTTTCTTTTTCTTTTTGTAATACGAAAAGAGATAAAAGCCAATTTTACCCTTATTAAAATTGGTCAACATTAGGTCAAGAATTGAACTAACAGAGCCCATCCAAAGGATGAAAGGACCTCCCCCTGCCTATTTAACCAAAGGTTAGGGACAGTGCTGTCAAAAATTTGAAGTTAGTTAAAAAGGTTATGGACCCAAATGCAATTTTTTCCAAAAAAAAAAAAAAAACTCTCTCCAATTTTTTTCACGATTCCTACACTCTCAGTTCTCGTTTATACTCTCATGCTTACAATTTCTGTCTAGGAACTCCCACGATTTCTCTTCAAGCAGTGTTAAGAGAAAGCCACCCCCAATCTACAAGGTTGGTTTGATAAAAATTGGGTCGCTAAACGGTCCAAATTTAGATCGGACTAGTCTATGGGTTGGCCTGTTTTTGGTGATAAGGCTCAATAATTAATCGACATGCCCTCTCTTTCCTTCTCACCCTCAAGCAGAAAAGGGTACCTTGACAACTTCAAAATAGACTTAAGCCTCGTTCTGGATTGCTTTTAGAGTCCCAACTTCTAATTGTCAAACATTCATAGCCATTTTAAGTGTTTTGTAAAATTAAGAAAAACTGATTATATAAGAATCTGTAGCATTCTGCAACACACAATGTAATTATTTTGTTCGGTTAGATAAAATTATCGTGGATCAAGCTGGACATGTGGTATCCAAGGAGAGAAAAAGCTGGAATGCTATCTTTGAAGGTTGTAGGAAGAAACAGAACTGGGACTGATATGTATGTAACTATGTGTATCTGATATCTTAGGCTGTAAAGGTAATCAGAGATGCTCTCAATAATGCAAGCACATAGATAAATTTGTTTTTATAATCATGAAATAAGGCATCGAGCTTGAGCTTGAGCGTTCTATACTTCTATATATTGAATGTTTGTATACTCGTTCATGTGCAATGAAGCTTTTTCTACACGCATATTTTTTCTCTCAGTGTGCCTATTGAGCATGTTGCGAGAGACAGTTGGCTAGTACAACAGATAACACCTTAATTTTTTTTAAAATACTACCAGTCATGTTTTAAGTGGAATATTTGTGAAGTGATATGGCTTTCATTGTTTGAAATCAACGTGTAACAGTATGCTACTTATGTTACATTTCACTCGTCTATAGTAAAGTCTAACGATCAACTCTTTATTCTTATTTTTACTAAGAAGAAAATTTCCTACAAAGTATGAAAATTAATCCCCCCAAGTCTTCTCTTTTCTCTTGTTATTACACATGTATATCAAAGAAGGGAAAATGAAAACAAAGAAGGGAGAGCTATAGAATTTGCCTCAAGTTTGAAAAGATCCAATTTCTTCGGGTTCTCACGTATTTCTTTGAAACAAACCCAATCTTAGCATTTGTGGTAGTAGGTCGAAACTCAATCCCTTCAACAATGAGGCCACTCTTAATATAGTCATTATTTTCCAACAACCGCGCTTCCACTGGGCCATCTTCTCCTTGATCATTATAAAACATTCCCAACTGTACCTCCATCCATCCATCCGATCTCCTTGTTGCAATCTTCCCGTTTTTAGGTTTCACTGGTTGTAGGTGCAAAGTAGCAGCTCGCTTTTTGGCATCACCATCTTTATCATATTTAACAAACTTGATAATCCCTTTCGCTGATCCAATACCCCTGAAATCCTCGCCAAATTTAAATACCAGATAAGCTGCGTAACGAGTCTTTGTGGACAGCATTTTTGTATCTATCCTGCCTCGAATGTCAAGTCGCCGACTGTCTTTGAACTCTGCCACCGTTGTGAATCTGCACATAATATTTATAATTTTCCCCTTAATCATTGTCCACGTTGTTGCCAAATGAAATCAAACTAAAAAAAGGGTATGGTGAAGGACCTGGAGTCAGTGTGAGATATCCAATCCCATGAGAGTGGAATACCTTCCATTATAATGATGAGTTCCCTTGCTCCAATCATATAACATTTCTTCCCAGTTGTTTTGTCAATATGAAAGCTCTGCTTGTGTCAAATTGAAAATAATTAGTCCTCGTATTAGCGATATTAGAAGCATAGAGCCGTTAAATTTTAGCTAAGCTGCCTAAAGGAATTTATCTTCCTTCCAGATCAGGTTAATAAACAGTGATGTCTTGTATATGAACAAAGAACATTACTAGAGGGGGGCGGGGGAGCAGCGAACGGATCCAGATGGGAGCTAAAACATATTTTGGGCCGGGGGAGCCCCCCTTGTATCTATCCCTGGGAGGGAGCACTGGGTTGTTCAATGCGAAGAAATTTCAGTTTGGAAAGAAAGTCACAGAACTAACAGAAAAATAAATTTGCAAGTAAAGAATAAACACACACACACACAGAGACAGAGAGAGATAGATGTTACCATTTTGCCTCCATCAAGTAATATAGGAGAGTCACAGAGGCTCAAATACAGCTCTTTAATTGTTGCGTTTTCATACAACGCAGAATTCACAGATCCGAATATGATGTTCCAATAATCAGATAGCAGCAGTCTCCCCCAATCGGTTTCTCTTACTGTATTGGAAGAAGATCCAAGTTGAGTACTCTGAGCATTGTGAACTGGAGTACCCTGCTCGGGTATAAAACTAGAAGATATGGAGCTGAAACTTGGTTCGCTGGAGTCATCTAAAGCAAGTTGTCGGAATTGTTCTCTCCGAAGCACAACTTGTACAAGTCTTTCCCAATTGTCATAGTTTATAGACATCTTGCTTTATCCCTTTCAACAAAAATCTCTCAAAATAAGAATTAATCTCGAACAATCAAATAAGAGAATCTCACCTGAATTATTGAAACTTTAACACGGGGATCTACAAAAAGTATTTGAAACGGGTTGATGATTGAGAGTGAATGCATTGAGAATAAGGTTGAAGTTGTAGTTGTCAAGTGTTGCTATAGTTTTTGACGTCAAAGGATGAATGCAGTCACTTAATATTATAAAGGGAAATTGGCGTAAATGGTCCCTAACCTTTGTTTTTTGACACAACAGTCCCTAACCTATGTATTTTATTGCACAATTAGTCCTTATTTGATGAAAAAGACAAAAATACCTTTAATCTTAATTAAAGAAAATTGCAATGAGATTTCTAACATTTACAAAATGTGCAAATATGATCGATACGTTTATTAAATAATTTTTAATTTAGCATATTAAATATATTACTATAGTCGTGTCAATTAAATTTTCATCAAAGAAAAATGTAAAATTATTGCACTTTAGGTATATGTAATTACTATGTGATGTGAAAAACTTGAATAAAAATTAAGTTAAATAAATAACAAAATGACGTATATAATTTTATGACATTGAGCCAATCTTATTATGTTTAACATAAAAATATAAAAAAAAATTAATTTACATATTATGTGTAATTTATTTTTGAACAATAAATTAAATATGAAGAATACAATTTGAGCTCTAATATTTGTAGTTAATAAACGAATAGCTTAATTAAATAAAAATATTTAAGTATCAAATTTATGACAAAGTTATAAATTTGATGTAATGATAAAATTAAAGTTTAAATTTTAAATAATATGATTACTTAATAATAATAATAATAAGCTAATTTTAGTTAACACGTTTGTTAAAAATAAAAATATCATAATATTATACAAAAATTAATTAAACTTAGATTTAAACTATTTTTTGAGATGTATTATAATTAGAATAATAATAAATATGTGACATAAAATGAATTATTTTAATTAATTAAGGTTAAAATTGATATTTTAATAATAGATATATATAAAAGCTAAAAGTATATTTGAAAAACTAACATTTTGCTGCTTCTTAAAATCTGCTGCTAGATGATACAGATTCTTTTATAACTATTTTTTAAAAATTTGCTAAACGCTTAAAACAACTTTTGATTGTTTGACAATCAAAAGTTGGGTACCATAAAATACCTTAGGCTGTAGTTGAAGAGGATCTTTTCTTGTTACCCATAAAAAACGTTCACATCAATAATTCGCGTGGGTCGGAAAGAAAATGAATTATGTATATGGGTAGGTTTTCTGAAGAAAATAAGATTGTTTATATGGGTAGGTTTTATAAGATTGTATATCATATATTCATTTTCATACAATTAATTGTTTATATTGGCCATTTTGATTAATAAAGTGGAATAGACACGTTAATCAATTAGAAGATAAATACGCGTCCTCGAATTAGAAATTAAAAAAAAATGTTGTGGAATTTAGAAAGGTCTGCATGATGTGATGTGTTTGAAAACCTCAGTTAAAATATAGGGTCAGGAAAATTGACTTTGTTATAGGTTCACCTCTTCAAAATTATATTCTTTGGATATTATATAGGGTAATTTTTAATTTTGGTCCCCAACCTTTTAATTTTTTTATTGACGAATTTGCTTTCATCTTTAAATAAATAAAAATAGAAAAAAACTAAAAATAACAAAAAAATAAAATAAAATTATAAATAAGGTCCCATAACTTTTAAAAAATATAAAATAACTTCATTTTCCCCCAAAACCTACCCCGATGTTGTACACCAATCTGAAAATCAACAATTGGCTTTCATGATCAGATTGTTGATTTTCAGATTGGTGTCCAGCATTGTGGTAGGTTTTTGGGGAAGATGAAGTTATTTTTTATTTTTTTAAAAATTATGGGACTTTATTTACAATTTTCTTTTATTTTGTTGTTGTTTCTAGCTTTATTCTATTTTTGTTTATTCAAACAGGGGGCAAATCTGTCAAAATATGTCAATGTGGACGTGATTTGCAATAAATTGAAAGGTTGGGATGCCATGTGCTAAAAAAATTGGTTATGTATAGATTAGTTACATATTTGAAAGATTGGAAACTAAAATTGCAAATTACCCAATTATATATTGGCCCTTTGTGGAATTGAATATGTGCTTATTGCCAATTCGATATATCGATTTTTCTAGTTTTCTTTATACATTTATTATCAGTTTGCGACCTTTTGGACATAAGCAAGTTGTTAAACTTTTCATCATCAAGGGATATTTGTAATTTCTCCCCATATAGCCCGAATGTCACTAGAAGCTCTGAGTATCCGATAATGACTACCGTGGTACCTTAAAAGGGTGGGGCTATAACTCATGTTTAGGATTCCGATTATTGAAGTGTTTAAAAATATGAAAAAAGCTGAGTAAAAATGTTCGTTATAAACAAGAAGATACCTGTATAGGGGTGGATGGCTGTTTTATATAAGAATTCGCCCTTGTTGACGTGTTGGTTTCATACTTACAGGAAATAAAGATGTGGTGTTCCCAGTATGAGAAGAATTGTAAATTCTAGATAGAGTTGGCAAATTGATTGGGTTGGGCCAATCTGGCCTGTCAAAGCTGGACCACACTTGAAACTGGATCGGGCCGGTCCAACCAAGTTTTGTGTGGGTTAAAAATATGCTGGTCCAGCCCTGCTCTTCGGGCCAACACAGTCTTAATTTTTTTTAAATAAATTTTTTATACAGTCTAATACACTGCATCAAATACAATCTTAGATAAACTTAGACAATATATATTTTGAGATTTTTAAAGAGATTAATTTATAAAATTGGAACTATCATGTATTAGTCAATAGATAAATATCAATTTTATTTTAAAATAATAATATTTTTTTTGGTTAAATTGTAAACTATTTTTTGACACTTTTTAAAAAAAATATAAATAGTAAAAACATGCTAGTCTTATTGTTTGAGATATAAGCATGCTTAACTTAAATTAAAAAGTTTATTTATAAGTAAATTTAAAATAAATAATTTACTTGTCACACCAAACATAATTTGGATTGAAACTTGAATTAAACTAAATTTTAATTAAATCTAAACAATTTTAAGTTGAAGCTTGGGATTTTTGGACTAATGTTTAAAAAAAAAAGACAATTTAAGTTAGAGACTTGGACTTATACCATTTTAAATTGATATTATTTGGATTATGTATTGGAGCTATTCACAATATGATTTATTAGAGTTAAGGAGCAATTTTTTTTTTTTTTTTTGTTTTTTTGCGGGCCAGCCCAACCCAAAATTTGGGTTATGCCACCTCTAATTCTAGATCTAGAGAAAAAAAAAACTTAGAAGGGAGATTGAATATGTTGTATCTATCAATTTTAATAATTAACAAAATTTGCAGTGTAAAGACAATCATAGTTACTATTTATCATGCTATTTAAACATTCATAAAATATTAACAGAGAGCTTAATCAACCTATTACGCTGAGACTAATTTCTAGACTATATATGATATTGAAATTGTTCAACTTAATTGCACGCAGAACTTTGAATGTCAAAACGTTTTAAGCAATATTTAAGTTTAGCAGTAGATGTATAACATAATAAACAATATCTTTAAATTTCAAAACATTGAATGTATATCGTTATTTAAAAAATATTAATTAATTACTAGTACTATATGCAAAAAATAAAATAAATAATTACTACTATTTATACACGTTTCTTACAAGAGTAATGCTATTTATATTCGTTCACTACATGTAATGAACTTACGTGATATAATTCAATTAGAGTAATTATTCATTGTTGCTGACTATAAATAACATTGATCATTTGAAATAAATAATTATTCTAATTGAATAATGTCACATAGGCTCACTATCTATAGATAGCGACTATGCATAATATTATTCTATATGTAAGTAAACATATAATTTAAGGAGCACGACACAAACATGTGTATATAGTTTAAATATATAATTAAGCAAAACATCTAATTATATCATTACTTATAAAAGTATTATAATAATTCATTACTTTACCATCTTAATTAAATAAGAAAAAAAAATTAAAATTTAATTCTATGAAATGAGGTAATTACATTGAAATTAATTATGTAATAATTAAATATAAGGTTATGATGCATTGTTATTCCAAAGTAATTCCAACCTTCCACAATTCTTTTTTGACGAACTTAAATATTCGCCAGAAGAGATTAAAATTAAGCAAATATGTTTTCTGACGAAAATATAATCATCGTAAAAAGCACCATTTGACAATGACTTCCAAAATTCGTCGGAAGAGCTATTCACCTCTCCAAAATATTATTCCGATGAATTTAAAAATTCGTCGAAAAAAATCTCATTAAAGCAAACATTTCTTCCAATGACATCATAATTGTTGCCATAAGTACGCTTTCTTGACGATCTTAGAAATTCGTTAGAAGAGATTATCAACTCTCCAAACTGTTTTTCGGACGACAATAAAAATTCGTTGGAAGAAGTCACATTAAAACAAACATTTCTTCCAACATAATGAATGTAGATAGTACCATTTCCCAACGACCTTAGAAAGTCGTCACAAGAGATCATTCATTTTTCTCCAAATTGTTTTCCGACAACAATAAAATTTTGCTAGATAAAGTTGAAATAAATCAAGCCTTTTTACCAATGATAATATTAATTGTAGCAAGACGTACCCTTTCCCAACGACTGTGTAAAGTCGTCGAAAAAATAATTCAACTTTCCAAACTTTTTCTTGACATTTGAAATACTTTTTAAATTTGTCAGAAGTGATCATCCAATATTTTTGAGATTTTTTTGACGAACATAACTTTATTGCTAAACCTAAATAAATTCTTGACCAATATGTTACCGCCAATGTATCAATGTATGCGTAACATTATGTCACTGTTTTAATTATAATTTAAGCTTGTCAAATTGGTCAAACATATTTTTTATCCACATATTTCGTAAGAATTACAACTTACTACACACTTATTATTCATCAGTTTTGATCTAATGCTCCCGGTGGGCATTGTTATAATGCCAACCGGGACAAGTTTCCCGTACTCATTGGATGAGTGTAAAGTCAATGTATGCGTAACATTATGTCACTGTTTAAATTATAATTTAAGCTTGTCAAATTGGTCAAACATATTTTTTATCCACATATTTCGTAAGAATCACAACTTACTACACACTTATTATTCATCAGTTTTGATCTAATGCTCCCGGTGGGCATTGTTATAATGCCAACCGGGACAAGTTTCCCGTACTCATTGAATGAGTGTAAAGTAGACTTTACACTCATCCAATGAGTACGAGACACTTGTTCCGGTGGGGGTATTATAACAATGCCCACTGGGGGCATTAGATTAAGGCCCTATTAATCATATATTCCATATGACCCATAACTTATAAACATTTAAAAAATAATTTCAATATTTTCAAACATGTTATAAATCTTGAGAGGTCAAAACAAAAAAATAAAATAAAAACAAACGATTCTCTAACTTTTTATTTAATTACCCATTCACTCATTGAGCATGAAAATTATCTTATAAAATGTGTATATAAAAAAAGTCATGTAAATGAGAATTCCAAGAGGGAACGAATATTCAACTTATTACCCTTTCACTAATTGCATCATAAATCTCTTTATTTTTTTTTTCTCTACATCTCTTCGATTGCATCATAAATCTCTTCATTTTTTTCTCTCTCAATCTGCTTCTTCTTGTGGAATATCGGATCTTTGCATTGCCGCTGTGCTGCAGAAAGTCTTAAATGCTCTGTCTTTTCTTCATAAAAAGAGCATGGTCACAGAGGCATAAAGCCAAGTAACATCCTCATTGATTATTTGGGAAATGTAAAATTGTCTGATTTTGGGATTTCAGCCTCTGTTTTGAAACGAAAATTCTGGATTTATGCCAACGTGTTCCCCATATTGGTTGGCACCAGAACTCAATCACTCACCTACTCAATACCCTTTCAGTTCGAGGGCAGTGAGCATACGGTCTGTTGGAATCACAGCCTCGAACTGGTGTACAGAAACCTTCGATTTCTCTTCTATCGTCATTCTTAAAATTTACCATGCGGAGCAGGTTCTTGGGTTTTGAGAATAGTAAGAAGGAATTTTCAGTCATTGAAGAACTTTCTAAGTATCTGTTTGGTTGACGATCCATTGAAGAGGTCGTCGGCTGACAAGCTAATAAATCACCCATTTTTCAACCATTCCAATCCTCAAGTGCTTGTTGACAACATCTTGCACGAATTACCTATCATTGAAAAAAGACACAAGAATTTTAACGTTCAAATGCCTGAATATGAAAACGGTCTTAATATCAGTGGTTGGGTCTTTGTTACAGAAAACTTTAATTTGATTCCGGTATTCCATGACGAAACTATCAGCACAAATGAGGGTGGAATGGATTCGAGTCTGGCACGTCCTACTAGAAATGAAGAATCGCAAGTGGATGGCATTGTAAAACTCAACTTTCTCCCTTTGTTTTTAGAGGCCACTAGGAAATCTTTACAAGTTGGGGCTGAACCTAGGTATGATGACCATGCGAAGACTCAAGTGATGGCCAAATTTTATGTAGAAAAGCGGTCAATTTTTTGGAGGTGGCGTTGATAGCGCGGGTCGAAATGATGCATTTGTGTGGCAAATTCTTTTGTTTCTTAAGAAATGTTTGGATCCACAGACTATTGATTTAACCAGCTTTCAATATTTGTTCGTGGAATCTGCCTTTTGTTCTATTAGTTACATTTGTAATTAATTTTTACGACAAATATGATCTGTATGAGGGTATAATTCAATTGCATAAACTGCTATGTGTTATCTGTCAACATATGTTTCAGGATATGGTGTGATGGTTCAGACGTTAAAGATGAAATGTCAAAGGCATTACTTAAATATTCTTTTGGTTGACAAATAAAAATTTCTACCACCATAAACTGCCTTAGGTTGAATTAGCTTGCTTCTCGTTTCAATTTTCTGTTGAACGGACCAAAACTTTATACCTTTATGCAAGTGGACTTGTACCCTGTTCTTTGGATTGAAAAGTGAATCAGGTTGGATTTGGAGTTAGTCAACCTGCATCTCCACATAAACACGTTTCGAGTCTCTGTACTTCCTTTTTTCGACTTTTAACCTTTATTTGTTGTGTGATGAGTCCTCGAATAATCTTGTGTAGAGCCGATGCATTTTCTTTTTATGCATTTTTATCTATATGGCATTGCTGGACTCAATGATATTAGTATACAGTATGCACACTAGTATACAAGGAGTACTTGTCTCAGAGTTTCTTTTATTGTTTTTGGCTTTCCATTATTAAATAGTCACATTTTCCATTACATCGTCTCATGTGTCGTTTTGTTTTGGTGCAGATCTACTTTCTTTTGAATATGCCACTGACCAAGGACACACTTCTCTATTCTAATGTCACACTCGACTAGTTTTTCATGGAAGTTGTTTATTTTGTTATTGAACTGCTAGGAGGTCGTGGCTACTGTCCGATCAGATAAATTTATCGTGGATCTGCCCTTTCTTCCCTTTTAAATTGGGAAATTCAATCTATATTTTTGTGATTGTAAACTTCTTACCACTCTGGATCCTGTTTGATTCATTATCAGTGGTTTAATCATGTAGTACATACCAAGAGGAGAAAAAGCTCGGATTCTGACGAGTGTTATGTAACTGTGTATCTGATAGCTTAGGCTTTGCATCTGTAATCTGATGCTCTTAATAATGCAGGCACAAAGATGTTTTGTTTTTCTATTATTATCAAATAAGTTATCAGATTGAGCTCGTCACTCTTTTATATTGAATAAGTGCGTGTATAAACATGATCGCTCAATTGCATTTAACTTTCGTACCACTAGTATATATTTTCTGCCCTATGTGTTGATTGACAATGTTTGGACATAGGATTGAACAGAATTAGACAGAAGATAATGTTTTAGTTTTTTTTCCTTCTTTAATACTGTATGATATCTATAGCGAATTGAACAAGTCGAGGAGAGAGATTTTCTTTCCTTGCTGAAATCTGAAAGTTTGAAAAGATCCATTTTCTTTGATTTCTCGCATTTTTCTTCGTAAATAACACAATATTAGCATGTGTAGTAGGTCGAAGCGTAATGCCTACTATAATGAGGCCAGACTTTACATAGCCTATAGTCTCCAACAACCACGCGTCCAACACACCATAATCTCCTTGATCTTTATAAGAGTTTCCGATTTCTACCTCCATCCAACCATCAGTCCTCATTGCAATCTATCAATCTCCATCCTCACCTTGTTGAAGGTTCGAAGTGGTAGCTCGCTTTTCGGCATTATGATCTTTTTCATGACTAACAAATCTTATAATTCCATTTAGTGATACTTTTGCTGCATAGTTGATTTTATATTAAAATTCTACAATTACTTTTGAATGTTTTAAATTTCAAATGTAACACACATTTTTTAGAAGAAATGTAACAAACGTAACAAATGTAATAACAATTGTTACAAAAGTAAAAACAGTATTTTTAGAATAAAAAAAATTAGATAGTATTTTCTAAATTATTTTATATTTTGTGGTGTATGGTGAAACTATCCTTCCCATTTACCGATCCAAGGCCCATGAAATCCTTGGCCAATTTAAATACAAGATAGGCGGCATAAGGAGTCTTGGAAGACAGCATTCTTGTATCTATCTTCCCTCAAATATCAAGCCACCAAACATTTCTAAGTTGTGCCACGGTCGAGAACCTGCAAATTATACAACATTTTCCCTTATTGTTCATGCAATATTATTACGAAATATATAAAAGTAAATAGTAAAAGGTATGGTGAAGGACCTGGATTCTAAGTGAGTTGTCCATTCCCAGTACATGTAGTACACATATGCTTTAATGTGTTATTTTCAGACGTAGTACGGAGAAATTTTCATCAACATTAGTATATGGTCTGAATAAGTAGAAAACGCATGTTTGAAGTGTTAGAAATAAAATCATTATATCTTTAATTACATATATATAATTAAAGAAACCATATATCATGCCAAAATTACCGAGTATTATAAATTCAGAAGAATACTTGTCTCCATTGATGTTGAAATTGAGAGGGTTGGATCTTCTGCAGTCTAATCACCTCAATAATGCTTAATGGAATCTTTGTCTATAATGGTATAGAAGAGAAGAGCAAAAGTTGTCATTGACTCGGGGGCTATAACCCAATTTATTATATCTCCTAGTTCAATTAGAAGTCCATCACACATTACAAAGTCTGTACTTAGTTCAGATATTTCGAGGGCCCAATCAACAGATCACTTAATAGCCATATTAATTAGATAGCCCATATAATTACAATACAATATGTAGCCCATTATAGAGATAAAAAAAATCCAACATGAAGTTGTCATTGTCGACGCATTGCTGTGGCCGACATATTTTTTTTTGGACTTGAAACAAATAAGAAATCAGTCCTAGGACTTCTAAGAAACCAGACAGAGAATGCTGTGTCAAGATCTCTGTATTGAAGGCTCCAGAACCACTTGAATATAAGGAAGAAACCATACTCCTTGCAACTGTTATGCGTCCAAATGCCATTGGCCAAACACACAAGAACATGCCAGTTAATGAAAAGACGTGGTTTAAGAATTAGCAACTTTATTAAGGTAAAGATGCAACTTTAAAACCTTCATTCTGAGACAACTTTTCCTTTGATTCAACACTAAAAACAACCACCAGCAGAGAGTGGACTTTTTTAGCTCAAATATTTAAAAGATAATATTTAAATGATATGCACGTGGCCTTATCTAAAAGCTTAAACTTTAAGATCAAGCCGTTCAGTAATCCAAGCCCTTGCGTGGAATATAAATAAAAGGTGATCTTGGAAAAAAAGAAAGTGGATATATAGGAATACGGTATAAGGTATTCATATGAAGTGGAAAGAGTAGTACTCAAATACGAGTTGGGTATTTATTACTCAACATAGGTTTAATTAAGGACACACTGTCGAATTATTTTGAGGTAGGATTTTGTAGAAGCTGCAAGCAGTTGATAATACTATCTACATAAGATTTCGCTGAAGAATGAATAGTTTGATATCTGTCAATATTTTTCTTTTTGGCTGAATGTGTTCCTTTGTGAGAATTCTTTTTATTATATAGAAAAATAGTGTCCAAAATTACAGGCCAAGATTGAGGCTAACCCTAGTTGTTACATCAATTACAATTCTATCTATGGTAAGATTATATATACCATATATTACACGTTTGTACACTAAATATAGAATAATATCTATTCGATTGACATCCCCCCTCAAATTGATGCTGGTCGATCAAGAAGCATCAATTTGTCAAATAGGAATTGATGTTGAGGTCTAGAGAGAGCCTTGGTAAATATATCAGCAGTCTGATCATTAGAGGCGATATGTGGAAGAGTGATGACGCGACTATCATATGCTTCACGAATGGAATGACAATCGATCTCAATGTGTTTGGTATGCTAATGAAATACAGGGTTAGCAACAATTTGAATCGCACTAGTATTATCCGCATAGAGCGGAGCAGGCTTGAGTTGAGGAAATCCAGCTCACCAAGAAGTCCCTGAAGCCAAACAATCTCTGAACAGGCTGATGACATAGCACGATATTCAGATTCAGTAGAGGATTTAGACACACGATCTTGCTTCTTACTTTTCCAAGAAACAAGGGCATCACCAATAAACATGCACCAACCAGTGATTGAACGTCGAGTATCAAGACAACCAGCCCAATCAGCATCACTATAACCAACCAGCCGAATAGGAGAGTCTATGGGAAAGAAAAGCCCACGGTTAGACGTAGCCTGCAAATAGCGAACAATACGACGAACAGCTGCTAGGTGAAGATGTCGAGGAGCCTGCCTAAATTGACCGACTTGTTGGATAGCAAATGAGATATCAGGTCGGGTAATAGTCAGATAATTCAGGCTTCCCACCAACTATCTGTACAAAGAGGAGTTCGAGAGAAAATCGCCTTCATCAATGCTGTACTTCACATTTATCTCCAAAGGAATATCGACAGCACGACCATCTTAAAGGCCAGCCAAATTAATTAATTCTCAAACATACTTATGTTGGTACAAGAAATTACGCACTGGGGTAGAGCGGACCTCCAGTCCTAAGAAATACTGCAACTGACCCAAGTCCTTCATATGAAACGAACTCTGTAGATCCTTCTAAAGTTGAGAAATTAGTCTAGCATCGGTGCCGGTAATAACAATATCATCCATATAAACTAGGAGCAATACAATTCCACTAGCAATCTTGCATAGAATAGAGAAGAATCATATTGACTTTGGACAAAAGAGAAACTAATGAGCATTGAACGAAACTTATCGAACCAAGCACGTGGAGCCTGTTTCAAACCATAGAGCGAACGCTTCAATTTACAAACATCAGACGATGGTGTAGAAAACAAACCAGGGGTGGAGCTAAATAAATATCTTCCTTAAGATCGCCATGAAGAAATGCGTTCTTTACATCCATCTACTGGAAAGTCCAGCCCTTGGAAGCAGTAAGAGCCAAAATAAGTCATACTGTCGTCATCTTTGCTACAGGGGAAAACGTCTCTCCATAGTCCACGCCATACTCCTGTCGATTACCAAATGCCACTAATCAGGCCTTATATCGTTCAAGTGATCCATCAGAACGTAGCTTAATAGAATAAACCCATTTACAACCAATGAGTTTAACCCCATCTGGGCATGGAACAATATCCCTTGTGTGATTCTCCTGAAGAGCCTGCAGTTCCTCTTGTATGACCTTCAACCAATATGCTTGTGTAGCTGCCTGAGAGTTAGATATATGAATAGTTATATATGATAAAGTGGCAGAATAACCATACCTATCAGGGAGATAGATAGGTAGACCGATCGATGATGAGCCATAAGAATAGACACTGGATCGGGAACTGGATCAGGGTCATGATAAGGGCCTCCATCTTTGATAGACAACACCTGGCTTGAAACGCTCAATAGGTTGAGATATTTAATCAAAGCTAATAAGTTGTGCCAAATCAGAAGAAGAAACAACATACTGCTGAAAGTAATATTGGTTTTCGAAGAAAACATCATTTCGAGAAATAAGAAACCGATTTGCAACACCATCATAGCACACAAAACCTTTCTAAGTAATGCTATAACCCATGAATGCACACCGAGCAGACTGAGCCGTAAGTTTATTGCGTTCAGGAGGAGACGGGTGAACAAAACAAACACACCAAAATGTATGTAACATGTCATACTTAGGATACGTGTCATAAAGACGATAATAAGGAGAATCAAAATCCAGACTCGGAGAGGACAACTGATTAATCATATGAGTAGCAGTAGATAACGCTTCAACCCAGAAATTAGGTGGAACGGAGGATTCTAGGAACATGGTCCGAACTACACCCAACAAATGACGATTTTTACGTTTTGTTATCCCATTCTATTGAGGGGTATAAGGACATGACTGTTGAGAGATAATGCTTTTCTGTTGCAAAAAGGTTTGGAAGTGATTAGACATGTATTCTCATCCGTTATCAGACCGTAAAACCTTGATAGTGCTAGAAAAATGTGTCTCAATGTAGGCTACAAAAGTCAGAAAGATATTAAGTACTGCAGCCTTTGTGTGAAGAAAGTATACCTAAGTGAAACGGCTAAAATCATCAATAAACGTCACAAAATACTTATAGTTTCTATGTGAGATAATTGGCGTCACATCCCATACATCACTATGAAGAATTTCAAAGCATTTATCAGCACGACTGCCATGTGCAGGAAAAGGTAAGATTTTACTTTTTCCAAGCTTACAAGAAGTACAATCGAAGGACAAATTGTTAGACAAAAGATGATCTTTATTGCCTAACATACCATTTTTTAATAAGTGCGATAAAATCACAGCATTGGGATGCCCCAATTGTTTATGCCAAATCTCATGTTTATTGCTAACAGTAGTACAAGCTAAAGATAAAGCACGAGGAATAGTAAATTGTAATGAAAACAATCTTCCCATTTTAAGCCCCCTTCACGATCACCTTCTCTGACACCCGATCCTGCACAAGGCAACCATTACAAGAAAAATGCACATCACATTTATTATCCACCAATTGACCAAGGGAAATTAAACTTGTAGAAAGAGCAGGAGACATAAACACATTATTGAAAGAAGATGTAATATCACCGATAGCTGTAATCGGTAGAGTACTTCCATTGGCGATTTGAATATGTTGGTTACCAGTATACCGTCAAATATTATGCAAAGAATCAAAACGATTGGTCATGTGATTCGATGCATCAGAATCAACAACCCAAGATGAAGAAAGAGAATCATATTTACCTTGAACACCGAATGTAGAAAAGGCAGAAAGGATCATTTGTTGTACTATTTTTGGAGTAAGTGCAGGTTGACTAGGAGCACTGGTAGAAGTTTTAGCTTGAAGAGCTTGTACTTTCCCATTTTCAGGACGTGTTGCACATTCTTTGATGATGTGTCCAGTTTGCTTGCAATAATTGCAAAATTTCTAGTTGCAATTGCGAGCAATATGTTCGAACTCCTTACAACTGTATCATTCCATTTGTGTCTTTCCTCATTTCCTTCCCTGAGTCGCATATGCAACATTGACCACCTCTGATGTTACCTTAGCAGTGCCCATATCAGCATGTGTAGCTAAACATTTTTCCTCACATAACAACTCACCAAGATAAACATCCAATGAAGGAACTGGATCTCTATTTAACAATCCAGCACGAGCAACTTCAAACTCAGGCCTGAGTTTCATCAAAAACTGATCACGCCTACTGACATCGTGAACGGCTTGAAGGGCGGTGAGAGCTTCCTTTGGTACTTTTGTATGAACAATACCAAAGTATTCGCTCCATAAAGTAAGGAACCCAAAATAATACTACTTAATGGTTAGATTACCTTGACTGTAGTTGGCAATCTCGAGCTCCAGTTGAAAGCGCCTAGCAACATTTTCTTGATGATAGATTCGCTTGAGATACTCCAACATCTTCTTAGCAGTATCAAAGGAACGTAAATTATTCACCATATGGGCCTCAATAGACCCTAAAATCCAAGAGATTATACGAGTATCTTTTGTCTCCCACTGGGTAAATTCGTTAGCATCAGAAGGAGCTGGAGTAGATCCGTCAATGTGGCCCACAACTCTTTCCCTTTCAAAAACATTTTGAATTGGAATTCCCAAGCTGTATAATTCTTTCTCGTAAATCGTACACAAAAATTTTCAGTAGACATGCTGATCAAACAAATCCCCAAAATATGTAGAGCCTAACTGAATCCAATCAACAAAAAAAAATCTGACTAAAAGTAATTAATTAAAGTCCAAAGAATCAATTGCAGCAATCGTGAGATGAAGATGACGAAGCTGCTAATCTGGGAGCAATTTCAATTGATGGGTCGAGAAATGAAGAGAAAGATCCAATGAAGAAAACCAACAAACTTCAGAACTAAGACAGCGAAGAACCCAGCACCTGATGGATGCTAATCGAGCAGCGAAATCCAGAAACTAAATCAAAAGAATTGATGGATTAGCTATGACGAGGTATGGCTCTGATACCATGTCAATATTTTTCTTTTTGGCTGAATGAGTTCCTATGTGAGGATTCCTTTCATTATATAGAAAAATAGTGTCCAAAATTACAGGCCAAGATTGAGGCTAACCCTAGTAGTTATAGCAATTACAAGTCTATCTATGGTAAGATTATATACACCATATATTACATGTTTGTACACTAAATATAGAATATTCTAAATATAGAATAATATCTCTTCGATTGACAATATCGATATTGTCAACAACACGTTTTTCTTACTCACTGAAGAAGAAAATTTCATACATAATACGAAAGTCCACCCCCAAGTCTCAGGTTTATTTTTTCTTGTCATTACACATGCATATCAAAGAAAGGAAAAGAAAAGAAAATCAGGGATACACACACATATTGTTTCCGTGTTATCCAAAAATCCTCATGTTCGAAAAGATCCCTTTTCTTCTGTTTCTCTCCGCATTTGTAGTAGGTCGAAACTCAATCCCTTCAACAATGAAGCCACCATTAATATAGGTATTTTTTCCCATCAGCCGCGCCTCCACCTGGCCATCTTCTCCTAGATCATTATAAAACATTCCTAACTGTACCTCCATCCATCCATCAGATCTCCTCACTGCTATCTTCCCATTTTTAGATTTTACTGGTTCAAGATGCAAGGTAGCAGCTCGCTTTTCAGCTTCATAATCTTCATCATATTTAACGTACTTGATAATCCCTTTTGCTGATTCAAAGCGCCTGAAAAATTTACCTAATTTGAATACCAGATAAGCTGCATAACGAGTCTTTGGGGACAGCATCTGTGTTTCTATCCTGCCTCGTATATCAACCCACCATATCCGTAAAAGCTCGATCATCGTTGAGAATCTGCAAAGATGTACGAGTCCATAATGCACATTATATAATTAATGTTCCCTCTTATTCTGAAATCTGAATGCAATTTCCGAATGAAATTTAAAAAGCAAAAGATATATACGGTGAAGGACCTGGAGTCTTTGTGAGACGTCCATTTGATGCTCATTGGATCATCAGCCCCTAAAATTTCGAGTTCCCTTGCTCCAATCATGTAACATTTCTTCCCAGTTGTTTTATCAAGTTGAAAGCTCTGCCACGTGTCAATTTTCAAACATTAGTCCTTGTACATTAGTAATACTACAAGCACAGAGCTGTCAAATTTCAGCTAAGCTGCTAAAAGGACATTATCTTGTTCCTAGACGAGGTCAATAAACTGTAACGTATTTTATTTGAACAAAATGAACCTTATAATAGGGGGAGCATGCGTTTGATTAAGTGTGCAGATTTTGGTTTGGACAGAATAGGAATCGATTAAAACCTGGTTTATGTCAAAAAAAATTTTAGCTCGATTAGTGTTCGGTTTGAACCAAAATTCATATTCTCTCACAAACTTCAAATAAAAATTTATGAACATTAGATAAATTGAAATAATTCTATCTGAATAACATTATACACATACCACGATGATAATTAATGGTAAACACACACAGAGATAGATGTTACCATTTTGCCTTCATCAAGTAACATAGGAGAGTCACAAAGACTCAAATACAGATCTTTCTTGGTTGCATAGGCCACAGGAGTCACAGATCTGGCAATGATGTCCTCATAATCAGACGGCAGCAATCTATCCCAATCCGTTTCATTTACCGTATTGGAAGAAGAGGATATGGAACTGAAACTCGGTTCCCTGGAGGAATATAAAGCAACTTGCCGGAGTTCTTCTCTCTGAAGAACAGCTTGCACAACTCTCTCCCAATTGTCATAATTTTGAGACATCTAGCTATATGTTTTAAACAAAAAATTTACAAAATACAAAATCTTCAATAATCGAAAAAGAGAATCCCGCTTGAAATATTGAAACCTACAAAAAAGATTTGAAACGGGTTAACAATTGAATCATACACCCTTTGTTTTATGATTTTAATTCTGACATGTAGATGTAGTAAGGAGTGAAGTCTATGGTCAACTGAAGCAATGGTGTTGCAGTAGAATTTGTATAGTCAAAGAAAGACTGATCTGTCGTTATTCATTGGCTCATCATACACAACATGATTGAATCTTACCGACTCCAGTAGCCGGCTCGCCCGTTACCCACAGAAGTCGGCTCGTTCCTAATAAATGAATTTAAATTAGAACGAAACTATGGTGAATAAATAGATTAAAATTGGATCTAAAAAATGTTTAAATTTTTGCTTGGTTTCAATTTGAACGGTTGGCCTAAAATTATCTAAGAATTAACTTCAGAAAAATTTATCTGATATAAGAAATTTAAAAAGGCTCAGTGATAGTTAATATTTCGTAATCCTCAAATCAAATATATGGCAAACAAGTGAAAAAAATATATACCGCGACTAAATATTTAAAACGTATTAGGAAGTTCGTAGAGACAACGAAAGTTAAAATTTTATTTTCTTGAAAGTCAAATGCCAAAAAAATTTCCGATCGCTACATCTTATGTTTAAATAGTCTTTTGGAGATGCTTTTAGTGTTTATTTAACTCTAGGATTAACTTCATTTTATCATTTTCCAACTTGTACAGAGTTTATTTCCTCTTCTCATCTATATATTTGGATAGTCAAAAATATTTCTTTATGATTGTGTATGTCTCTGAACTCATGTCACAAGATATAGCCAGATTTATACTATATCGATCACAAGATATAGCCAGTTTTACACTACTTCGAGCTCATGTCTCAGGAGATGGACGAGCTCATCATAGTAGTGTGTCGTACACACAAGATTGTGCACCTCTAGAAACCAACCCATGATGTTGAACTCAATCTTTATTGCTTTCTTACCTGTAAATGCACGTTCACAACAAACTTATCTGCCAATTAAGAACTACGAAACCAATCAAGAACTATGATTAGACCTGGTCGATGCAATTCCAATGCATAAGTTCATAGAATAAAATTCGACTATATAAAAAATAGTTTGAAATTTGGATTCAAAATTAAAATTGGGCGAGCCGACTCGTCTCTAGCTCAATCCGCTTGGGCAAAATTGGATCTCTGCTCGTCAAGAAATGAGCCGCGAGCTGCCCGAGCCCAATTGTCACCCCTAGGTTGGTTGGAGAAGTTGAGTGATTTTTTTTATTCATTTTTTTAATTTTTTATTTGTTTATTTTATAATTATTTTAATTTTTTAATAAAAAAAAAGAGATAATGCCAATTTTACCTTTATTAAAAATGCTCAAAATTAAGTCAAGAATTGAACTAATTGAGCCCATCCAAAGATCCTTCACTTGCTTATTTAACCAAAGGTTAGGGACCATGCTGTCAAAAATTGAACTTCGTTAAAAGGTTAGGGACCCAAATGTAATTTTCTAAAAAAAAAAAAAAAACCTCAAAGTGTTGTTGGCTCTTTCGACGAGCTTTCGTGATATGGCCTTCCAACGGCCATCTTCATTTTTTTTCCTTTTTTGTTCAATTTTTTTCTCACAAATTTTCTATCCTCTCCAATTTTTTTTCTTGATTCATAAAATCCCAGTTCTCGTTCAGATTCTCATGCTTACAATTTCCCTCTCGGCTCTCACACAATTTCTCTTCAAGCAGTGTGAAGAGAAAGCCACCCCGAAACTACAAGGTTGGTCCAATAAAAGTTTGGGTCGCTAAACAGTCCAAATTTAGATCAGACTAGCTATCGATTGGCATGTTTTTGGTGATAAGGCTTAATTATGTGATAATTTCACCATATACTGCAAAATATAAAATAATTTAAAAAATACTATTTAACTTTTTTTATTCTAAAAATATTTTTTTATTTTTATTTTTATAACACTTGTTATTACATTTGTTATGTTGTTAATAACAAACATAACAAATGTAACACATTTATTATAACTAAAATAACAAATGTAACAACAAGTGTTACAAAAAAAAAAAAAAAAAAAAAATTTAGAATATAAAAAATATAACAATATTTTAAAAAATATTTTATTTATTGTAGTAATAATCGTCGTGTTGTCACATATTTCTTTGAAACAAGCCCAATCTTAGCATTTGTGGTAGTAGGTCAAAACTCAACCCCTTCAACAATGAGGCCACTCTTAATATATAGTCATTATTTTCCAACAACCGTGCTTTCACTGGGCCGTCATCTCCTTGATCATTATAAAACATTCCCAACTGTTAAACTAAAATCTTGTATATAATGCACAAAATTTGAGGATACATAAGTAACAATCAAGTTAGGCAATTCCTGAGCTAGAGACTAGAGTCATCTGATAAGCAGTTCTGTTGCAATTAAGCCAAAACTCGATTAAATTCTCTTCACACACTATTTACTAAGGTATTGAAGTTTCTTCACCTGATGTATCCTTCTATTGCAACGCGTTTACGACATCTTAATCTTTGTTTTCTACATACTAGTTAATACCTTAGGCTGTAGTTGAAGAGGACCTTTCTTGCTACCCATCAAAAACGTTCACATCATTAATCCGCGTGGGACAAAAGAAAATGAATTATGTATATGGGTAGGCTTTCTGGAGAAAATAAAGTTTTATTGGGGAATATCACATTTCATTTTCCTACAATTAATTATTTATATTGGTCATTTTCACACGTTAATCAATTAGAAGATATATACGCGTCCTCGAATCAGAAATAAAAAAATGTCGTGGAATTTAGAAAGGTCTGCATGATGGGTATGAAAACCTTAATTAAATTATAGGGTCAGGAAAACTAACTTTGTTAATTATAGGTTCATCATGTTCAAAATTATATTCTTTATACATTTAATATCAGTTTGCTACCTTTTGGACATAAGCAAGTTTTTAAACTTTTCATCATCAGGGGATACTTGTAATTTCTCCCCATATAGCCCGAATGTCACTTGAATCTCTGAGTAACCAATAATGACTACCTAGGTACCTGAAAAGGTTGGGGCTATAACTCACGTTTGGGATTCCAATTATTGAAGTGTTTAAAAATATGAAAAAAGCTGAGTAAAAATGTTCATTAGAAACATGAAGATACCTGTATAGGGGTGGGTGGCTGTTTTATATAAGAATTTGCCCTTGTTGATGCGTGTTGGTTTCATACTCAGAGGGAATAAATATATGGTGTTCCCGGTATGAGAAGAGTTGTAAATTCTAGATCTAGAGAAAAAACAATTTAGAAGGGAGATTGAATAAGTTGTGTCTATATATCAATTTTAATAATTAACAACCTTTGCAGCGAGTGTCAAGACAATTATGGTTACTGTTTACCAGGATATTTAGACATTCAAAAAAATATTAAGAGGGAGCTTAATCAATCTATTACGCTGAGACTAATTTCTAGACTGTATATATGATACTGAAATTGTTCAACTTAATCACACGCAGAACTTTGAATATCAAAACGTTTTAAGCAATATTTAGGTTTACCAGTAAATGTTTAACATAATAAACAATATTTTTAAATGTCAAAACTTTGAATGTATTTCGTTAATTAAAAAATATTAGTTAATTACCAGTACTCTATGCACAAAATAAAATAATTAGTTACTACTATTTAGCAATTACATTTTTAACACTTTGTTAATCTAATGCACAAAATATGAATATAGTATCCAATAGATATCATAATATAGCATCCAATATCTAGCAAAATAAGCCACAAAATAGTATCCATTAGCAGAGTATAAACATGAAACACCAAATTACATACCCAAAAAACAAACCAAAAAAAAAAGTACTAAATTTTACAAATGCTAAAAATATCATATATTTTTCCACTCAAAACAACATTACAATAATATTGCCTTTAATTCTGAATTCAATTTCAAAATTAAAGAAATCTATAAGAAAAAGATATATAATATATATATATATATATATATATATATATATATATATATATATATGGCAAAGGACCTGGAGTCTTTGTGAGATGTCCATTCCCAGAATTCTGGGATTTCACCACAAAATATTTTGAATTTTCTTGCTCCAATCATAGCACATTTCTTCCCAGTTTTTTTATCAATATGAAAGCTCTGCATGTGTCCAAGTGAAATTTATTACTCCCTCCGTTCCACAAAGATAGACCCACTTTTTTTTTCCACACAGATTAAGAAAATTCATTTAATGTAATTGAAATTATAAAAATTTCACACAATTTTCCAATTATACCCCTATTTAAGTTATATAGATAGAGAGGGAATTACATTGGGAAAAAGAAAAAAATAAATGAAAGTTTAAAAAGAGAAATATTTTGGTTGATAACAATGTAAATTAAATAAGGGTATATTAGGAAAAATAAAAATTTAATATATTCTGTATAAAGTAAGTAGCCTATAATTTGGGACAGATAAATAAAGAAAACGAGTCCATCTTTGTGGGACGGAGGGAGTACTACTTAAGTCTACAATTATGATGGCATTTCAAAGGAAAAATAAAAATTTGTGATGTTACCGTATTGCCTCTATCATCAAGTAAAGTAGGAGTGGACAAAGAATCAAATACAGATCTGTCTTGGTTGCATAGGCAGCCGGATTCATAAATCTGGCGATGATGTCCTCATAATCAGATGGCATTTCAAAGACTCAAATACAAATATGATGGCATTTCAAAGGAAAAATAAAAATTTGTGATGTTACCGTATTGCCTCTATCATCAAGCAAAGTAGGACTGAACAAAGAATCATACACAGTTCTTTCTTGGTTGAATAGGCAGCCGGATTCTCAGTTCTGGCGATGATGTCCTCATAATCAGATGGCAGCATTCTATCCCAATCCGTTTCATTCACCGTATTGGAAGAAGATCCAAGTTGAATAATATGATCATCATGAAACGGAGTTGCCGGTTCGGTTATAAAACTAGATGATGTGGAGCTGAAACTTGGTTCCCTCGATGAATATAAAGCAACTTGCCGGAGTTCTTCTCTCCGAAGAACAGCTTCCACAATTCTCTCCCAATTGTCATAATTTTGAGACATCTAGCTATATCTTTTTTGAACAAAGAATTTACAAAATACAAAATCTTCAATAATCGAAGAAGAGAATCCCGTTTGAAATATTGAAACTCAAAAAAGATTTGAAACGGGTTAACAATTGAATCATATACCCTTTGTTTTATGATTTTAATTCAGACATGTAGATGTAATAAGGAGTGAAAGTCTATGGTCAACTGAAGTCTATGGTCAACTGAATGGTGTTGCAGTAGAATTTAGCTCATCACACAAATAGGGATGGCAATTTAACCCGCGACCCGCGACCCGCCCCGCGCCCCGCCCCGCTTTTGACTGCCCCGCCCCGAAAATTCGGGTTCTAGGGGCGGGTACGGGGCAGAGAACACTGCCCCGCGGCGGGTCCGGGGCGGGTCCGGGGCGGACCCGCCCCGCCCCTAATGATTTTTAATTTTTTTTTTTTTTTTTTAAAAATAAAAAACTGAAAATGTGGAAAACAATTTAACAAATGAATTTCTTGAAACTTGAGAGTCGAACCCGGGTTGCAAAGGAAAACTACGAACACTTATCCACCACGCCACCATCTTAACATGTGAGAATTTTTGTTTCCTAAATATATTATTACAAATCCATAAATTTCTTTTTCTACTAAACCCTAATTAATACAATACAATTTCAATCCTATTCATCTAAAAATCTAAATCTCTCAAGCCTCACACTCTCAGTCTCTCACAGACCGAACGTCCGCCGCATCGCCCGCAGTCGCCGTTCACCAATCCATCGCCCGCAGTCGCCATCGGCAGTCCTCACTCCACGAGTCCACGGCCAAGAACAGCAAGAAGAACTGAAGAAAATATTAAATAGTTCGCCATCGCCATCGCCTGCAGTCGCCATCGCCCGCAGTCGCCATCGCCGGCCAGATTTATCTTTTCTTGACAGCAGTTTGTTTTGCTTTGAGAAATTACTCCACGTCCAAGCTTCCAGCCGCTGCTGCGCTGCAAACCCGACTCCAGCTTCCAGCCGCGTGACCCAGCACCAGTGTCCGAAGTCGCCGCCGACGATTCACCGCTCCAGTCACCACCGCGCCATCTCCATTTCTTTGAAGCAACAAGGGGCTGGTATAAATTTATGTAATGGGCTGGTATAAATTTATGTAATGGGCTTGTATAAACTAACTGATGTTGTATTTTCCTTGCAGTGGACACCAGTCACACCACCTAATTTCAGCGTTCCAGACTTCCAGTTCTGAAAAAAAAACAAAAAAAAAAATTAAAAAATTACTAGGGCCAGTGGCGGGGCAGTGGGGCGCCCCGCCCCGCCCCGCTACCCGCCCCGCCCCGCCAATTGGCGGGTCAAGGGGCGGGGCGGGGCACCCCTTACGTTTGGCGGGGCGGGGCGGGGCGGGGCGGACACGACCCGCCCCGGACCCGCCCCATTGCCATTCCTACACACAAACATGATTGAATCTTACCGCGGCATTGGGCTATGCTGGGCCCGACTCCAGTATCCTGCTGCCCACCCTTGTCGGTCACATTTAAAAATATTGGAAAATTTGCATTTGAGATCCCTAATTTTTTCAAAAAGTGTAACTGGGTAAGATGGGACAATCAGAATTCCCAGTGGTATGAGAAGAGCAATGAATCTTGGTTTTTTTTAAGAAATAACCACAATAAATAAAATATTTTTTAAAATACTGTCATTTTTTTAAATTCTAAAAATATTATTTTTTAATTTTTGTAATACTTCTGATAAGGTGAAAGTCCCGAAGGCGAAGCCCCCCCACATGTGTCAAAGGCCCATTGACCAGGCGGGTTGTAAATCGAGAGATGTGGACGAGTGACAGAGATCTGAGGGAGAGAGCCAACATGCCAACACCTATAATTTTTGTAACACTTGTTATTACATTTTTTATTTCAGTTATAATAAATGTGTTACATTTGTTATTAATAAATATAACAAATGTAACAAGTGTTACAAAAATAAAAAAACAGTATTTTTAAAATAAAAAAAGTTAAATAATATTTTTTAAATTATTTTATATCTTATAGTATATGGTGAAATTATCACATGAATCTTCAGCCTTGTAGCTTGTGGGAAACAATTTAATTTTGGAGTCCCATTGTAGTTGCTGGTTAGTGATTTGGCTGTGAGTTGCGGAGATGGTGGTCCGATATTGGTAGGGTGGGTGGAGGTTAAGGTTGGGGTGAGATTGGTTTAGAGTGTTAATGGGTCGAGTCGAGCCGGTTCATGATCTATATGAACTCGGGCTTTTGGGCCCACGAGCTGAGCCATGCCTGGCTTGTTGCCCAAAAGCGGGGCTTGGCCCGGCTCATGGCTTGGGCTCGCCACAGGTTGAAGCTGAGCCAGCCCAATAACTTATTGTTTTTTTTTTTTTAAGTCTGAAATTTACAAATTTAAAAATATTGTCCAAATTACCTATCATTGTCTATGGACTTTAATTAATATTATGGACTTTAATTAATATAATGAATGCATAGATGGAATTGTGACAACCATCCATATTTTTTTTCTGATTTGGGACCGGCTACATTAAATTTAAGCGGAGTTAAAATTGTACTTGAATAAATTATGACATGTACATCAAAAAAAAAAATTAAAATTTAAAAGTAATTAAGTAACTAACACTTATAAGTTATAATTATTTGTTGTAGTATGTTTTTCAATGCTTATTCAAACGAGACGTGCTTGTACCTAGTTTCCAACTCAAATTCTTTTGGCAATAATTGCAAATTGCTTCAAAAAATTTCACACCATATTCCATACTAATCTTTTTGTGTAATATATATGTTCGAACTATCAAGAAATTGGTTTAACTCATCATTAGAATAATATATTTTGAACTATAATGTCAAAGTATAAAATGAAGAAATTAAATTGGAAAATTATACTGATAGAGATAAGAGATTGAAAAACTTAAGAATATGTATCGAAATGTAATAAATTAGAGATTGAGAGATTGTAGATTGAATTGGTGTAGAAAATGTGAAATTGAAATGGAGTATTAATAGAAGAAAATTCGATTATATAAAAAATAGTTTGAAATTTGGATTCAAAATTAAAATTGGGCGAGCCGACTCGTCTCTAGCTCAGTCCGCTTGGCCAAAATTGGATCTTAGCTCGTCAAGAAATGAGCCGCGAGCTGCCCGAGCCCAATTGTCACCCCTAGGTTGGTTGGAGAAAATGAGTGATTTTTTTTTATTCATTTTTTTATTTTTTCTTTGTTTATTTTATAATTATTTTAATTTTTAATAAAAAAAGAGATAATGCCAATTTTACCTTTATTAAAAATGCTCAAAATTAAGTCAAGAATTGAACTAACTGAGCCCATCCAAAGATCCTTCCCTTGCTTATTTAAACAAAGGTTAGGGACCGTGTTGTCAAAAATTGAACTTCGTTAAAAGGTTAGGGACCCAAATGTATTTTTCTCAAAACAAAAAACCTTAAAAGTGTTGTTGGCTCTTTCAACGAGCTTTCGTGATATGGCCTTCCAACGGCCATCTTCATTTTTCTTCCTTCTTTGTTCAATTTTTTATTTCTCACAAATTTTCTATCCTCTCCAAAAAATTTTTTTTCTCGATTCATAAAATCCCAGTTCTCATTTAGACTCTCATGCTTACAATTTCCCTCTCGGCTCTCACACAATTTCTCTTCAAGTAGTGTGAAGAGAAAGCCACCCTGAAACTACAAGGTTGGTCCAATAAAAGTTTGGGTCGCTAAACAGTCCAAATTTAGATCAGACTAGTCTATCGATTGGCCTGTTTTTGGTGATAAGGCTTAATTATGTGATAATTTCACCATATACTACAAAATATAAAATAATTTAAAAAAATACTATTTAATTTTTTTTATTCTAAAAATACTTTTTTTTTTTTGTAACACATTTATTATAACTAAAATAACAAATTTAACAAATGTAACAACAAGTGTTACAAAAATAAAAAAACAGTATTTTTAAAATAAAAAAAATATAATAGTATTTTAAAAAATATTTTATTTATTGTGGTAATAATCGTCGGGTTCTCACATATTTCTTTGAAACAAGCCCAATCTTAGCATTTGTGGTAGTAGGTCAAAACTCAACCCCTTCAACAATGAGGCCACTCTTAATATATAGTCATTATTTTCCAACAACCGTGCTTTCACTGGGCCGTCATCTCCTTGATCATTATAAAACATTCCCAACTGTTAAACTAAAATCTTGTATATAATGCACAAAATTTGAGGATACATAAGTAACAATCAAGTTAGGCAATTCCTGAGCTAGAGACTAGAGTCATCTGATAAGCAGTTCTGTTGCAATTAAGCCAAAACTCGATTAAATTCTCTTCACACACTATTTACTAAGGTATTGAAGTTTCTTCACCTGATGTATCCTTCTATTGCAACGCGTTTACGACATCTTAATCTTTGTTTTCTACATACTAGTTAATACCTTAGGCTGTAGTTGAAGAGGACCTTTCTTGCTACCCATCAAAAACGTTCACATCATTAATCCGCGTGGGACAAAAGAAAATGAATTATGTATATGGGTAGGCTTTCTGGAGAAAATAAAGTTTTATTGGGGAATATCACATTTCATTTTCCTACAATTAATTATTTATATTGGTCATTTTCATTAATAAAGTGGAATAGACACGATAATCAATTAGAAGATATATACGCGTCCTTGAATTAGAAATAAAATAAATGTTGTGGAATTTAGAGAGGTCTGCATGATGGGTATGAAAACCTTAATTAAATTGTAGGGTCAGGAAAAATGACTTTGTTATAGGTTCATCATGTTCAAAATTATATTCTTTATACATTTAATATCAGTTTGCTACCTTTTGGACATAAGCAAGTTGTTAAACTTATCATCATCAGGGGATACTTGCAATTTCTCCCCATATAGCCCGAATGTCACTTGATCTCTGAGTATCCGGTAATGACTACCACGGTACCTGAAAAGGGTGGGGCTATAACTCACGTTTGGGATTCTGATTATTGAAGTATTTAAAAATATGAAAAAAGTTGAATAAAAATGTTCATTAGAAACAAGAAGATACCTGTATAGGGGTGGGTGGCATTTTTATATAAGAATTCGCCCTTGTTGACGCGTGTTGGTTTCATATTCAAAGGGAATAAAGATATGGTGTTCCCGGTATTAGAAGAGTTGTAAATTCTAAATCTAGAGAAAAAACAACTTAGAAGGGAGATTGAATAAGTTGTGTCTATATATCAATTTTAATAATTAACAATCTTTGCAGCGAGTGCCAAGACAATCATAGTTACTGTTTACCAGGATATTTAGACATTCAAAAAAATATTAAGAGGGAGCTTAATCAATCTATTACGCTGAGACAAATTTCTAGATTGTATATGATACTGAAATTGTTCAACTTAATCACATGCAGAACCTTGAATGTCAAAACGTTTTAAGCAATATTTAGGTTTACCAGTAAATGTTTAACATAATAACAATTTTTTAAATCATCGGGATAAGTATCTTTGAAGCCCTCAAAACTGGTGCAAGTAAATAAACATATGCTTAACATCAAATAAATTTAAATTCAGAGTATATTTCAGATGTTAAGCACAACAAAGTCGAATTCCACGTTGAGCACACAATTTTATTTTAAGAAAGAAAATATATTAAACAATAAATTATAACAACATAATATAGCATTAGAAGTCAAAGTCGAAAGAATTGACTTGTTGAAAATGGCACGTGGGATATTTAGTTGTGAGTTGTGAGTTGTGAGTCCTACAAATGTGTAGATAAAAAAAATATATTTATCAATTTAATCAACTTAAATTATAATTTAAACTTAGCCAAACAAGTTGTTATTACTCTTATATTTAGTTTCGAAAAAAATTTAGAGAAATGTGTAGTTTTGATTGAATTTGGACAGCTATGCCGCAACACCTCATGAATTTTTTTTCCCCAAACGCTTGTATGGTATGCAATCAATTTATACTAAGCGTGTATTTGGTAGAGTTTAAAAGTAGTTTTTAAGATATTTGAAAAAGATGGTGAAATGTGTGGTTGAAAAATTATTAAAAACTATGGATTCCATAAAATATATAATTGAAAATAAATTTAAAAAGAAAAAGAGTTTAAAAAAAGGATAATTGTATATTTGGTCTTCAACCTTTCAAAAAAATTAGGATATATCCATAACCTTTAAAAATAGCACCAAACATCTCCAACGTTTGAAAAAATAAGCATGGTGGGTTCTTTATAACGAAATTGTCATTTCGTTTAAATAAAATAAAAAAAAGAAAAAAACAACCATATTTACCCAAAAAAAAAAAAGTAACAAAGTGACCCTCTTCTTTATCAAATTTTAAAATTCAAAATCCACCACCACCCAAAAAACCCCAAAACTCAAAATCCACCACCACAATACCTTTCACCGTAGTCTCCTTACCCCCAAACGAAAATGTTACCAAGCTGACTCCATTTATGATACCTTTTATAATTCAACTCAACATGCTCTAAATAAGTATAGAGTAACCTATTACCTTTTCAAATGCCTAGAAAATGGTACAATTTATGGTGAAGATCACCTGTGCAATTTATAGTAGGGGGCCGTCAAATATGTTATATGTTATTTACCAATAAGGGAAAATTGCTTGCGGAGTTTTTAACCTTTTTAAAAAGTGCAGTGGGTTTTCAATCTTCAAATTTTGATAGTGTCATCCCATACTTTTAAAATAATATGCCGTCGAAGGACTTTTTCATAGTAATTGTGACCATAGAAATATATGTTAGTTGTGACATGTACGGTGCACATGTCTAATTTTTACAAGAATAAAATAGTACTTACATAATAATAATTAAAACAATTAAGATTAAAAAAAGAAAAAAAATATTCATCTTCTCCATCTCAAAATTCCACGACTCATTCCACCAACCACCACCACCAACCACCAATTGATGCCACCATCTCCACCCATAAAATCAATGGCCGACGGGGTTAAAAAAAACTTGAGCATTCAAAGTTGGAGGAAAAACAGCAATATCCAAGCAAATACTGTCACGGCGTCACCACGCCCCATTGCATCTCAATATCATCACTAAATACAACATTAATTCATCTTTAAGCCTCCATTTTGAAGGACACGGACTGGACGTTTTAAAAAAATTGCAATTTGCTATAACACATCCAATGGAATATATCTTTCAAAATCATTAAACACATTCAAGGGATTTTATCTTTTTTTATATAGGAAAAATTATTGGAAGAAATTCCCTTGATTTGGTGGTGGAGTTGGCGAATGGGAATGTTAATGAATAAATTCAATATTGAATTATTGATTAAATATCGAAATTATAATCCATATATAGATATTTTGATTCTTCTTTTTAACAAGCTTAATCTTTTAAAATGAATTTCCAAATTTTAATATGATATCAGAGTCTATTAAACTCAAACGAGTAATTCGGTTCGTTTAAAGTACAAACGAACATTAGGATTCTAAGATTGGTGTATTCAAACGAGCTGTCATCTTGTGAGAACGTATTAAAGGATAAATTTCACATCGATTAAATATCGAAACTATATTCAACATATAAGAACTTGTGCTACTGCTTTTAACAATGTTGACATTTAAAATAGAATACTAAGTCTTAATATGATATCAGAGTTTATTAAGTTCGAATGAGTAATTTAATCCGACTAAGACGCAAAATGAGCATACGAATTTCAAGATTGGTGTGATCAAACGAACCACCTTCTTGCAGAGCATGTTAAGAAATAAATTATGTATCATATAAATATAAAAATAATAAACATGTGAGAACTTAGACTACTCTTTTTAATAATGTTGACATTTTAAGATGGAATCCAAGTCATAATAGGAGAGAGGTTTCTCTAGGGCAAGCAACGTGACGAGGCGGTTTTACTATCCCTGTCCCGTCGAACATTTTTGGAGTCACGACTGAGATTAAAATATTATCATTTATCGTCTTGTTTAATTAACTAAGTATTTTGTAATATTATTTTTTATTTTTTAAAATACAAATTAAATTTTGAACCATAAAAATAAAATAAAATAGCTTAGATAGGTTTGGAGAATTCGAGACACCATGCCATGTCCCCACCATAATTACCTAATGAGGCAAGACAAGGTAGAACGAGGTATTTTTCCGCACTTTCGCGGTGGTAGGCAGGAATGGGTGTTGGAGAAGTCGGAAGTTTTGTATTTTTTTTTATTTATTTATTTTTGTTTCTTCCTTCTTAATTATTGTAAGTTGGAAAAAGGTGGAGAGACTATTTGCCTTTCTAAAAAGTGGACAAGTGCAATTCACATACTAAACTAACGGAACTTTGGACATTTATCATTCAAAGGTCTTATATTTCCAAAGTTTCTTCGGGACAGTGTTACCAAATTTTGAAGGTTGAGAACCCGTTACAGTTTTAAAAAGGTCAGGGTCCTTGGGCTAATTTCCCGGAAACCTTGTCCACTCCGCTAACTGAAATAAATGCTATAAAAAATATCTAACACCGTCCAATTATCCCATTAAATATATTTAATATAATATCTATCAATATGTTAATTCTTATCTGTTTTTCTATTTCTAGATTTACTCCTAATTATTGAATCCAATCTGTTTTCCATTTCCCAATGCACATTCACACCTATAAGTATATATGCAAACCATTCGTTTCTGTTTGTAAGACTCAATTCTGTTCACTTGTTTGATATATACATATATATTTTTTAGAGAGAGAAATGGAGAAGGCAATTGATAGGCAAAGAGTTCTGCTGCAGCATCTCCGTCCTTCTTTCACTTCTTCTTCCGTTGAAGACATCGAATCTTCAATCTCCGTGAGTTTATATATATATATATATATATAAATTATATGTTTAATTTTTAATTTTTAAATTTGCTTTTGGAATTTTTTGTTATTAGATTTACTGGATTGTAGCTGTTATTGAGTTTCTGTGATTGCTTGGTTGTTATTTGATTGAATCTGAGGTCCGAAATTAGTTGAATCTCGAATTGGATAGTGTGTGTAATTGTTGGTGGGAGCTCAATTATGTGATGATTTACTGTTTCCTTTCTAATTTGTGATATTTTAATATATTTTTCAAGTTCTTTGATTGCTGATTTTGGCACGTAACTAGCAAATGAATCGAAAGCTTTTTCTCTGAACAACTAAGAAGAAGAAACACATAATAAACAAATAGAAAGAAAATTATAATTTATTTTTTGACAACTTTTTCCAATTTAGTATATATAGGAATGAGAGGCATATAAATTCCTCAATTATAGATCTGCCAAATGAGCTTATTTTGATATCTTAATAATTGCTAATGTGAATATAATAAACTTAACCATATCCACTGTATAGATTTTCCAAACACCATTTATTTCCTAATATTTTCAATTCTATTTTGGTCATTACAGCACTAAAGTAATTGTGTTAGTTTCCGTAAATTAGTAATCTGAGAAGTCTTGTGAGTATAGGTATACTTTATACAGTATGTATGTTTTTGTTTGCCTGTGGGACGCCTGCGTTAGTTTTATTTATTTAACCTTATGATATTATATTATTAGTAAATTTTTGACATATTTGTATGCTGGTAAATGGAATATTACCCCATTGTGATTTCGGAAAGTGGCATATTTGCAACTTGTAGTTTAAACTACGTGATGAACCCCCCATCATTTTTAAAACTTGGTTAATCATCCCATCCTGTTATTTCCCAACAGCGTACATAGAACAAGTGCAATAAAATTGTAGGTAAATTGCAAAACTAAACCCAAAATAACAAGAATTCCTCTGTAACAAAGTCCTCCTTTTCTTCCCCTCCCTACCCACAGCTACAGACACGGTGATTTATCTCCCCACGTTGTCTACATCATTTCCAGCAGTGCACTACACAAACAACACCCCACCATGGCACATCAGTCAATATCTTCATCTAGATAGCATTTCCATCCCTGCCTCCAGACTCTCATAATTCCCAAACTACTATCAGAGCACCGATCAAGACACTAACCATATTAAAAGACCGAAGAGGACCAACTTCCACCACCAGTACCAACCATCACCAAGCACATCCCTTCCCATCATGACAAGCCCCAGTCTACCATCCCCCCTCAATGAAGTACATTATCACAACCCCATCTGACACCTGCTCTTCCATATAGATTAAAGAAAGTGGAATACTAAATGCTATTTGAGATTTAAACTAATTTAAACCCCTTTTTCTGTTTGTTATATCAATTTTTATTTTTGTCAGGCAAAAAAACTGAAAGAGTCATGATTTTGAGGGAGAAGAGAATTTGATCATGTGTCCAAAATATTTAGTTGTTAGCCTTTTCGTCCATGGTAAATTTTAAATTTCAAATAGATGTGCATTTTTTATAATGAAAGATTCTTTATATTAAAATACTCTTACCTTGTTAAAACTCTCTTTGTGAAACTTAATGAGATAAACTTTCCTTTCTCAGTGCTTATTTTAAGTTTGTATTTTGGATCTGAAGAATAGCTGACTTCCTGAAGATTATAATATTTATATTTGGTATTTTGAACATGTGTTTTGTGATGAAATTGTGTCTTCAACTTGCTCATTTCCGTCCATGTCAATTGCATGAAATGCAGACATGAATAGTTGCATATTATGTTTTTGTACTCATTTTTATTTTCAAAATATCTACCAGGCGTCTATATGTTCAGCTGGAGATAGTGCTGCATACCATAGGGCTTCTGTGTTTGGTGATGACGTGGTTATAGTGGCGTAAGTTATCCTGTTTCGACTTGAATTTTGAATCAAGTTGCACATCTTCTTAGAAAGATGATTCAGTTTGTTATATATGCCTCAAAAATAAATATGCTTTTAACTTGATGTAGTGCCCATCGAACTGCACTCTGCAAGTCAAAGAGAGGGGGCTTCAAAGATACTTATCCTGATGATTTACTTGCACCAGTTTTGAGGGTTCGATTCTTGTTCTTATTTACACCTCATTGATTTTTAAGCCGCTGAAGTTCAAAATTTGGAATTACATATTTAATGTCATTTTTGTCACAACCCTTTTTGTTTAGGCATTGATTGAGAAAACAAATTTGAATCCAAGTGAAGTTGGGGATATTGTTGTGGGCACAGTTTTGGCTCCAGGCTCCCAAAGAGCAAGTGAATGCAGGATGGCTGCATTTTATGCCGGTTTTCCTGGTGTGATTCTGAAATTTTTTATGCTTTTAAACACTTTGATTTTCCAAAAGGATCATATCACTGATATTCATGGGGTTATTTTCGGATTCAGAAACTGTGCCTGTAAGAACTGTAAATAGGCAATGCTCATCTGGCCTTCAAGCTGTAGCTGATGTTGCTGCCTCCATCAAAGCTGGATTTTATGATATTGGTATGTGCATTTATGCTTAAAGGGTACCTTCTACTAATACAAAATACAGAGTTTTGTATTTGCTATTTGTTATGAGCTATGCTGTAAATCATCACTTAAACTGTTAGTTTTTTCACCTCCACTAGTTTCATAAAAAATAAAAAAAATAAAAATTTATTATGCACTTTTGTAGAGTAAATCAATCAACATTTACCATAAACAAATGGGTTCCTAGCATGCAAAAGGGAGGTGGAAATCGGTGACAAATATAATTTCTCATTTATTGAATTTCCAACCTTCTGTATCTATCAGGGATTGGTGCTGGATTGGAATCAATGACTGTCAATCCTATGGCTTGGGAAGGATCAGTTAATCCAAAAGTATATTTCTTTCTATCATGAAATTCTATTATTTTCGTTGGTATGGAGTGTCGTGCTATGTGTTAACATCTTGTGAATAATTCAGGTAAAAATGATGGCACAAGCTCAGGATTGTCTGCTTCCAATGGGAATTACCTCAGAAAATGTTGCCGGTCGTTTTGGTGTCGCAAGGCACGAGCAAGATCAGGCTGCAGTGAGTTGAATGATCTATCACTTTGGTCGTTGCTTTAAGTTGGCTCTGTCATTAGTGCCTTTCTAATTGTTTTCTCAGGTCGAGTCTCATAGAAAGGCTGCTGCTGCGACTGCATCTGGCAAATTTAAAGATGAAATCATACCGGTGAAAACAAAGGTAATAACTTCAGTAAGAATTTTGATTAACTATTCTAAGATTCTGTTAGTTCAGCTTTGTATTGTACTTGCTTTTCTGCTGACTCATATTTTGTTGAAAAAGATTGTTGACCCGAAAACTGGAGATGAGAAGCCTGTTACGATATCTATTGATGATGGAATTAGACCAAACGCCTCAATTGCAGACCTGGCAAAGCTGAAGGCTGTTTTCAAGAAAGATGGATCAACCACTGCTGGTAGATAAGAGTAATGTGTGACAGTTGTATTTGGAAAATGTAAATTTTCGTGCAATAACCTCTCTGGATGCATTGTAGGAAATTCTAGCCAAGTGAGTGATGGTGCTGGAGCAGTGCTCCTTATGAAGAGAAGCATTGCAATGCTGAAAGGAATGCCAATCCTTGGTGTATTCAGGTGTGCTATTTACTGTTAGAAACTTAGAATGTTGCAGTATTTAAGGAATTCCTTTCTGATTCTATTTTCTCTCCAAATGGCTGATTAATTCTTCTTTTCCCCAAATCACCAAAATATCCCAACTCTTATCACACATTTAGAGTCTTCAATCCATATCTGGCAAAGTCTTGGAAGTTTTTTGAGGGATTAATAGCATAAAGGAACCATAATTTTATTATAACCTATGTATCTGATGTTCATGAGGGTTCTTCAGTTTCATCTCCCTTCTAGATCTTGTCAAATGCCATCTGTGCATCCGTCACCATGATGGCATTTCCTACTTGATTGGAGAATGACAAGTTGGAATAGTTTGAATAATTTGACAGACTATCTTCATTAGTCCCTGGATCTTCAACATGTTCAATTTTTAAGTCATGCTACTTTGTCTTTTGCGTTTTTCCACATTTATGGAGCACTGGCTACACCGAGTTTTATTTTCTTTCCACCTTTTAAGAACTCAACTTAGGTCAGCCTTATTGATGTGTTAGGCCTCTTCCAATAAGTTCTTCATTACATGTTTTACCCAAAGAGCCATGCGCCCATGCCGTTTCTAAGTAGTGGATCATGTATTTTACAACTGTTGGAAAAGTGGACCATCCTTGACTGAAGTAAGAAAGGCAGGCTACTTTCTCAATATAAAAGAATTCCTTTTGGTAATCCTGCAGGAGCTTTGCTGCTGTTGGTGTAGATCCAGCAATTATGGGTGTTGGTCCAGCTGTTGCGATACCTGCTGCAGTTAAATCTGCGGGTCTCGAACTAGATGACATTGATCTTTTCGAGATAAATGAGGTAACCTCATGCAATGCTTTAAATAGCCTTTTGCGTTTATGCTATTACAAAGCTTGTTCATTACTTATCATGACCTTGACCAGGCATTTGCGTCACAATTTGTATACTGCCGTAAGAAGCTGGAACTTGATCCTGAGAAAATCAATGTTAATGGAGGTGCAATGGCTATTGGACATCCTTTGGGTGCAACAGGTATTTACATTTATATTAAGACAAACTCTCTGTTATTTCATTTAATTGAATCACTCTTTAAGTGCATCCATGTGATTAAGACTCCTTATAATGTATTGTTGCAGCATTCCATTGCTCTACTTAAAATTGGGTTTTTTCCATGATCTTGTTCATTACTTATCATGTTGAATCTATTGGAACTTATAACAGCCATATGAAGACCATGACAGCTCTCATTTTGGAAATATCTGGAAATCCGTTGATAATATCATTTTTGAATGTACTCTTTTATTTGTCTAATTAACGAGTCTTTCCTTGAGCCTGTCATTCTAGATTTCTGTATGTATGGTATACCTTCCTATATGATACGTTCTGTGGTCATGGTGTGTAAATTTGATCGGTTCATAAGAATCCTTGTTGAAATTCATGCTTGCTTGACTTCATAAACAGGAGCTCGCTGCGTTGCCACCTTGTTGCACGAGATGAAGCGTCGTGGCAAAGATTGTCGATTCGGAGTGGTGTCTATGTGCATAGGTAGCCCTTCTCTCTTTCTTTCGTGTGTGCTCAGGCATGTGTATATGACTCGAGAATATTTGGTTAAGCTTGAGAAAAAGTGAAGTTACTTTTAAGTAATTTCTTATCTACACACATGTTTGGATAACTTACTTTTTTTCTTATTTTCAACTTTGGCCAATAAAAAGTTGTTTATTTTAAACTTATTTACTTATAAGTGGACTTTTTAAGCTTAGCCTAACATGCTCTAGTTTTGAAGAACGAATGATATATATTTATGTGAATTTGAACTGTAGGCACAGGGATGGGGGCAGCCGCTGTTTTTGAAAGAGGTGACTCCTGTGATGAGCTCTGCAATGCTCGACAGAATAAAACACACAATTTCCTATCCAAGGATGCACGATGAGTTCCATATTCACATAGCAAGTTTCAGTGATGTTACAATTTTTTACTTGGAAGTCCGCAATAAGGTAGCTCACAATAATTTGGAATTTGGAAATATTTTCTAAGAAATATGACCACATATTGGTTCATGGGGTATAATTGAATTGAGTTTTATTTCGTAATTTTCCTTTTGCATTCCATTATTTTCTCTTTAACCATTATTTTCTCTTTAACCATTTCTATTTTCATCGAGAGGTATCGAATTTGGAACTTCCGATGGTCATTTGGAATAATTTCATTTCATTCAATGACGGTTATTGGGTTCTAAATGCAACATGATTGAGAGAATCAACAGTAGTATGAGATGCATATGGTCTCAAGCAGTCCTTTTTAGTCTTCGTTAAAACTGCCACAGTGAGCATGGGATCATGCTAATAGGGAATGCCATCAAAAGACTTGGGTACACAGGTTTACACCCAGCAGTGATATTACTTGTTCTTCTGGATTAGGCTATATCGCGTTGATTTAGATACAGGAAAAGGTCCCCGGGCATCTAATATGATGACGGATGATGTATATTGAGTATTCAAGTATAAAATAATGCTAAAATATAGTATAGATCAGTAAATTGCAATTCAACTTAGTTTCATAAATGAAAATCTATGAAACAATTAAGGAATTTAGTAGTCGAAACATTAATTAAAATTTATAAATTAAGGGCTACAAGTGATTTCTTTAAAAA
Organism: Forsythia viridissima; assembly: GCA_030279155.1. NCBI lineage: Eukaryota > Viridiplantae > Streptophyta > Magnoliopsida > Lamiales > Oleaceae > Forsythia > Forsythia viridissima. Next base: position 52,185,386 of record CM059037.1, on the reverse strand, counting down.
AAAAAAAAAAAATCATCAAACATCAATCTCAAATAAAGAAACAATACACCAATCTAACAATTTGTTTCAACAGAATTAGTGAAGGAAGAAACAAATGGTCAGCTGGCTAGAGCCCGATTGGCTGGACGAGCTAATTGGGCTGTGCAGAATAGGCACGGTTTTTTAGGGCCGTCTTTTTACAGCCCAGCCCAGCCCAGCCCAAAATTTGTGTTAACCATGTTAGCCTGCTCATGCTTATTTTGTCACCTCTATTTATAATGTATCGTGTTACATTGCCACCGCTATCGCTACATCTGCACCACCATTGCCATCGCTATATCTGCACCACCACAAACCGCCATCTCTCACTACCACCAATGGCATTAGAATATTCCACCACGTCCCCACCACCACCAATTTTTACAACCACAAAGCCGCCATATCCCACCACAAATAGCGTCTGAATATTCCACACCACCACCAAGTCACCATCTCCCACCGCTATAAACGGCATCAGAATATTTCATCATGCTACGGCCACCAATCTGCACCACCACTAAGCCGCCATCTCTCACCACCACAAATTCACCTGCTCTCTCTCTTTGAGATATGTTTGCGTGCATGTGCGTTTTTTCAATGAAAGTCAATATTTGTGGAATAAAAAAGAAGCAATAGTATAATTAGAATTTGAAAAGTTTTTAAAGTTGTTGGTGTAATTTCCTCACTGCGGAGAGCAATTGTGCTATGTAGACCGTGCATTTTGTAGAGAGCCGCTGCAAAATGCACAGCCACGCGACATCCAAAAAAAACTTAAAGTAGAGATTTGATTTTTCCTTGAAGTAAACTAACCAAAAAACAAAAGAAACGGGAAATTGTTGGGCTCAGGGTTACATCTCTAGGACGATTTATATTGTATATGCACATGCACATTTTATGCTTGGTATCGTATGAACTTTTATATGGATTTGAAGTTTACACTTGGAATTTGTTTTTGAGCTACATGGTTTCGGCCATGAATACCTAAATAAACTTGTAATATGCAATCCCTTGGCCTAGGTCATTTGCCACTATGTTGAGCTTATTCATATAGCGTAGTTCATACAAAAATGATGTCACGAGTCACGAGTCAAGACTAAGAAGTTAGGCCATCTCCAACCGTGCGCTATATTGGAGTGAAAACTCTAAAATAGAGTACCAAACCTTTCAAATCGGACGCCATTTATCTGCGCTAAATTGAGAATGTGAAACCATATATGGCGCATCACTGTTCATTTGAAGATGAGTTTGGTTTGAGAAATAATTCCAATTTTGCCCTTCTATTATTGTACAAAAATTTGTTTTTCCTTTTGTGTCCTTATTGAAATACATTGATTTATCATTTGTGGGATGAATATACTAATTCCGAGAATTAAATGACAAAATTAATTATGTTTTATGTTTTTTTTTTTTTTGAGATATTTGTATTTGTCCAATTTTTTATTTTTATTTTTGATGTTAAATGTTTTTTTAAATTGTGATATTAAGTATTGTGCATTTTCTTACTTTTTTAATGAATGCAATAATTATGGTAAATAAATGTATTTTAAAATTTATACATTTAATATAAATATACTATATAATTAAATAATTTTTGAAATAAATTATTGTTGAGAATCAAAAAATATAAATATATGAGAATAGACACTATTCATTTGGTGCAATATTTGAAGTACTATGTCAGAAATGACATATAGATTTGGTGTGAAAGTTGCACCATTTTAAAATAAAAGTTGCACTAATTTGAAGATATGGATTGGAGATGGCCTTAGGGCTTGAAGTAAAATGCATGTCAAATCCTTTGGAAGTAATAGATTGAGGAGTCTTTTGGTTGTGGTTCTATCGACCACAAATTACAGGTACATAATTTCAAACAAAAATCATGTCATGGATATAAACTGAAAAAGGTGAAAGATCAAGAGTAAGTGCTTCGACTGATGTTCAACTGAATGTCAATAAATAAATAAATAAATAAACCAAATACTGTCAATAACCAAAAGAGTCCTGATCTGCTGCCCCTAGTGGGCAGCAATTTCTTGCCCACATGCTGACAAGTCAGCATGTGGGCAAGGTTTTCCTGCCCACTAGGGGCAGGAGATCAAAATTCATAACGAAAATCTGACCGAGTTATGTCCCAATTTTCATACGTACGATTTTCAGCATATAACAAGCTGGTTTTTCATTTTTCCGGTTGAACCAGCCAATTTGATCCGGATTTCATGACATTGATTTAGCCATAAAGAAGTTCCTTCCAAATTTTAAGATACTAAAAGTTTAAAGATGAGACAAAATGTTCCAATAATAGAAGAGAATTAAATAACATGATCATCTTTTCAGTTAGTTGAAGATGATTGAAAAACATGATACATGTACAAAGTGCAATAGTACAAGGATCAATCAAACAACACTTTCTTCTAGTCAACTTAAAATCCGACCAGCAACCGCAAATCAGTAGAGAGAAACATTGTTAAACCAACCTCGAATATTATATCTTTCTCCTAAATTGTTACCCCAGGACGTACACATAATAACGCGATACATAATTGGCTAAGCTTTTAAATTTTGACAACCACCATCGTTTCCAAGAGAGACCAAAATAATACAAACTGGAATGGAGCACCTTATTCTGGATCAGGTGAACCACCAGGAACCAGCTGCATTGTACAAAAAGAAGATTCTTAGCTGACATTAGAAATTTTAAGCTGGCATAGACAAAAGTGGATAAAACTAGAATGAAGAAGGCAAAACAGACAGCACACTTGTCAATAGATATGTTATACTTACAATTGCTATGTTGTTTCCGTTGAGCAAGATTTGATCCAGCTTTGTTATTCGCCTCCCTTCTGAGGTGATCTCGCTGAAAAAAGTGCATTCGACTTTTAGCAGCATGTCATGTTTAAACATTTAGACGTAATATTAGCACCACCATAGATAAAATTTCTAAACGCACTCCTCCTAAGGTCAGTTGCAGAGCAAGCCCCCGAGGAAGGACAGGCAAAACAAACTAAGTCTTGTTGGGGTCTAAGTTGGGGTCGACTACATAAATCATTTTTTTCGACTCCATTCCTTAGCAGCCACAAGTCCTGAGAACGGACAAGGCCTAAAATACCTAGAGGTGAACAGGCAAAGACAAGAGCCTCAAGGCATATATGTATACACAGGCATGCATGAGGGACGCCTCTTTTGAGCCTAAATGTTCAGGAGTACACCTGATGGGCCTATTTCAAATGCGTAATATTTGAGGTAAGGGTAAAGAAGACATTCATATAAGAGTATCTGGCTGTATGCCCTATCTTTTAACTTCTTGTCCTCTTTTTCTGTCGAAGCTCTATTTTGTCTCTCTCACACGCAGAAGTAGAAGGTTGGAAACATTTATATATGTCAACATAATGGCTATAATAGTAATCAACTTCCTACAATGGGTAGATAAAAGGACAATTGATGGGAGAAACAATTTGGCAGTGGTTCATTGAGCTTCATGTTCAGAAAAGCTGCAAAGAACAAGAAAATTATTTATTTCCAATTTTATTTAAGAACAAGGTAAATATTTATTTTAGTGCAATTCTCTCCTCCATATTCAAGTTTGCATTTATCATGTTTCTTTTTACCTTAAGATCTCCTGAGGTTTATCAGATGCTTGAAAGGGATATTTCCAATGCCCCAGGCCACCAGCCTGCCTTGCCAAGGCAAACACTAGTTTCAAATAAAAGCAAGAACACCAGGACAGAACTAAAGACTTGATCCAAACAGCTGGTGGAGCTTAGCTCTACTTTCACTGTAAAGACTGAAATTGTATTCTAATCTCAACAATTCCCTTGTACCTCCTGTTTTATCCATTTCCAAACCCCCAACCCCTCCACGTACACAACAGAAAGAGAAAACCACATACACATACACAAAGAAATAAGACAGAAATCAAAGGAGATATTAAAAAAATAAAAAATCTCTTAATAAACAACTAGAGTCACGAGAGTTTCAATTGGATGCCCTTAAAAAATTTTACATGTCCGCTAAGCACGTCAATTAGTTCTTCATATGGTTATTATGTTTTTACAATGATAAATGATAAACAGGTCTATATCCTGAGACCCTCAGGCAGTTAACTTATTTAACCTTTGGCTTGGAAGTCCTCAAACCCTTAATTTAAATGGGATCTCATATGTAATTTGAAATTGATCTGTTGCCTCAGAGTTTTACATGCAAGGGCAATTATATGTCCAAGTTAAAATAGATAACAGAATAACCCTCCTAATTCCTAAAAGAGCAATTAAGTTTAGAAGAGTCTGTCAACTACCACAATCACTCTTTGGTTTTCTTTTCTGGAAAGCTGGACAGGATACACCAACAGTTTGTCATACAACCGAAAGAACATGTACATACAAGGCAACAAATCACAGGAACACTTTGTCATGCATCATCTCTTCTCTCTATCAGTAATAATGTGGGGGTTTCCTCTGGCATTTAAGGGGTAATTATACGATCCCAATTTCTAAGTGAAAAAAGATTGGTCAGTCTTCTTAGACAATTAAATATCTTCCTACACAAGAGGTACCTAGGAAGATGATTGTAACTGGTTGCTATATCTGGTTTAACCTCGTTGTATAGATAATGAATCTTCCTCTATTTTACAGACCTAAGGACAAATAACAATCTGAATTCCTAAAAACTTCTAATAGAATGCTAACAAGTGAGTAGACATGTATACTAGTCTACTACTGCAGTATCTGTGAAGTACAACTTACAAGAAATGGCAAAATTGTGGTTGCAACAATGACTTAGTAGAGATGGTCTAACATAATCATAGAAGAGCCAAGAAATAGCTAATGATGTCCATTAAGCCTTTAAATTTTCAATTGATTATTTACATATTTTGCTACCATCAAAATCCTTAAAAAACTGATCTGGGGAGAGATATAACAGGCAACTCGCATTAATGTCAAAATGCAATATATTTTCGTCTGTTCTCCAACTAGTAAAACAGATAAATGTTTAGGGTAGAATGACAATCTTTCCATCTTTCACCTTTTTCAGAAAGACCAAAGATCCACAAACCTTTAAGCAGTTTCTACATTTTCTTATTGTACCATCATTCCAATGTAAAGTTTAAAAACAATATAACATGAAATATTCTAATTCTTAGTTCGATTAGCGACCACTTCAACTAACTAAATATCCTTCGCCAGTTCTCCCTAAGAAACAATTCCTACAAGTATCATTGTTCATAAACTAGAGATATTAAATTTTAACATCAACAAACAACTTTGCAGAAAAAAATAACAAAAAAGACACAATCTTTTCGGTCCGTTTCACCGGTAAAATTAACGAACACCATGTTAATACTATTTAGAGTGAAGAACATACTACTCGGTGACATCTTCCAACACCATGTTTACATAGACATCAAATCCTCTTAGGGTACCAACCAGCTCTTTGTCACCTTTCATTATGACCCAGATTTTCGACCCTATACAACGATCGATCAGCTCTGCGTACAAATTAAAGAGTAAATACTATCAGTAACACATTAATCATTACTGAAATATCCGAAAAACTCTATTTAGAGAGAGATAAACAATAACACATAAATGCAATGAATTGAGGAGAGAGCAAGTACCAGAGGGGAGGAGCTGCGATGGATTGTTGGACGACATGGAGAGAGGTATTGGATTGCGAAGAGGAAAGGGTTTTTACTCGGGGGATTTTGCTAAATAGCCTTGTCAAACAACCAATAAAATGGAATAGTCTAACTTTTAACAAATAAGTCTTGAACGCCTCTTTTATTGTAAAATACATTAATACTCT